>CM030362.1:123816166-124243666 GCA_017893485.1 Hemerocallis citrina
ATCATGTAGGATTCACAGAAAAAGATGTTAGAAATTTACTTAGAGATTCGCAAGAAGTATTGAAAGGACATGATTCTACAATGCTAATTGATTTTTTTAAATCTAAGAAACATACGGATCCTTCATTTTTTTATGACATTCAAGTAGATCCCGAAGGGCGGTTGTCAATTGTATGTGGGTTGATGTTATTTATAGGATGAATTATGAAGAATTTGGCAATGTAATTTGCTTTTAATGCCATGTACAATACGAATCGTTATGGAATGTTATTTATTCCCTTTGCTGGAGTGAATCAACATTGGCAATCGACTTTCTTAAGAGGTGGGTTCATTCCAAATTAGACGGTCTCTTCGTTTGAATGGTTCTTTGAAAAGTGGTTAGGGGTTATGAATCGTGCTCCATCCGGTATCGTCACCGATCAAGAGCGTGGGATTGCCGCCGCAGTTAAGAAATTTTTTTCCCTGACTCGGCATCGTTTTTGTATTTGGCACATTCTGGATAAGTTACCCCAGGAGGTGCGTATTTCGAACGATGTCGACAAGTTTAGGGAGTCTTTGAAGAATGTCATCTACAATTTCGAATATGTACATGAATTTGTAGGAAAATGGAATTTGTTGATTTCGCAATACGGATTAGAGAGTAACAAATGGTTGAATGATCTATTTGATATCTGTGAAAGTTGGGCACCCATCTACGCTAAAGATTTTTTTGGGCCGACATGTTGAGTAGCTAACGGGTTGAGTCAGCACATTCTGCCCTGAAGCATCATACAGAAAAGAAATATTCCTTGCATGAATTTGCCGTCATCTTCGACCGTTTTTTGGGAAGGCAAACACATGATGAACTGAAAGAAAATCATCGTAACCATGAGAAGAGACCGAAGTTGAAGGGTGAATGGGCTTTGGAGGCACAAATGACAAAAACATATACTTTGAAAATCTTTTACAAATTCTAAGATGAAGTTACAAAAAGCTTCAAGTACAATGTGACATTCGTTGCTGATCTTGAGACACCGGATAGTTCAACCTTCCATGTGATACCCTGTGGAGAATCAGAACCGGCTCGCCTTCTTCAATTATGCAAAATCAATGGAATTATTACATGTGCATGTCACTTCTTCGACTTCGTTGGCATTCCTTGCAGGCATATTTTAGTTGCTCTTCGTTTCGGCTATCACACTTTCCTCCCGGATGTATATATTAAAAGAAGATGGACCAGGGATGTGATAAGAAGAAGTTATACATCCGTTCCAGCTGAACCCAATACCGAGAATTTTGCTTCTCGATATTGTGAGTTGAGCTACCATGCAAAACAGATTGTCGATCTCGATTGTTCCTCCAATGAAAGTTACAAATACATATTGGAGAATTTGCAGAAGATCATTGATATGGTTTCTCGGCTACAACCTGGATTAGGTGAACAACCTGAACAGGCCTCACAACCACATGACAATGTAGAACCAGGAGGTAGCACTACAACACAGAAGTTATTCGCCGGCGTTTTTTTAGACCCACACCGGCAGTTTTTTACGCCGGTGAAACATTCACCGGCGTTTTTATAAAGGCCGGTACAAATACCGCCGAATCGAGCGTCGCGGAAAGATAGGTGCATTCACCGGCGTTTCTGCTGGACGCCGGTATATCTTGAAAATACATCGGCGGCTAGACAAACGCCGGTATATGCGAATTTCTGAGTGTCGTTCTTTCCCCCAATATACATTCACCGGTGGTCACATACTGCCGGTATATATCTTTCACCGGCGTTTGTAGAAACGCCGGTGTATGTCCAATATTTACCGGTGGTCATAGAACGCCGGTGTATACTTGTTTCTGAGCGCCCTTATTTCCCTAATTACAATCACCGGCGTGTTATAAAACACCGGTATATAGATATTCACCGGCGTTTTATGACGTGCCGCTATAGATATATGGGTACACCGGCGTGCGTGGAAACGCCTCCCTAAGGAAATTTTCAACTAAACAATTAGATACACTGGCGTTTCAGGTGTATGCCCGTTGGTTTTTCCTGCTCCAATTTTTCATTCGATTTCAATCACAACTGATTCAACAAATTTAAGGCATATTAATGCGCAAATCACAACCAAACACAAGAATTAATTAAGATAATAAAGTTTCACACATAGTCCATTAATCGTCCAAATTCACCGCATAATTAACAGGGTGTCATAATTAACAAATACAGTAATTAACATCCCAAATATCTCAACAATTACTTAAAACAACAATCCAGAACATAACAACAACAAGGAAAACATAATAACAACATCTAGAGTAGGTCGACCACAGATCCATACCCCTCGAGTTGCTTCAGTGCTGATCATCAGAATTTTCTTCATCTGGGTGACCGCTCTATGAAACAAAAACAATAATTTAGTTCATCAGGAAACCAAATATAAGAAAAATAAGAAAAATAAGATGGGGCTCATATCAAGTGTAGTTTTAAGGAACTATCATCGTGGAAGGAAACCAAATATAGAAGCCAGAATTGGAAACAGAGAATGGTAGAGAATGAGGATACACCAGGCTAACATAGCGGCATTTTCCTCATCTCTCTCTCATCCCTTCTTTCCCTTCAGCACACGCACACAAAGAGACATCAGCAACAACAGCAAGAGCGACAAGAACAACAATAATAATAAATTATTATAAACGAGATGTCTCTATATGGGTTTCCAGATCTCCACTCGAGCCCTCTCTTTCTAATCACAGCCCAATTCAGAACATAGACGACAGCCACTAAACAATCCAATCACAGCCCAATAAAAATTTGCCATCCTGGATCTTAAATCTTCAGATGCATGAATTCAGCTTCTTTAACAGTAAAAGAAAATGAAAATTTCCAGTATCTAAGCATATATGTTTCTCTATTAATTCTTCATCCCAACTAAATCATGATGTTTGTGGCTCCAAAATAAACCTGCACAAGGTTTGTTCAGCCCAATTCTTGTACAGATTTGGAGGATTTTGGTATACAGCCAGCATCCTTAGTTGACAGTGAACCCATTTTGGTAAAAAAATCATGCTAAGATGACAATCAGATGCATGCGATCAGTTTCTTTAACAGTAAAAGGAAATGAAAATTTCCAGTATCTAAGCATATATGTTTGTCTATTAATTCTTCATCCCAACTAAATCATTGATATTTGTGGCTCCAAAATAAACCTGCACAAGGTTTGTTCAGCCCAATTCTTGTACAGATTTGGAGGATTTTGGTATACATACAACATCCTTAGTTGACAGTGAACCCATTTTGGTAAAAAAATCATGCTAAGATGACAATCAGATGCATGCGATTAGTTTCTTTAATAGTAAAAGAAAATGAAAATTTCCAGTATCTAAGCATATATGTTTCTCCATTAATTCTTCATCCCAACTAAATCATGATGTTTGTGGCTCCAAAAGAAACTTGCACAAGGTTTGTTCAGCCCAATTCTTGTACAGTTTTGGAGGATTTTGGTATACATACAGCATCCTTAGTTGACAGTGAACCCATTTTGGTAAAAAAAATCATGCTAAGATGACATTCAGATGCATGAGCTCAGCTTCTTTAACAGTAAAAGAAAAGGAAAATTTCCAGTATCTAAGCATATATGTTTCTCTATTAATTCTTCATCCCAACTAAATCATGATGTTTGTGGCTCCAAAATAAACCTGCACAAGGTTTGTTCAGCCCACTACAGATTTGGAGGATTTTGGTATACAGCCAGCATCCTTAGTTGACAGTGAACCCATTTTGGTAAAAAAATCATGCTAAGATGACAATCAGATGCATGCGATCAGTTTCTTTAACAGTAAAAGGAAATGAAAATTTCCAGTATCTAAGCATATATGTTTGTCTATTAATTCTTCATCCCAACTAAATCATTGATGTTTGTGGCTCCAAAATAAACCTGCACATGGTTTGTTCCGCTCAATTCTTGTACAGATTTGGAGGATTTTGGTATACATACAGCATCCTTAGTTGACAGTGAACCCATTTTGGTAAAAAAATCATGCTAAGAAGGCAATCAAATGCACGAACTCAGCTTCTTTAACAGTAAAAGAAAAGGAAAATTTCCAGTATCTAAGCATATATGTTTCTCTATTATTTCTTCATCCCAACTAAATCATGATGTTTTTGGCTCAAAGAAGATTTTATATCCAGGATGACAAATTTTGATTGGGCTTTGAATGGAGATTCTAGTCATAGATCGATTCTTCGGAGTCCGACTTTCTAAAGAAAATGCCATTTGGAAGTATGCGGGTACATGTTTGTTGGATAACCAAAACTCCCATTTTTATTGAAGAAAAATAAGAATAGGGCTCATATCAAGTGTAGTTTTAAGGACCTGTCATCGTGGAAGAAAACCAAATATAGAAGCCAGAAAGAGGAATGGTAGAAAATGAGGATACACCAGGCTAACATAGCGGCATTTTTCTCATCTCTCTCTCATCCCTATTTTCTCTTCAGCAAACGCACATAAAGAGACATCAGCAACAACAGCAAGAGTGACAAGAACAACAATAATAATAAATTATTATGAACGAGATGTCTCTATATGGGTTTCCAGATCTCCACTCGAGCCCTCTCTTTCTAATCACAGCCCAATTAAGAACACTTGTTGATAGTCACTAAAAAATCCAATCACAGCCCAATCAAAATATATGATCCTGGATCTAGAAACATGTATGCTTAGATACTGCAAATTTTCATTTTCTTTTACTATTAAAGAAGCTGAATTCATGCATCTGATTGTCATCTTAGCATGATTTTTTACCAAAATGGGTTCACTGTTAACTAAGGATGCTAGCTGTATACCAAAATCCTCCAAATCTGTACAAGAATTGGGCAGAACAAACATGTGTGCAGGTCATAGAATGTCATCTAAGCATGCTATATGCCAAAGTGGGGTTGGTCATAGAATGCATGAACGACACGTATTAGTGTTTGTGCGTATGCAGTGGGGTGCAACTATGATCACTAGTTGGATCACCAAAACTCCCAATTTTATTGAAGAACAATAAGAATAGGGCTCATATCAAGTGTAGTTTTACAGAACTGTCATCGTCGAAGGAAACTAATTTAATATAGAAGCCATAAATGGAGCCAGAAAGAGGAATGGTAGAGAATGAGGATACACCAGGCTAACATAGCGGCATTTTCCTTAACTCTTTCTCATCCCTTCTTTCTCTTCAACACACGCACACAGCAAGAGGGGGTTGGTCCAATAATAATAATAGATTATAATAAACGAGATGTCTTTATATGGGTTTCCAGATCTCCACTCGAGCCCTTTCTTTCTAATCACAGCCCAATTAAGAAACATAAACGACAGCCACAATGCAGACTCACAAACACTAATACGTGTCTTTCATGCATTCAAAATTATAATATCTTCAAAATTACCAATTTAAAGAATTACCGGTGGAATTATCCGTGGGTTCCTTGCTATTACCCCAATAAAGGATGAGAATTTGCTTGCATTATCACCAACCGGTTGCCCGACACCGTTTTCCTCCACTACAATCCTTTCGTCATTCTTAAGTTTCCATATGCCCGTCATCTTAGTTTGCCCTCGATATTTTTTGACAGTGGGCGGCATGCTACCCTCCCCCTCATCTGTTTGACTACCACTATTATCTAGGATTAACAAACCAACATAATTACAAAAAAGTTAAAAAGTGAGATTTGTAACAAATTCAACTACAATGATAGTTTGATGCAAATGACACTAAGCATTGTTTAATGTAAATGATACCAAGCAGTAGAAAATAGAAAGATAATTAAACCAATTATTAAATTCACATACAACATATTCGGAATTACAAGATATAACATTACAACAAGATTTAAGATACGAAAATTACAGGACATATAATATTGAGCTATGAAAATCAAGTAAACTACAATACGACATCTTCCAATACATCGCCCTATTCTCCATTCTTGCGGAGCCAAGTCCCACAAATTCTACCGTCGGTTGTGTTTACATCAAACATAGGAAACTCAGAAGCAATGTAACTGTTCATGGCTTTACCGTCTTCATCGTCTGAAGTATCGCCCAGTTGGAATACATCTCTTGGTTGCATCTCAAAAGCCACATACGATTTTGGCAGGGTTGGATCTTCAATGTAGAACACTTGTTGCACTTGGGATGGGAACACAAATGGTTCGTGGCTAATGTGTGTACCGATGTGAATCAATTTTGAGAAGTTTACAACTGTGAAACCTAACTTATCCTTGTTATTAGCAAAATTCCTTTTAAACTCAGCCAAATCCCCACGAAATAAGACAACACGAAAATGACCAAAATAGTTCAACTCAATGATATCCGTGAGCACTCCATAGTAGTCGAGATCTCCATCTACCGGCCTCGTGTCCGACTTGTAAGCATAACTTCTAGTCTTAGAAGTCACTACCATTCCACTATTTTGAGACTTCAAATTACATTCACGATCTTTAGTACAAAATCTAAAGCCATTGAATATGTATCCTCCGTATCTTTTGGCCATCTTATAGGGACCCTTGGCAAGTACTTGTATTTCAGATGACACACCTTCAAGACCCAAAGAATGTACCTATTAATTTTGCACAAATCGTATCAGCACCATGGATAATGTAGATATAATGAAGATTAACTTGCATTTTCTTAATTCACCTACATGAGATTCAAACCACTTATGAAATTTTTCATTCATCAACTTGTTTTGTTCACGTGGTGGTAGTCTTCTTGGTGTAGCCCTTCGTTTGATGTCCCTGACAAATTCGCTAAAATACAAGCAATTGAAATAAGGAATAACAAAAGTAAGTTAATATCAAACTCTGCGGTTTTCACTATATTCGATTTATATTCAAAAGCAACTTACTTTCGAAATTGTTCCACTGATGCATGGTGGTCTAGCACATATCGATGTGCCTGTTCTCACGTTAAGTTATCTAGCTCAAATGCATCAACTTTACCAACAGTAGTGCCATCGGTATCAAAAAGATATTTAGCACCATCAAGATTGGAAATGTCTGGATTTCTCCTTGGTCTAGTCATAGATGTCTCTACACCCTGCAGATACCTGGAACAAAAATGTGAACACTCCTCTGATAGATATCCCTGAGCTATTGACCCTTCAGGATATGCTCTATTTTTAACATTACCCTTGAGCCAGTATAGGTACCTGAACATGTATAATTAATGAATTAGAACGAAATAGGGGATCAAAAGAAATGAGCTTTTGAAAATTCTGTTTTGTAAGATGCATGAATTCTTTTACCTCTCAATGGGGTACATCCACTGATAGTGAACAGGACCGCCGATTCTAGCTTCACCAGCAAGGTGGATTATCAAGTGAATCATTATAGTGAAGAACGATGGCAGAAATATCATCTCCATTTTACTAAGTGTCAATGCTGCCCACTGCTCCAATTGGTCAAATATCTTCAACACGAAGCATTCTTGAGCAAATACCTTTATATATGCTACAAAGATCTTTCAGGACAGTAGTGATTTGCTCACACGTTGAAGACCTGAGGGCCACAGGAAGGAGATCCTGCATTAGAACGTCGTAGTCGTGTGACTTTAGACCTTGAAGCCTCTTCTCTTTAAAGTTGACACATCTTGCTATGTTAGAAGAATAGCCATCAGGAACTTTAAGTTCCAGTAGAACTTTGCAAAACAATTCCAACTCCGATTTTGACATTGAATAGATTGCAGGATGTAGCAGTACTTTCCCGTTCGGTAATTCCTCTGGGTGCAACTCATGTCGGATGCCCATTGACTTCAAATCAAGTCAGCTCTTGAGATTGTCCTTTGTCTTCCGGTCATCTCCCATAACTGTTCCTATACAATTTTCACCAATATTTTTTCCGATATGCATCACATCTAAATTATGTCGCAATAAGTTGAATTCCCAATACGGCAACTTGAAGAAAATACTCTTCTTCTTCCATGCACCTAAACTCGTCATGTTCTGATCCTCATCTTCGCCACATAGATCGGTCTCCTTACCTTGCTCCGGCCTTGCCCTTTTCTTGTCCTTTTTGCTGACTTGTAGTTCTTTTCCATATTTGAACTGATGACCATCTACCCGCCTCAAAATATCTGACCCAGAAGAAGCTCCAGGAGCATGTTCCCACTCGTCGGTACCATCAAATATCGCTGTCTTTGCCCGAAATATATGTGTGTCAGGCAACCATCTCCTATGACCCATATAGCAAAACTTTCTGCCATTGTACAACCACCTTGAACTAGTTTGGTCAGCACAACAAGGACATGCATAACGTCCTTTAGTGCTATATCCAGATAAATTTGCATATGCTAGAAAATCATTGACTATCCAAGACAACACGACCCGAAGAGAAAATGTTTCTTTAGCCACAGCATCATAGGTTGGAACACCCACCCACAATTTCTGAAGTTCATCTATTAACGGCTGTAGGTACACATCTATATCATTTCCAGGACCTTTCGGTCCAGGAACTATCATGGACAAAATAAATGAGGACTGCTTCATGCATTTCCAAGACGGCAAATTGTATGGTATTAACACAACAGGCCATATGCTGTATGTACTACTCATTTGCCTAAAAGGGTTGAAACCATCACTAACTAGTCCAAGTCTCACATTTCGAGGATCTTCTGCAAAATTGGGATATCTTTTATCAATTTTTTTCCAAGATTGAGAATCAGCAGGATGTCTAAGAATCTCATCATTAGTGCAACCTTCAGCATGCCATTTCATATCAGAAGAAGTTTTCGTAGACATAAACAATCTTTGTAGCCTAGGAATCAGAGGAAAGTAACGTAGTATTTTGGCAGGCTTTTTTCTCCTACTTCGCTTAGTAGATCCACTGGCTTGATCATCTTGATTTGGTGTTTCTGTCCATTTCGAAGAACCACAGACTTCGCAATTCTCCAGACTTTCCTTACCTCCCGTGAAAAGCATACAGTCATTTGGACATGCTGCTATCTTTTCATACCCTAGATCGAAAGAATTTAGGAATTTTTTGACTTTATAGGCTGAGTTTGGAATACAGATTTCTGGAAATGCCTCATTCAACAGTTCATGTAGCATACTGAAGGACTTAGCAGACCACCCGTTTAAACATTTAATCTGAAATAGTCTGAAAATGAATGAGAATTTAGAGAATTTGGTGCAATCGCGGTACAGCGGAGTACTAGCATCTTCAAGAAACTTAGCGAAGGATTCTTGCTGTTTATTATTTTCAGGGGCGGAGTCAGGCATTTCCTCGTCTACTCCACCACCAATGTGTGATGTTTCTGTTGACTCATTATGAACTTGAGTTGTTGGATTATTGGTGTGGAAAGAAACATTATGAATCCCCAAGGCGTCTTGCAACAAAGCATGCATCTCATCAGGAACACTTAAGTCTTCGTTTACTAAAGGCTCATCTTCATTTTCTAATACAACCGGACGAACAGGAGCTGACGTATGATCCTCTCCATGACAAAACCACCGTGTGTACCCTTGAAGAAAACTGTTGACAACCAAATGTGTATGTACTACGTCATATGTCCTCAAATTACAATTTGTACATCGGAGGCATAGACAAAGGATTTGGTTGGGATCATGGGAATGTCGTTTGGCAAAGATAATAAAATCTTTAATACCATCACGGTACTCCTTAGATAATCGTGGTTTACTAATCCAACTTCTATCCATTATAACAATAGCACACAATCTGAAATTAAAATTTGACATATTAAATAGTATTGACAGTAAAAGGCATTTTGTATATTTAATTTCACCTTTTTTAAAACCATCCCTATTTGCAAATAAATAAACGATATAACAATTAACTGTAAAATAAAGAAATCGTGGTTCCAAAAATGTATAAAAAAATAATTAAATCTTAATACAATCTACTCAATTCACATAACCCTAAACTACCTTTGTGGAAATTATCACAACCACCTTAGTGCCATTTTATCACACACCTTGTGTTCGAGTCTAATATCGATTCGACTATAGTCTCCCTTGTATTTGGCTTTCCGTTCAAGGAGATGATGATGGTAAAAGGTATTTGCTGAGGAAGAGGAATCGGATGAATAACGAGGGCATCGTGCTGTAAATACGGTAACAAGAAGATCTGATGACTCCTGAACTATTCTGTTCATGGCTACTAATAATCAGTTACTTATCCCAAAATAATAATAATAATAATAATAATAATAATAATAAACCTGCACAAAAGAAACTAATATGGCTACTAATATGTTGCTCTATTAATTCTTCATCCCAACTAAATCATTGATGTTTGTAGCTCCAAAAGAAACCTGCACAAGGTTTGTTCAGCCCAATTCTTGTACAAATTTGGAGGATTTTGGTATTCAGCTAGCATTCTTAGATGACAATCAGATGCATGAATTCAGCTTCTTTAACAGTAAAAGAAAATGAAAATTTCCAGTATCTAAGCATATATGTTTCTCCATTAATTCTTCATCCCAACTAAATCATGATGTTTGTGGCTCCAAAAGAAACCTGCACAAGGTTTGTTCAGCCCAATTATTGTACAGTTTTGGAGGATTTTGGTATACATACAGCATCCTTAGTTGACAATGAACCCATTGTGGTAAAAAAATCATGCTAAGATGACAATCAAATGCATGCGATCAGTTTCTTTAACAGTAAAAGGAAATGAAAATTTCCAGTATCTAAGCATATATGTTTGTCTATTAATTCTTCGTCCCAAGTAAACCATTGATGTTTGTGGCTCCAAAATAAACCTGCACAAGGTTTGTTCCACCCAATTCTTGTACAGATTTGGAGGATTTTAGTATACATACAGCATCCTTAGTTGATAGTGAACCCATTTTGGTAAAAAAATCATGCTGAGATGGCAATCAGATGCATGAATTCAGCTTCTTTAACAGTAAAAAAAAATGAAAATTTCCAGTATCTAAGCATATATGTTTCTCTATTAATTCTTCATCCCAACTAAATCATGATGTTTGTGGCTCCAAAATAAACCTGCACAAGGTTTGTTCCGCCCAATTCTTGTACAAATTTGGAGGATTTTGGTATACAGCTAGCATACTTAGATAACAGTCAACCCATTTTGGTAAAAAAAATCATGCTAAGATGGCAATCAGATGCATGAATTCAGTTTCTTTAACAGTAAAAGAAAATGAAAATTTTCAGTATCTAAGCATATATGTTTCTCTATTAATTCTTCATCCCAACTAAACCATTGATGTTTGTGGCTCCAAAATAAACCTGCACAAGGTTTGTTCAGCCCAATTCTTGTACAGATTTGGAGGATTTTGGTATACATACAGCATCCTTAGTTGACAGTGAACCCATTTTGGTAAAAAGTCATGCTAAGATGACAATTAGATGCATGCGATCAGTTTCTTTAACAGTAAAAGAAAATGAAAATTTCCAGTATCTAAGCATATATGTTTCTCTATTAATTCTTCATCCCAACTAAATCATGATGTTTGTGGCTCCAAAATAAACCTGCACAAGGTTTGTTCAGCCCAATTCTTGTATAGATTTGGAGGATTTTGGTATACAGCCAGCATCCTTAGTTGACAGTTAACCCATTTTGGTAAAAAAATCATGCTAAGATGACAATCAGATGCATGAATTCAGCATCTTTGACAGTGAAAAGGAGATAAATCAAGAGAAATTACGGAAGAGAGAGAGGGGGGCGACGAGCGCGGCGACGAGCGGTGGCGTAGGAGATAGAGAGAGAGCGGGGCGACGAGCGGTGGTTTTCGATCGCAAATTCACTGCAAAATAGAGAGAGGGAGGAGGGAAATCGAATTGGGCTGTCGAAGATGACGAAGGGATGGAGGCGAACCGCGAGAAATAGAGAGAGGGAGGAGGGAAAACGAAGGCGGCCAAATTAGGTTTGGGAAATTAGCGAGCGAAATGTTAGGGTTCGCGGGAATTTATCTCAGTTAATTCACCGACGTTTGCAATTACAAACGCCGGTGAATGTATCTATATATTCCCCGGTGTGTGTTATTAAAATGCCGGTGAATAATACCATTAACTGGCATTTCTAAATAAAATGCCGGTGAATATCATGAATCCCCGGCGTTTTATAGAGGCCGCCGGTGTATAACCATCCAATTTGACACCCCATTCCTGGTCACTCCCTACCCCGGTGTGAATGGTAAAACACCAGAGAATATACGCCGGTAAATTGCACATGTGTTGTAGTGTAGTTCACAACGGCATGGTAGTGCACAACCTCATGATGAAGGGAGTGGATACATACCTACAGGCATTAGTGACCCACAGCAATGCACGACAAAGGAAAGGCCTCGCGCCAAAAGATTGAGATCGATAAGAGAGCAACTCCGCATAAAAAAAGGGAGACGGTGCCGAAGATGCGGCATTGTGCAAATGAATCATGATTCAAAAAATTGTCCAACTTAATTTGAGGGATAAGACTCGTACTTTATTTGTTTATCCCTCGTTTAAATTTATTATACTTCATTTGTGGTAAATGAGTTTCTCACTAACTAAAACTAATCTTTCACTGAAGGCAAGTAATTCCTTCCGATGAAGAGAGTTCTGAGTTGAGATATGATGATTCACTGTGAATTGGAATTTATTTAATGTAATGTTTCAATATATTACAGATTATTGCCCATGTGGTTAATTACTTTTGATTGGTAACTGTAAATGTTCTTGGGACTCAAGTGTTGTTGGTTTGTGTCGTTTGATAATATTGTTGCTGTACATAATTGTTGGTTTGTGACTCAATTGTATCAGTTGTAGCAGCATTTGTAGTTGTACATAATTTTATTTTATTTTTAAACCGATGCCTTTGTTGGAGACAACGGCCTAAGTTATTTGTTGAATTTTTTTGGACTTCAATAACTCTTTTTGTTTCTGGAGCATTAACACAGAGAGCAAGGCCCTTAATTTTTTAACCTTAAGCCGTTGCCTCCACAACGGCATAAGTAATAGGACAAAAGTTTAAGTTTTTGGGGTGCTCTTTGACTTGAACAAGTTAAAAAGAGTAACAAGTCAGAGATCAAAACAGTAATTATTTTATACCCTAAGCCGTTGTCTCCAACAACGGCCTAGGTTGTAGTCAAATAAATTGAAGTTTTTGGGGTGCTCTCTGACTTGGACAAGTTAAAAAGAGCAACAAGTCAGAGAGCAAAACAATAATTTTTTGATACCCTAGGCCGTTAGTAAAAAAAGTTGTAGTTTTTTGGGGTGCTCTCTGACTTGGAGAAGATAAAAGGAGCAACACCCTATTTTAGAAATACCTTAGGCCATTGTTGGAGACAACAACCTAGGTTGTAGTCAAAAAAGTTGTAGTTTTTGGGGTGCTCTCTGACTTGGAGAAGATAAAAAGAGCAACAAGTCAGAGAGCAACACCCTATTTTAAAAATACCTTAGGCCGTTGTTCCAACAACGGCCTAAGTAATAGGACAAAAGTTGTAGTTTTTGGGGGTGCTCTCTGACTTGGACAAGTTAAAAAGTGTAACAAGTCACAGAGCAACACCTCTTTTATTTATAGCCTTGGTCATTGTCCCCAACAACGGCCTATGTTATAGCTTAAAATTTGGAGTTTTTGCGTTGCTCTCTGACTTGACCAACTTGAAAAAAGCAAAAAGTCATGGACCAACCCAAGTAGTAACATCCCTATTAGATGGGTTTTTTGTTTTTTCGTTTTTTACAATTTTCTCTTAACTTTTTACGAACAGTTTTTCTGCAACTATATACCAAAGACAGATGATTTATGCGTCTATATCGTTTATATTTTTTTATTACTTTCCATTTTTTCCCTCTATCTAACCAATATAAAATTATCAAGGTTATATGCTTAAAAATAATTCCAAAAAATAAAAGTATGAAGGTTACATGTGTAAGGTTAGGGTTAGGGTTAACAGGGGGTTAGGGGTAGGGTTAGGGTAAGCTAGGGTTATGGCAGGGTTAAGAGTTATTGGTTGATTAAGAAAAATAAAATAATACCAATGAAATGATGTTGATCCTTTGCTTTTCTTCATCCTCAACATCAACTGACATTGGGCTCGCATCTTGATGTTGATCATCTTCGTCGTCGTCGTCTTTTGATCTACATGTGGTTTATATATTTGGAGTGGATATGAAATTAGTAGTCGTGTCAGATATAGAAGACTTAATCTCTTTCTTTATTGGGTTATACATGTGGGGATATACATGTGGTGCCCACTTTGTAATGACAAATTTAATACATGTGGGTTTCTACATGTAGTTTTTTCCATATTGGACTTGTTGTTCTTGTGGGTCTTTAACAAACTATGAAGAGAAAAAGAGTAAGGACCGATGATGCTATATGAAGTGATAAACCTCCAATGTGAAGTAAATATATAGCTATTTCTTTGGTCTTTAACCTTGTTGGGCTATACATGTGGGGATGTACATGTGGTTTTTCCCATATATGTTCTACATGTGGGGATCTACATGTGGTTTTTTCCATATTGATCTACATGTGGGGATCTACATGTGGCTTTTCCCATATATGATCTACATATGGGGATCTACAAGTAGTTTTTTTCATACATGTGGGGATCTACATGTGAATATAAGCAAGTTATGTACTTTTGGTTTTTCCCATATTGAACTTATTCTACTACATGTGATGCCCACTTTGAATAGTCTCCAATAATAGTAGGCAAAGTTATCCTAAACAAAATGAACACTCACTCCATTCCTCGACATGTGATGCCCACTGAATCTCCCCTTATTGGGTTGTACATGTGGAGATCTACATATGGTGCCCACTTTATAATAACAAACGTATAAAGTAGGCAAGTTATGTACATGTGGGGATCTACATGTAGTTTTTTTCATATTGGACTTGTTGTACATATGGGTTACTAGACGTGGTGCCCACTTTGTAGAGTCTCCGAATGAAGGGGAAACTATGAAGAGAAAAAGAGCAAGGATCGATGATACTATATGAAGTGATAAACCTCCAATGTGAAGTAATATATAGCTATTTCTTTGGTCTTTAACCTTGTTGGGCTATACATGTGGGATCTACATGTGGTTTTTTTCATATATGATCTACATGTGGGGATCTACATGTAGTTTTTCTCATACATGTGGGGATCTACATGTGAATATAAGCAAGTTATGTACTTTAGGTTTTTCCATATTGAACTTGTTCTACTACATGTGATGCCCACTTTGAAGAGTCTCCAATAATAGTAGGCAAAGTTATCCTAAACAAAATGAACACTCCATTCCTCGACATAGACTTAAAATCTACATGTTCTCCAACTTATGGAGTCCATGAGTTGATAAAATTCCATTCCATTCTCATTCACATGATCCTTGTAATACTGCTTTTTGTACTTGTCACAGATTTTGCACATATATTGGCCACAAAGAACATTATAACCACCAACCCTAACCCTAACGCATAACCCTACTCTCCTAACCATACAATAAACCTAACCATAACCCATAACCCTACTCTCCCAACCCTACAATAACCCTAACCCTAACCCATAACCCTACTCTCCTAACCCTACAATGAACCCTAAGCCTACCCTACACATCATATTTTATTGATTTTGATGAATCAAAATATCAAAAAAAAATTACATTTTTTTTTTATTCGTTTGACCCTAACGATTTTATATTGGTTAGTTTGGTGGCATTGAATGGAAATAAATAAAAAAATATAAACCAAAAAACATATATATGAATGTCTATTTTCTAGAGTTCAGAAGACAATGTTCGTAAAGAGTGGAGAGACAGTTGTAAAAAACATAAAAAACATAACCCTAACCCTACATGTGAGTATTCTGTTATGCAAAAGGGGCTCTACATGTGAGTATTCTGTTTTCCCTCTATTTTTCAGTAATTTTGAATGTTCTGAGTGGTACTTACTGAAAAGAGTTTAATGCTCCATTCATAACACAAACAAGTCTTTATATATTGGTCATACAGAGCATTGATAGAACTTAAATATCTGTAAATTCTTTACTGAAAACTTATTACCTATCAACTCCCAACTACAAATATTAACCTAATTAATGATAACCCAAAACAAGCTCTTACCGCAAATGTGTTTCTTGCAATAACCCTAACCCTACAATAACCCTTAACCTACCCTTAACCCCAGTTAACGCTAACCCAACTTAATACACTAACCCTAACCCTAACTAATAACCCTATAGGTGTACGCTAAGCAGAAGAATGTACATTTTAGTGATAAGAATATATTTAATAAAATGTTTTTTACAAATGACAAGATTATGTTATATTTTCTGGTATTTTCTGTAAATATTTAAACATCGTGATTATATATGGTTAGTTAGGTGTAAAAAATGGAAAAATAAAAAAATATATATAAACGATATAAAGGCATAGATCATCTATCTTTTGTATAAAGTTCCACAGAGATTGTTCTTAAAGAGTGAAGAGAAAATTATAAAAAGCAAAAAGGTCAACTTTTGACCTACTACCTAGGTCGTTGTTGGAGACAACGGCCTAAGGTATAAAAAATATAGGGTTCTTGCTCTCTAACTTGTTGTTGTTTTTAACTCCAACAAGTCAGAGAGCACCCCAAATTGTGCAACAATTGGCCTACTACTTAGGCCGTTGTTGGAGACAACGACCTAAGGTATAAAAAATATAGGGGTCTTGCTCTCTGACTTGTTGCTGTTTTTAACTCCAACAAGTCAGAGAGCACCCCAAATTGTGCAACATTTGGCCTACTACTTAGGCCGTTGTTGGAGACAATGGCCTAAGGTATAAAAAATATAGGGGTCTTGCTCTCTGACTTGTTGCTGTTTTTAACTCCAGCAAGTCAGAGAGCACCCCAAATTGTGCAACATTTGGCCTACTACCGAGGCCGTTGTTGGAGACAACGGCCTAAGGTATAAAAATATAGGGGTCTTGCTCTCTGTATTTTTATTGATGAAAATAAAAATTTTAACAACTAACCTAGGCCGTTATTAGAGACAACGGCCTAGGTCTAAAAAAAAAATTAACTACAACTCCACACAGCAGCTACGGCTGCTACACTTGATTTTTTCCCAATTTGCAAACACTTTCCCATCACCTACACTCTCCAAATAAATTTATACGTACGGCCACCAAAATCACCAACATAATTGACTATTAGCAATTAATAACAACAACATCAACTACACTTAAACTTACGAACAACAATTACCACATATTAAGTTAGAACATGGATAAAACCAAAAAAAAAACATTACTACAACAAACAAATTGTATACGGTATTAGCTAAGAACCGGGCATGTATGGTTGTGGTGATCGCCTCTTCCGAGTAGGATTTCGATGCCGGAGCGGGGTTGAAGATTCAAGGATTTCTTCTTCTCCTCCCTCCTCTTGTACGTCTCCAACAACCCTCTCTTCATTCTCATCTTGTTGCTCTTGTTCTTGAGATGGATGTGAAGTTGAAGCTTGTTGTTCTCTCAACTCACGTTCCCGTTGTTGACCCCTCAATGCAGCTGGCCTATCCCTCACGCTTTTATGTCGCCCTCTTGGTGACCTTAATGCTCGATCCAAACGTTCAGCCTCTCCCAAAATATTTAAATTGGTACGGCACGAAGAGAGCATCCTCTGAGCAAACCACTTCATAGCCGTGCCCGCATTACTTTTGATTACGTCTGCGCATTCTTTTGCCATGTCCATCGTATTATCAATCTAAAATAAAAAAACACCAAAAAATACAATTATACAGATTTGGAAAATTAAACTATTTAATAACTTTAAATATAACAAACATTCAAAGAAATTTGGAGATTATACTTACCACTGTATGTATAGCTGAGGCCTTCGGCTGGAACATGGGTTGTAAACTAGAATAGGCGGGTGGTGGTTCAATCTCCTTCTCCTCAATTAATCGTTGAACACCAGCAGGTAGTTCTGTATCGGGAGAGATGTACAAACGTGTAATTGATCTGAACCATTGCATGTACTTTCCTTGCACTCTTCCATCGTACTCTTCTACATCGGTAATTACAAGTTCAAACCGTCGCTCGTTCCATTCTGCAACATGAACACGATGGAAATCTGCCCAATCATGAGTAGGCATGCGACTGGTACCCTTCACGGCGTGTAACTCATGGTCGTATAGGTTTGCGCAGCTTGGGGATTATCTTGTTGAAGACCGAACTGACGAAGGACTCTCTCTGGCCGTGGATGCTCCACTATACCAAAGTTGATGAGTGGAGCTGTTGTCATCCACAACTGCAACCCGGTCATGCATATCAGTGGTAATCTTCCCACCCGCTCGGGTGTATACGGGACCCAAATCACGAACTCTTCTCGTAGTTGTTCGAGCTCGTCTCTGTAGTACGTTAGTACACCTTTTGGGTTATCTTTGTAACTCCGACTACCAGCTCAATATACCCCTAAGGGTGCTAACATATGAGAATTTTCTGGTTCGGACATCCAACCGTCTGCCGGTCTCCTAATGCGGGAATGACCCAAGTGCAGTCGATCCCATGACCAAATCTGTAACAAAACCATCGGATCGGTCATCTTCGTCCCATCTAGCACTACAGAACACAACGACCTGTACAGCGTTGCCAACGCGCAACTTCCCCAGCTGTACCATCCAGCTAAGCCTAGATCGGCGAGCAATCGTAGATACATGAGGTGCACCGTACCCCCGGATGAGTTAGGTAAGAGAACCCCTCCGAGCACCTTTAGAATGTAACCTCTGGTGTAAGACTGTACATAGTGGTCGAGCGATGCATTGGTTAACGTCCCATCAAAATGTCCCTTCAACCAAGATAGTCGGATTGATTGTCCGACAAAAATTTCCTTATTTTCCATGGCCACCTCATCAAACTCTGTACCGAGCAGTTCATTACACAGCTCTATTTTATCAAAGTTTATATTACCCGTCACGGCCAAACCATCTATTGAAAGACCGGAGATCATCGCTATATCTTGTAGTGACACAATCATCTCTTCGACCGGTAGATGGAACGTGTGCGACTCTGGCCTCCATCGCTCTACGAGTGCTGAGAGAAGTGCTCGGTCGAGTTTAACCTGACCCATCATACTGATCCCGTAGAAACCGGTTGCTACTAGATACTCGACAATACATAGGTGCACCTTCTTGGTCTTGTGGGTGCGGAAATTACACCTCCGCGTCATCCCACCCCACATTGTCGCGGATCTGTGGCGGTCTTGCAAGCTCAGTTCACGAGGAAATATTGGTCCTGGACCACGACGTGATGCCATCGAAGAGGATGCACCAACCTACATGAACCCAAAAACACAATTATTATTAGTCTAATAACAATATCACTAAATACAAAATTAGGCACAATACAAATTAATAGTTCTCACAGTCTCTGTGGAATGTTCCCCCCGAGCTTCCTAAGATTTCCTTCTGGTTCTCCTCGTTCTAGCCATTTCTCTGTAACAAAGTTTGCATATATAAAACTAATTATTCGCCGAAAAATAGCAAACACAAACCAACGAGATGTAAAAATTTCAAAACATTGCTTATACGCATCAAAACAACACAAACGAGATGCAAAAATTCCAAAATTTGGCCGTCACCTCTGGCACACCAAACAAAAGCCAACGCAACTTGTAGAAATGAGTTCCGACCCACGGTTTGAAAGATACGGCCGTGTATCGCTTTCACTATTTAAAAAGAGCGGCAAGTGATACATTGACGTATCTCGCAAACCGTGGGTCGGAACCCATAAATACAAGTTATGTTGGGTTGTGAATGGTTAGCCCAACCTACTCGCACCGTTTCGTATTTTTTGGACTTCGTTTAAGCATTTTTGTATTGAGACCGTACTAATAAAGTTTCGAGGTAGATTGAAGGTTTTTCATATACACGTCAAAACAACAAAAATGAGATGGAAAAATTCCTAAATTTGGCCGTCAAGTCTGGCACACCAAACACAAGCCAGCGGAACTTGCAGAGGTGAGTTCCGACTCTCGGTTTGAAAGATACGGCCGTGTATCGCTTTATATCCGTTGTATTGAATAAAAGTGATAAACGGACGTATCTCACAGACCGTGAGACGGAAATCGCCTCTACAAGTTCTGTTACCTTCTACGCGGCGAGTCCGACCTACTCGTAAAAATTGAATTTTTGGAACTCGTTTATTTCCTTCTCCTATATTCCACCACTACAACTAACACTACATCTACAAAAATGTCAACAAAATATATACAACATACATGATCAGAGCTAATTGTATACTCTCTAAATTATAGACTACTACGCATAATACAAAAAAAAACCCAACTCCAAAATTGAAAAATAATTCAAGAAATTAACATAGTTCATTATAGTAAATTGTGATTAAGTAAATACCTGGTCCAAATAGAGAGATAGAGAGTTGTCAAAGATGTGAGAAGCCGCTGCTGTAGACGAACAACTTGTACAGGCTAGGGGGTTGGAGAATTTGTGCTACGGTTCAAATGATTTGGGAGTTTGGGGCCTACGTTAGGGTTTGAGGTATTCGGGATAGGGAGAGAGAGATAGAGAGGTTTCCACAAGAGGGGGAGATCGAGAAGGCAAAGAAATCGAGGCCAAGGAGTTGGGAGAGAGAACTAGGGTTTAGGGATGGGTTTCGGGAGCTCAAAAGAAAGAGAGAGAGAGTTTGTGACGAAGACAGAGTGAGGGAGATCTGGGTATGTACAAGTGTTTGGAAAAACACTTGTACATACCTAGGCCGTTGTTTCCAACAATGGCCAAAGTATGTTTTTTTTTTAAAAAAACAACCTAGGCCGTTGTTGGAAACAACGGCCTAAGTGATTTTTTCGACCAAAAAAAAACTCCACTCCAAAAAAATGATATGTCTGCAACGTTTTTTGGCGTAAACTTACGAAATTACCCCTCTGCTTTTGGAAGCGTTAGTGGGAGACTTAGTGGGTTTCGATCACAGCCGCTGATCATGATCTACCAAGATCCAACGGCTGAGATGGCTGTTTTCTAACCCGTTGAAAACGGACCCGTTTTCAACTGAGCATATCCCACATACATACATACATACATACATACATACATACATACATACATACATATAGTGCAAAATATAATATGGTGAGATGAGTGAGATGAAAATATTTTTTGAGAAATGAGCGATTTGATTCATCCAAATCTCGATCACATTGTTCACATCACTCTACATGTCATCAAGATGATGTATACAAAATTTCAAGTAATTCAGAGACCTTTGGCCTATGAATCAAGACATTCAAATAAATGCATATATATGTATTTTGCATCATCTTTATGATGTGTTGAACGCTTTGATGCACATGCTAGAGGTAGGAAAATCTTCCATTGCAAATGTACTATAGCGTTTGCAAACGTGCAAACCACTTAACCCATCATTGGCAACGACGGGTTAAGTTATATGAACCCGTTGTTTGAAAACAACTGGTTCATTTTTAGGATGCCTTAGAGCATCCACATTCGTTTGCCAATTATCCATAAAATGCATTTTATAGCAAACGACGAGCTGCAGTCGTCTACTATTTATGCATATTTTGGCTAAAAAGCAACAATAGATTGCTATATATGAGAGTGGATATGAGAATTATGCATATTTTAAACGACGCAAAGTAAATTTGCGTCCCTCTAAAAAAAATTATTTTAATCGTCAGACGGAACTTCGAGTTGCGTCCCTCCCCAAAAATACAATTTTTTGTAATAAAAAAACCGAAAATTGGTCGGACGCAATGTCACTTTGCGTCCGAGACCCCCCAAAACCCGGACGCAAAGTGACTTTGCATCTGTTCAATTTTCTTTTTTGTTTTTTTCCCTTTCGACGCAAAGAGAAGCTTCGTCTAGCATATTAAAAATTTATTAAATCCCTCTGATGCAACTTCAAACTCCGTCTGATATTATTATATATTAAATTGCTATAATATACCATTCGACGAATGCGCAAAACTCTCAAAATGCTACATGTAAAAATGCATTTATGCATTTTCTGACAATTACGACTGTGGATGCTCTTAACCCTTTATTACCAATAACGGGTTAAGTAGTTTGCACATTTGCAAACACTACAATAGCGTTTGCAATAGAAGATTGCCCATATATATATATATATATATATATATATATATATATATATATATATTTCGTTGTGCACCAGCCTCTGTGTGCATTCATCCTTCGGGGCTTCGTATCAACAATCTGAACCGTTCACATTGATCTACATGTCTAAATTAGTCTATGTAACACCCCGAGCCCCACTCAGCTAAATCCTAACAACTTCCCACCACAGGCTGCCTCACAAAAGGTATCCAGAATATTTGGTACCCCTTGATCTTAGTCAATCTAATATATATACACACAATTCTAACTCACCTTCCATGTGGGACTAAGTCACCACCACCTATCAGGAACACCATGGCCCCATAGTAATTAATTCATTCTTTCAAGAGGTATCTATACACACTACCAAATCTATAGGCCCATCTAACCATGAATTAATTATTAAGCCCACCATGAAGGCACATCTCATACGGAGTATTACATACACCCCACCTGGAGATCTCAGCGTCTTCGCCGAGCCCGGGACCCGCAAGCTGATACAGGATAGCCTTTCTAGCCAATGTGGAGTTAAGTACTCTACTAGCATACAGCCCCTGGTCTCTCTACCAATGTACTGTCCTTAGCCAGGCGTACATCTCACCCACTCTTACCCACAATCGGTGTCGAAAGTTGGCTCTGATACCATTTGTAACGCCCCGAGTCCCGTTCAGCTAAATCCTAACAACTGCCCACCACAGGCTGCCTCACAGAAGGTGTCTGGACTATTTGGTACCTCTTGATCTTAGGCAATCTAATATATACACACACAATCCTAACTCATCTTCCATGTGGGACTAAGTCACCACCACCTACCATGAACACCACAGCTCCATAGTAATTAATTCATTCTTCCTATAGGCTCTTACACACTACCAAATCTATAGGCTCATCTAACCATGAATTAATTACTAAGCTCACCATGACAGCCTATCTCATACGAGGTATTACATCTAAATATGTAAAATCAAGCCATTTGAAATTCATTTGCCCATCCATTGAAGTGTTTCAAAATTGTGTGGTTGAATATCATTTTTTTATAATGACACGATGGATGGGCTAATGAATTTCAAATAACTTGATTTTACATATTTAGACTAATTTAAACATGTAGATCAATGTGAACGGTTCAGATTGTTGATACGAAGGTCCGAAGGGTGAGTGCACACAGAGGCTAGTGCACAACGGAAGGGGAATATATATACACACACACCAATCAAATTGACATCCATATCTTTCTCATTTGTGTTTCTTCTTCCTCTAACAATATACATGTCACACCCCGCTTTCTACGGGAATTCGAACATGTAACAAAGGCCCAGCGAATGATGTGTACATCATTCATAAATTGTAACAGATTAAATCAACAATATGAAATATGATCACAAACACGCAGGAATAAATAATCACATAAACAATGAATAAAATTCAATAATCCATGAAATAAATCCACAAAATAATATCCAACATCTGGGAGAAAAATAAACTTCAGGTCACAAAAGCCCGGAAAACAAAGTACGACAATAATAATAATGCTGGAAAAGAAATGACATGAACGAAATAATTATAGCAGTCAAATAATCAGCTCCCTTCTCTAGAAGATTTGCTCACCAAGTCCTTCAGTCAAATAACCTCCTGTACCTGCAAGCTCATCAACTAGAGATGGGGGGGGAGGGGGTCCGTTAGAGCAAGTTACGGACAGTAAGTAGTGGCAAGAAAGCAGCAAGAAAATATGGTATATCAAGAAATAATGAACTAGATCAAAGTCATGATCAATAATAAGGGATGATAATAAAATCCAATGTCTAGAATTAAGGATGCAATAATCAATGATTGCGATCAATGATTCCAGGTCAATAGAAATAGTGTAATACCCCAGTTTTTTTTTTAAATAATGCTTTTAAGATTAATAAATGAATTAAAATGATTTTTGGTGATTTAATAAATATTTTTCTGAAAATTTATCTTCTTACACGTGCAAAATACGTTCAAATATTTTCTTGGGAAGTTCAAAGTCAAAAATTATTTTGGGGAAACTCATCATTTATTATTAGATGTTATTTGTAAATTTTCTGGATTTTTTTATCATTATTGGACCTATTTGCAAATATTACAAAAAGGATTTTTTTGCAAAATTACCACTTGGAGTAAAAACTCCAGATTTTTGGATTTTTGGGCTGGGCATGATGCCTAGTCAATTAAGAAGTAAAGAGTTTACTTTTTGTTTTAATAAATTTGTTTATTTTGTAAGTTTTGATGAAAAAAGGTCTTTTTGCAAAATTGCCACTTAGAGGGGCAAAAGTGCAATTTTGTTTTTCTGGATTTTGAAAATAGTGCCGACTGATTATGGGGTAGTTATTCTTGATTTTTTTTTTAAATCTCAATTAAGATGTTTTTATTCAATTTCCAAGTATAAGGATTTATATATGTAAAGGTATATTTAAAAGAGATATTTAGCAAATCTATTTAAAAACCCTAGATACATTAAATCCCAGTCTATATAGGGTGAGGTGCAGCCATCTCTTTACTGCACAACACAAAGGGATTTCTTATTTTTATTTTCTTGAAGGTTTGAAGCAAGGATCTTGGTTTTTTTGCGAAAAGAGTGATTTTTCTTATTCTGTATTATCTTCGGTTTACTCTTCAATAAGGTGAGTGATACTCTACTCTCTTATTTGGTTGTATATGTGATGTTGATGATGATTATGTAGTAGATGCATGCTAGAAGAAATCATACATTGATGTGATGAGTATTGTATTGAATGAAGAACTTTTTAAAAGCAAGATATATGATAAAAATAGGAAATCAAGGATAATCTTTGTGCAGGAACAACTTGTGATCTGTAGAAACTTAGTAATACCCATGAGATATTGGATCTATAATTGTTGATTGTGTGAAAATAGATAGTTAATGAGTATATGAAATAAGAGTGTTTTTTTTATAAACTTCAGGTACCGTTCATACCTGGGGAGTTAAATTTTGAACTTTTCATTGAATAAGTTTGATTGATGATGGGGCTTTGAGTACCCAAACAAGTATAACTGATTATCAACAGATTGGCATCAACATTCAAGTACAGAATGAGTTTAACCAATTTCGGTACGTGCATAGTTGAAAAAGAAATTTTTGGGGATTTTGTGCATGTTTCCTTTTGTTCTTTGGTAATGTGTGGACTGGGGTAATTAACAACTTGAGCTTGATGCTTATACACACTTACGATCGATATATATATATATATATATATATATATATATATATATATATATATATATATATATATATATATATATATATATATATAATCGACAAATTTACAAGATTCAAGTAGTAGGTTCTGTAAATAAAAACTAATCTTGCTGTTTTTATTTACAGATACTACTACTTGAATCTTGTAAATTTGTCGATTATATATATATATATATATATATATATATATATATATAGAGAGAGAGAGAGAGAGAGAGTCCCCTTCGGTTGCACACTATTTTTGGTGAGCACTCCCGAACTAGAGACCCTATGAAAAATCTGAACCGCTCATATTGTTCTATATGCCTTAGATAGTCTAACAATAAAAAATCAATTAATTTGAAGTTCATTTGCCCATCCATCATGCTGTTAGAATTTTCAGCCATACAATTTTGTGATGATGTAAATCATGGGTAAATGAACTTCAAATTACTTGATTTTTTATTGTTAGGCTATCTAAGGTATATAGAACAATATGAGCGGTTCGGATTTTTCATAAGGTCTCTAGTTCGTGAGTGCTCACGGAGTGCTCACCAAAGTAGTGTGCAACCGAAGATTTCTCTCTCTCTCTCTCTCTCTCTCTCTCTCTCTCTCTCTCTCTCTATATATATATATATATATATATATATATATATATATATATATATATAATTAGACACATTAGAGTATGTATACGGATGCATTTGAAAGACATAATCTACTTATCAATCATCAAGGAACCAGTTTATAGTTTGGATTAAGAAATAAGTTGCTTAAGTTTGGGTTGAGTATCAGTTCTTCTAAAACTGCAGATTACTACTACTGCACTGTTGTGCATGTGCACACATTCATCTTCACTTATACATCCAATGTCTTGGTAGTTTCTTTGTGACCGCATATGGACCATCTTCTATATAGACACATATGCTCCATTTTAATAAGAGGGCAACTCATATACCTGCATATGTTTAACCTGCATATGTTTCCAATTCATTGAAGTATAGCTTCTACACCAGCATATGTTTTTATATCCTGCTTATAGTTAAAATTTCTATATCTTGCATATAGTTTAAATTTCTATATCCTGCATAGAGTTCAAACTCCTATATCTGCATATGTAGTTTATATCAGTAAAGAGACTATATGCATATCCTGTGTTTTTTTTCTTCAACTCAACAAAGAGGGATTCTAAATATCAAATATATATATATATATATATATATACAGTTACTTCATGTCAGCATAAAGGAAATGTACATAGGTGCATTCTTCTTTGTATCTGCATAAAGTTTATCTTCCACGTCCTTTCAGTGCAACAAGGATCATTTCCTATAACCTGCATATGGATCAATTTTTTAACCTGCATATTGCTTAATTTTCAACAAGGGCATCTCCTATATAATTTGCTTATGTTTTACTTCACATCAGTAAAGGGATTTCTATACGTATATAATATATATACATCTATATACTTCACTAAAAGGTTTATTTACATATAGGGCTACAATCGAGCCGAGCCGAGCCGAATATCTTTAGGCTCGAGCTTGGCTCGTTAAGGAATCGAGCTTAGTTTTGAGCTCGAGCTCGGTTCGAGCCAATCTTTGACCGAGCTTTGACCGAATTCGAGCCGAATAGCTCGCGAGCTTAGCCTAAAATTAAAAAATACCCAAGCTCGAGCTCGGCTCATTAAGCTATCGAGCTCAACTTTCGAGTTCGAGCTGGGCTCGAGCTCGTCTCGAGTCGAGCTTTGACCGAGCTTGAGCCAAATGGCTCGTAAATAGCTCGATTCATTTGCAGCCCTATCTACATATATATCAGATAGATACACATATGGATATTTCATATGAGTAAAAAGGGGGTTTTCCATATATATCAGTTATCATATATATTTACTCATATGTTTCAAATCAGGGAAAGGGATTTCTATATATTATATACAGATATACATGCTTCATCACAGTAAAAGAGTTTTCTTCTACATCCTGTGTATACTCCAACTCAATAAAGGGATTTTTACATACACCTATGTACATTTCATGTCAGTAAAGAGATCATATACACTTTGTACACACATATGCACACTTCTATTCAGTAAGAGGACCTCATATATATATATATATATATATATATATATATATATATATATATATATATATATATATATATATATATATATATACTCATATACAATATGAATGAATGAATTAATGTGAGTAAGTTAACACTAATATGAAGTGACTAAAATGAAAGATTTATTTTGTATTAATGGTTGAGTTGTGAATCTCTAGGAGTTTAGTAGGAGTTCTGTGAACCGGCAGATGAGATTTTGTGGATTTTTGACCACTTGGGGTCATTGGGGTTGTTTTGTGAAATTAAGTCCGGCAGGATACACTAGATCTAGAGAGGGGGAGATTTTGTATTTTTAATAATAACCAACTTAAGGACAGACACTAGTTGAAATGTGATGGAACTTGGGAAACGTAAGTTTATGCTCTTGGTTTAGGTCCAACGGATGCGTTCCAGGACTTGTGTGTTGTTCTGTCTCGAGAGAACATTTGTATGTTCGTGTGTTGAGGATTTGTAGGCCTATTCACGAAGCATGCAGGGTGCATTCACGTGTTGAGGGTCGGCGGGCCTATTCACGGGATGTACCTGGTGTACTACACGTCGAGGGCCTCACAAGCCTATTCGTGGGGTACACGGCAGGGAGGTGATTCTCCAATTTTGTTAAGCTATTCTTACATGATGCTTGCGCGTCGAGAGTTGTGATAACTATTTGCAAAGTATTCTGGATCTTGTTTCCATCATCGTAGTAGGATTAGTTGCATAACGAGGAATTTAATCCTATTAAGTGGAGAACGATAAGGGCTTGAACCGGACCTATGTATTATGGGATGCATAGAATCCAACAAGTATGCATTAGAGAGTTAGCATATGGCATTGATATTTTCTTGACTTGGTTTTATGCATGTTGTTTTTCTGTTTTTCTATACTTGATACTTAGTCTAGTCTCACTTGATGTTTTCATATTTTATTTATTGTTATTTCTATTTCATTTATTCTTGCTGTTAATACATGTTGTTCATGACTCTATGCCTTATGTTTTATTCATGTTGTTTTCTTTTGATGTCACTCACACCGTTATGGCTGACCCCTGTAGTTTTGGGGGTTAGGGTTATCTCTAGCCTCATATTTTATATGTTGTTCATGACTCTATGCCTTGTGTTTTATTCATGTTGTTTTCTTTTGATGTCACTCACACCGTTATGGCTGACCCCTGTAGTTTTGGGGATTAGGGTTATCTCTAACCTCATGTTTTACAGGTTGGTGCCTATAGCTTGGGATTTGGATGCATATGGTAGAATGATAGTCTGGCTTATGTAAATTGTAAAAGAATGTGTTGTAAAAGAAAAGATTGTAATTCAAGGTGTTTAATTTTTTGCTGTGTTTTGTAAAGAATTAATGTAATAAAATTTGAAAAATTTTATCTGTGTTTTGGCTATATTTACTATTACAATTGAGGTTGATGCTGGGAATTGTGTCACGTATTTCTAAGATATCATATTGGAAATTCGGGGCGCTACAAATAATCATGATCAATAATGCAAGTGTCAATCTAAGTCCATTAGACTTTTATTATCCTATCTAATGCATGTAATTCAGTGTCTCATACCACAGGGTCAGTGCATACAAATAGTGATCGTTTAGACTGTAGTGGTGAACTCTACAGATTATGTACTCGGCACAATAATCAATAATCAATAATCCACAATCAATAATCTACAATCCATAGCAATAATCAATCAAACAATAAGGACCCTTCTCCGAGTACAATCTCCGATTTTTCACTACCAGGTCGACCTTTATTATCCCGACTTGTTATTATTTTATTATACTCAAATGTGGACATGCAACGAGTACAGAAGTATCGAGGTGATGTCAAGAGGGTGTCCAGGCTATACAATGCATGGTATAATTAATTCTATTCATTAGATGCAAAATCAAATACGGATATACTTAATAACACAAAAACACGCATTCTGGACAGCAAGACGTTGTTGTACAAAAATTCACTTTCCCGTTGCTACAAGAAAGTAAATCAAGTTCTGTCAGGGGTTCTAGAAACTAGACTCTCTGCTGGTTCTAAAGCATATTCACACGATATATTATAAATAAAATAGCTAGGTTTAAAAACTCATTCTTTACTGGTTTCATGTTCAGACAGCATGTCAGAGTTAAATTCTTATATATAAAAGTTGATTGTAAAACCATTTAAAAATCTCATAAAAATTATAATTTAGTTCTTAACAGTGTTCAGTAACAACACAATTAATCTCAAGTCTATTTTTTTAAATTTAATCGACTGTTTCAATTAGTTATGCATGGTAATTAACAATTCATTTCGATATGCTTGTAAACGACAATCTGAAAATTTAAAACTAGCAGTGTTAAAAATATGATAACTTGCAATTTATGAATCATAATTTAGATCCGTCGAATTTTCTAGAAACTAGACTCAAGGGGCTACAAATGTCGTTTGCAAGGTTCTACTAAATTATAACAGAAATTGGGTCAAAAACTCAAAATAACATGGAATAAACAGCAGGACAGCAAGTTAATTATTATTAATTAGCAGTAAATGAGATAGATAAGTAAATAACTTTATAGCAATAATTAACAAGAAATTATACTCAATTCTAAAGGTGGAATTCTACTGTTAACAAGACAATCATTATTTTCATAACATTAAATTCACAAGTCTAGGTATAACATCATATCCAATCGAAATGCATTCAAACCATGATAACATGTTTCTAGTCTATGTATCCATGTAGTTTATGCACATGACGATGTATAACAAGGCTTGGGTTTGAGTCAAGGGGATGGCACGAAAAGAAAACTACCACTTGGTGTTGCCGATGAATCCGTAATAGCTTCTTTGAGAGGTATCAAGCAAATGAAATACGATAATTGAAATGGGAACCACTTGTGGAGATCAAATGATACTTGAACTAGAGCAACAAGTTGGTTCAAGAGGACTTTCCTTTATATGACATTTGCACGTGCGATGAGAAACGATGGGAGGAAGAACGACGGCACAACACAGAGCGACAGCGACTCGGCGGCAAGATTCAGCAACTCCACAAGTCGAGCTCAGGTTGGTTGAGGCAGCAAGCGGACTTCGGGGTGCAACAACAAGCAACAACTGCGAAGGTGGCAACCTTGATGGTTGGCAGCGAGCGCAGAAGAGGGTTGTGGCAAGGTGGTGCAGTCCAACGGCTGGAGGTTAGGTGGTTGGGGACTGGGAGGCGACGAGGGGGAAGAGCAACGACAGGGGGTGGTCGAGGCTGGGGATGAGCGGGGGTTGCGGTGGAGATCGAGGTGCAGGAAGGCAACGGAGGGCTTCGGGATGCAGCGCGCACGGGAGCGGGCTGGCAGGGAAGTTGAGGGACTCGGGGTGTTGCGACGAGGGAAAAAGGGTGGTGGTGCACGCCGGAGGTGGAGCAATGGCGTCTAGTGGGATGGAGGTTGACGGGAAAAGGAGCTGTAGCGGCGGGGGTGAGGTGATGGTGGTTGTGTTTCGGAAGCAGAAACAAGAAGGAGAAGAGTCGGGTAGGGGGTAGGCAGTTGTGAAGGGAAGGGGGATTAGGGTTTAGTTGATGAAGGGATTAGGGATGAATTAGTATATAGAGAAAATCAAGGGATACGTGAAGATGAGTGATTATGAGTAAATAATGGGGATTGATCTAGTCATGGGGTTAGTTAAGGATTGTGAGGAGACAAATCCGAAATTTGTTAGGGTTGAATTGAGTTGGGCTCAACATTAAATAAAGTAAAATAATGAATGAGCTTTAAAAGTATGAGTTTTGGGTTGAAGTGGGCTAAAGAATTGGGTTTAGAATTCGATAAGAAACAATTAAGATAATAGATTAATTAGAATAGTCCACATACTAAAATTAAACAGGATGTACAAATTTGCAGGGCTCAACTAAAAAAGAAAATTGAACGACTAAAAGAATACAATTGAGTTGAAGAACACAATAAGATTATTATTAAATAAAACAGATTACACAAATTGAGGAGAGAAAAGAATTACAAAAGAAATAAAAAAACTCAGAAAACGGAGGGTACAATACAGCAATCAGATTGACATCCATATCTTTTTCATTTGTGTTTCTTCTTCCTCTAACAATATATTTTCTTTGCATTCCATAATGATGATCAACATATAAGAAAGCTCCAAAGTGCAACCGGCGCAACCAGCGCTGAACCAATGGCTATGGAATCATCTTCCAACACTGTACTTTTACCCAAGGCCATAAGCAGAGGCAGAGAAGAATTTCTTTTATGCAGAGGTTTTGAAGGATGCCCTGAGTCAAGCGGTTGTAACATTTTATTCGGTGGTAGGGCGACTGGCGAGGAATGAAGATGGATCGAGGTTGAGTGTAATGGAGAGGGTGTGCAGTTTGTGGTGACAGATACAGAGTGAATGATCGATAATTTTGGAGATTTTGCATTGAGAGCGGAGTTCAGGAATCTAATTCCTAAAGTGGAGTATACAGGTCATATATCGGCTTTCCCTCTGCTTGTGCTTTAGGTCTGTAAAGAAAACATCACCTATTTTCAGTGTATAAAATCCATAATTAGCATTATTCAAATAAAACTTCTTTCTTTTTTAACCTTAAAATTTTTATATTATGTTTCTTGATGAAAATTTAAAAAGCATAACGATATATGATAATACTTAAAAAATTTCTGGTTCTTCAGGTGACACACTTCAAGTGTAGCAGAGCCTCCTTAGGTATAGGCATTCTCCATCTCCACGTCGACGGCCTCTCTGCCCTCCACTTCACCGACTCTTGGTCAAACCTTGCCGACTGCCTTAGCATCACCGTCCCTCCCTTAATTGACCGCTCACTCCTTTGTGCTCACAGCCCACCCCCCTTTCCTTCCCTCACATCGAGCACCAACCTGCCCCCACCCTATCATCGAATGGGCCCCACAAAACTGATGTCATCATCTTCAAGATCACATGTCAGCAGCTCGGCACCTCAAGTCCAAAGTTGACTCAGACAGATTCACAAGCTACTGCCTACTAGCCGACCACATCTGGAAATGTGTGCGCATTGCACGTGAAATCCGTGCAGACCAACGAACCAAACTCTACTGTGCCATTGATGGACAGACCCTCCTCCAGCCCCCACTCGCTGAAGAATACTTCGGTAAAATGTGATCTTTCACCCCCACACAAATAGCGGACATAGTAACAAAGTTCGCGAATTATTCGTGAAGAATTTATCTGCGACACCAATTCACGACTTAATCGCCAATTCATGTTTAAATCACACACTTTGCGAATTATTCGTGAAAGCACAAATTATTCATGAATAATTCACGAATTAAATAAAAAATCGCTAAGGTTGTATTTGGTTTGTTTGGTTTGTTGTTTTGAAGACAGTTTTCTAAAAAGAGTTTTCTGAAAATAGTTTTATGAAAATAAGAGGGTAAAAGCTGTTTGGTAATATTTTTTTATGAAAATAGTTTTTTAAATAGTTTTTTGAAAATGAGAGTATAATCTGCAGCTTCTGAGAACGTTAGCCATTTATTCGTTAGCTGTGAGTTTGCACAGCCTCTTTGGAAAATTACTGCGTTAGCTTGGGAAACGCCAGTCATCCCGGCCAGTTTGGTCGAATGCTGGACTAGGCGTCCCACTAATGGTGCCTATCTCAAATCTTGGTACCTTTCCTTTCAAATTATCGTGTGGATCACGTGGAAGGAAAGGAATAACAGAATATTCCGACAGGTAGCTTCTTCCTCTCGTTCGTTTACGGACGAGTTTCTGTTTTTATTCGATTATTGGACTTCAGTCTTAAAAATTGAAGCAAGAGAAGCCCTCATGTATGAGAGATTGGAGTTAGCCTATAATTGTCTTCTTAACCTTCACGCTATTTAATGTTCATAGCATTCCTCTTTTTTGGACTTTTTGATGTTCAGTCTATAATAGTTTCTTTTTACTCTGTTCTGATTGGTGTAACAACATTTTAACTCTTAATCCCCACTGTTTTTAGTATTCTTCTTACTGGGTTGATGTATGTATCCTTTTGGTATATTTGCAGGGTTGAGGAGTAGGGTGGTCTTGTTTTGAGGGCATTTTTGCCGCAGCTAGCTAGGATGTTTAGCTGCCTTTTTGATCTGTTGGGCAGACTCTAGTCATCAGATGCTCTTCTGCCCTTGCCTCCTAACCTCGTTCTCCAGCCAGCCTGTTACTCTGTTTTATGTTGTAATTAGTTCTGCTAACCTCAAGCTTAGAGGTCTTTTATTATGTCTATTATCTTGTTTCTCAACTGTCTTTTGCTATGTTTTGATATGCCTATTATCTTATTACCAGCGTTCTGGTGCTGTGTAGGTTTCCACCTATACTCGAGTTAGCATGTTCTTCATGCCATCTTGACTCTGTGTTCTTCATCTGGATGTGACTGAGTTTTTCATCTATTCTTGAGTGCTATGAGTTTGTGGTTTTCTTGCCATCTAGATACTGACGGGTAGTTTTCTTTTATGAGCTACCATTAGCAGTGATTATATTTCTTCATTATTGGTTGAGGATGTTTTCATCAGATTGTGACTGTCGGTTCGGTTGTTTGTGACTGAGGTGCACGATCGGGTTTGATTATTGGCTGGCCTGCGATCATTTTGGTCTGAATGGTTTCGGTTGTTTGTGAGTTTCGCTCACTTCGGTAATTTTTGTATTGTTTTCTTCTTATCTGTCCCTGCGCTATTTGCGCTGCACGGCATCGACATGGCTGCTGGGCTCTATCTTCCGTCATCCTCCGGAAGTCTCGTTTGCGACTGATCCACGTTGAGAGCCGATGGACTTTGGACCAGCATTCTCCGTTGGACGGCATGTTTGCCCTCTTTTATGCAGCAACGGTGGCTTTGCTATTTTGTCCTTAGTTTGCTAGTTGTTATTTATCTGCTGTATATAGTTTCTAGATTTCTTGATGTTTTACGTCTTGTAAGACCCTCGGTGTAATATTGTTTTATTAATGCATGGCTGGAGTCCGATGACTCTATCCGTTTCATCAAAAAAAAATGAGAGTATAATGTATGTATAGGTTTGGTTGTATGTATATACTGTATACAGTATATATACTCTGATACATACAGGTTGTATACATATACATACATACTGATATATAATAATATAAAATATTTTATTATAATAAACATATTTAATAATATACATATATATAATAATATATAATAATTATAATAATATATATGTAATAATAATATATTCAAATTATATATTAAACAATTTATTATAATAATAATAAATTATATAATAATATATATAATAATAATAATGTCACGCCTCGCTTCCCGGAATACGGAAACACAGGCACGTAACTGAGGCCCAGCGAATGATATAAATACACCAACTCATATCATCCATAAGCTGTTCCAGTCATAGCTCAACAATATAAGAAAATTTAATCACAACCACGCAGGAAACATGATCACATAAACGAGAATGAAATTCAATAACCAAATCTGAAATATAAGAACTTACTAAATAACTCGAGAGGCTCCTGCTTCAATTGTAGAAGAACTGCTCATCAATGCCTTCAGGCAATTTCTCTGGCTCACCTATACTTGATTATCTAAAAAGAAAGAATAATTTGTCCTTAGAGCAAGTACGGACAGCAAGTAGTGAAAACAGAGAGTAAAGGAACAGGTTACATGAAGGCATATGAATCAAGATCAAGTTTGCAAAGACAATAATGGTACTAATAACAATGGGCATAATCAATTATATATACATGTCAATTTAAGTTCATTATAGTGTCATTTCTCCTATCTAGTGCACTTACTACTGCGTCCCATACCACAAGTTCGGTGCACACAAAACAGTGTTCGTTTTAGACTTCGTGGTGGGATCTACAGAGCGTGTACTCGGTGTCAATAACAATCATTTACCATTTACAATCAATCAATTTCCAATTTACAATCAATCATTCACAATCAATACTCCTCCTTCCATGTCAATACGATATCACAATAGGCCTTACCGAGTACATTTTCTGAGACTATCCACTACTAGGTCAATCCTTATAAACCCCGGCTTGTTTAGTATTTTATTGTTAAGTCATTCATGTCCATGTAAGTGTGTATAAAGATGTCAAGGGAACGATATGAATGCAGCAACATGATGCATTGCACAATAATAAACATGAAGTGGCAAATCCAAAACAACAATTCTCTTTATATTATTTAAACTGATTCCAATTATAACTGGGTCGAAACCTCAGTACAAGACAGACAAGGTAGCAGGAATTATAAAAGCTATCACGTATATATTCATTCAAGTCGATAATCAATATGCTATGGTATCATGAAATGCATTACACCAATGTACAATAATTAGGATGTTCTTTACAGTGTACAAGTCCATTTATCATGTCATTGTTCAAGTCACGATATTTCAATCAATCAATGTATTCAATCACCATTCATTTTCTTTATATGCAATCTCTAGTCATTTTATTTATGTCAATTGTGTATGCAGGCTTAGGTTTGAGTCAATGGATAATTATAAGAGGTCAAAAGTACGTCGGGTTAGCTCGTGTAAACCCTCGATACTCCCAACGGAAGGGACACAAGGCAAATTAAGACAATTAAAATGGAACTACTTGCAAGAGATCAATAAGCTTGAACTAGAAAATTAAAAGAGTTCAAGTGGACTTGCCTTTTTCTTGTAGACGGATAGATTAGAATCACCAGAATAACGGGATCAGAATCCCGGGGAGCAATCCGAAGAGCACGTGCGAGACGCGTGCCAAAATACCAAACAGCGAATCCCAACTCCACACAACAGCACATACACAACCCAACTTTGCTTCAGCAAAATGACCCCTTCAACAACTCCAAGGCAGCAACAACAATCCAATCCACTCCCCAAACACCAAACATCAATGCACTCCACTCCAATTTCCTACTCCACAACACCAAACACCAAATCACCAAATCACCAAATCACCAAATCACCAATAATAATACAATAATCCAACAGCAACAATAATCTACATCAATCCAACACCAAATCCTATTCTTTTACTTCACTACAAACAGGATCTAATCCCCAACTCCAACTCAACACCAAACTTCAATATGGTACCCAAATAGCAACAAAATTAATCATGCCCCTTCTCCCAATCAAACACCAACACACCAGCAACACAAACCAACTACTTGTTCCCTTTCTCCAATTCGTCGGAGATGGAGAGAGAGAAAGAGAGAGCAGGAGAATGAATGGTGGGCGATTGCGGCGAACACGATGGCGGGGTTCGGCAATGGCTGGCCGACGAGTGAACGGAGGGCAGCGACTAGAGGCGGAAGTGAATGGCGAGCGACTAGACTCGAGCGGAGATGATGTGGCTGGACGGCGAAGCGGAAGGAGGAAGAAGACAGCGGTGGATCACTCGACGGGGAAGATGAGCGGAGGGAGGCGAGGTTGAGTAGCAAAGCTTGATGGAGAGGGCACGGCAATGGCAGGGAAAAATGCACTCGATTGTGGGGGAATTCGAGCAGAGGAGGAGTGCGGCGGCTGAGCGAGACCGGGAGACGAGCGGAGGAGAAGACGAACGGGAGCTTTGACTATGGTCGCAACGGAGCTCGAGCGGGAAGCTCGAGGTGAGCTCGGTGACAAGGGCGTGCATGGTGGAGATGAAGGGCGACGGGGGAGGAGGTCGGGTAGGGCGAGCTCGACAGAGAAGACGAAGGGCAGCGGTGGTGGGCAGAGCGGGAGGCGCTCGGAAGTAGAGGCAATCGATGGCAAAGCTTCGATGGGCGAAGGCGATAGGAGAGCGCGGTTGGCTCGCGGTGTAGATTCGGCACTTCAGCGGAGGTGGAGTGGCACTGGAGACGATGGACTGGAGATTCTCAGCTATTGGGTTCTCTGGTTTTTGGTTTGGAGACAGAAGAGAATGGGGATGGAGTGGGAGAGAGAGGGAGTCGTGGGTTTGTTCTGTTTTTGTTTAGGAAATCAGAGAAGGAGGGAGAGATGATAACGGGGAGAGAGGAGAGTGGGGGTGTTTATTAAAATAATAAAATAATTATTATAACGGGGGTAGTTAGAGATAGTGGGGATGTGGTTACGGGGATGTGGGAAGAGTGGAGAAAAAGTGAAGAAATTGTATACGGGTGTGTGTATGGATTTGTGGATTTGGGGTTAGAGTACAAATAGGAGATGAGATTGGTTTTGGGCTAAAATCCAACAAGAGATGGGCTACTCTTTGGGCTTCAAATGAATATAAATTCAGTAATAATTGTGGGCTTCAAACCAAAAAGAGGAGAGACAAGATTTGTAGTTTGGAATATAAATTTGGATTTTAATAGGAGATTCAAAATGGATTTAAATGCATTGGAAGGATTTATACGGAATTTGAAATACAAGAGTACATAGAGAAGAAGGAAAGAACTGAGAATCCGTATAATCGGAAACAGGGGTTACAAATAATATATTATAATAATAATAGATTATTATAATAGTATATATAAAATAGTATATATGAAATAATAGTATATATAAAATAGTATATATAAAATAATATAATATGTATATAATAATAATATAATATAATAATAATATATATAATAATAATATAATATAATAATAGTATATATAAAATAGTATATATAAAATAATAATATATATAATAATAATATAATATAATACTAGTATATATAAAATAGTATATATAAAATAATAATATATTATAATAATCGTATATTATATAAAAATATAAAATAAATTATTATGATAAACATATATAATAATATACATATATATAATAACAAATAATAATTATAATAATGTATATGTAATAATAATCTATTATAATTATATATTAAACAATTTATTACAATAATAATAAATTATGTAATAATATGTATAATAATATATAATAGTAATTGTTGCCGCTAAATTCGGTGTGGGGGCAAACAGATGAATTTGTGAGTTCTTGGGGAAACTGAATAGGAGAACCTGTATACCTGTTCCGTCGAACCCTGATCGTTGCTCCCGCCGTGCACCTGCAAAAAGTGCGAGACACCGGGGTTGTTCCCGGCGATGCACCCTCCGACGCTCAAGTCAGTAACCAGAAATGATTATGAAAGAGCGTTTAACTAGAGAAAGATTGATTACCTCTTAATGGAGATGGGTGAGGGGTATTTATAGGCGTCTTAGGGACTGGTTTTAGGAATGTAATCCCCGTGATTAGATAAGGAATATTCCCCGTAATCAGATAAGGCATGTAATCTGATAAGGTATATCCCCTATAACCAGTTAAGGAATTTAATCCCTAATCCCCAGTGAAAAGATAGCTGTGAATCATGGCCGTTGATTTAGATCTAATCAGGGACCTTGATTGTATCTTGTCGGATCGGGTTGGTAGCGGGTTGAAACCCGTACCCAGCTGAGGTGGATCCGTTTGCGGGTTATTGGATCTGTGAGAAGGAGACCCAGTACCCGCTTCGGACCCATTTGCATGTGAAATTACCGTTTTACCCCTGAGCTTTAAGATTCGAGTCCGATGTGAACGGTCCCGATTTAATCCTATTTTTAGCCATATCACGAGCCCCCCACTCCTAAAGACTGAGTGTAATCAGCCTTTGAGGAGTAGTTTAACTGTTCTAATGGCGTACGGGATTTTATCGGTGTTCTTAAGGGAGCTTGGAATCTTGCTCGGGGTGCAACCGTGTTATTATGGGCTTGCAAAATGCCCAAAAGTATTCTCAGAATTTTTCGGATTTTTGGCGATTTTTCCAGATTATTTATTTAACTTTGCGATGTATTGGCTAATTGTTCGGGGGTTTTAACCGTATATTCTAGGCGATAATTGCTCGTTCGGTGGCTTAGAAATATCCCCCGAATTTTTAATTATTTCCCGGAATTTTTAGCTAATTTTCCCGAATTTTTAGCAATTTTTTCGCAATTTTTTTAAATAAGTAAAACGATTTAAATAAATAAAAATCGATTTTTAATACCTATTTATGGCGTGGCATCATCTGGGCCTTCGATCAAGGCGGAGCGCGAGTTTCGGAGCGATCAGACGATCCCTGTTCCTCGGAGGGGTTTTTTCCCAAAAACGGGGGTCGGCACTCCGTCACCTCGTCTCGGAGGCGTAGCGCCGCGGCTCAAGGGGTCGGAGAGTTTTTTTCGCCAAAACGAGGGTCGGTGACCCAGCATCCCGGCTCGGATGCGTCGCGCCGCGGCTCAAATGGGTCGGCGACTCGACTTGAAGGATCGGTACCTCGGTTCGGAGAATCCGGGGTACGTGGCGTCATCTAGGCCGTCCATCTCCAGCGTGGATCCCCATAAAATGCTATCTTGTCGTTTTGTGGACGTGGCAAGATCTGGGTCGTCCATCATGACGAGCGCGCTTTTCTACAAGATCTGACGGCTCACAAGGGTCGGAGCGTTTTTTTGCCAAAAACGAGGGTCGGTACCCCAGCATCCCGGCTCGGATGCGTCGCGCCGCGGCTCAAATGGGTCGGCGACTCGATTTGAAGGGTCGGTACCTCGGTTCGGAGAATCCGGGGTACGTGGCGTCATCTAGGCCGTCCATCTCCAGCGTGGATCCCCATAAAATGCTATCTTGTCGTTTTGTGGACGTGGCAAGATCTGGGTCGTCCATCATGACGAGCGCGCTTTTCTACAAGATCTGACGGCTCACAAGGGTCGGAGCGTTTTTTTGCCAAAAACGAGGGTTGGTACCCCAGCATCCCGGCTCGGATGCGTCGCGCCGCGGCTCAAATGGGTCGGCGACTCGATTTGAAGGGTCGGTACCTCGGTTCGGAGAATCCGGGGTACGTGGCGTCATCTAGGCCGTCCATCTCCAGCGTGGATCCCCATAAAACGTTATCTTGTCGTTTTGTGGACGTGGCAAGATCTGGGTCGTCCATCATGGCACGCATCACGAGGATGGGGTTCAGATCACGAAAAAACGCTATCTTGTCGTTTTGTGGGCGTGGCGCAATCTGAACCGTTCATCGAATTCTGGCGCGAATTTCGAAGAGATCCGACGGCGACTTTGCCTCGGGAGGATTTTTTGCCAAAAACGAGGGTCGGTATCTCGCCACCTCGGTTTGCATTCCTCCGCGCCGCTTTCCGGGGGGTGAGCTGAATGTTTTTGGGCCAACCCGGTGGTTCGGTCACTGAGCCTTTCGCTCGATAGCTCGGCTCGTTAGACTGGTGGCCGAGTCGCAGCTTGTGTTTTTGGGGAGTTCCGCCATCTCTCTCGTACCGTCGCCTCTTTCTTACTGGGCGTTTGGGATTCTTAGTGGGCCTTTGGGATTCCCAAGGAGGCCCGTTATCACTTGGGGTTATAAGTTACCATTCCTTCACCCCTGAGCTCATTTCTCACTTTTCACTCCACGATTTTACTTTTGTTCTCTAAGTCTTCTGCTAGCGGCGCTCTTGCTCCACGGTGCTGACGTTAGCTGTCGCGTGGGCCAGGCGATTTCCGGCGAGCATTTTCCGACCGTGAACGTCACTTCAAAGGTTAGTTTGTCTTTGCCTTTGCTTTTTCAAGAGATGTCAAGGGTTAGCTCGAGGAGTGGTACCTCGTCCTCGGGCGATGATGGCGCCGGGGAGAGGAGTAGGGCGGAAGCTCGAAGGAAGGGGAAGCAGATGGCCGAACCGCTGGTTGCCGAGTCGAGGATCGGGAAGAAGAGGAGGACGGGGGAGACCTCGCCCCCCATAGTGGAGGTGATTGTGGAGAACCCGAAACGAGCCCCCGAGATAGGACAATATCCTTCCATCCTGTCCGGGCATTCGGGAGTCAGGCAGTACGAGGGTGATCTTCTGGAGAAAGCGATCTACGGAAAGTCGAAGATCGTCGAGGAGCCTAGTCCGTTCCTTCACTCCGAAGCCGACGAGCTCACTTCGTCGTTGTCTGAGAAGGATCTTCTTCGGATCAGGAAGGCCTTCGCTATCCCGTCGGAGTACAAGCTGATGGTCGCTGGCCCCGGGGTGCGAGCAAACTCTAAGTTGCCGTCGTCGGACATGTGCATGTTTGACGTCGACTCCTTGAACGCGGGACTGCGTTTTCCGCTGCACCCTTTCATACTTCAGATCCTCGGCTGGTATTGTCTCGCCCCTACTCAGTTCAGTCCGAACACTTGGCGTCATGTGAACGCATTCTTGCTTCAGTGCCACCGAGCCGAGGTAGCGCCGGATCTGTCAGTTTTCCGGGGCCTGTATCGGATAAACAGGCAACACCAGACGGAGTACCGGTACTATTTGGGACCGAGGAGAGGTGTTAAGATTGTAGAGAATCCCGACTCTCTTAAGGGTTGGAGGGAGAAGTATTTTATCGTAAGGGGTGAAGTGATTCGGCATATTCCGTCCCGGTGGAAGGTGGAAGTGCCGAAATTTGCGCGAAGCGACCCCGCACTATCTGAGGCCGAGGAGGACGTAGCGAGGAGGATCACGGCCCTTCCGGTACTGAGTTGGAGGGAGTTGACCGAAGAGGTGTTGTTCGGGTCCGGACTAAGCCCCATCGACCCGAGTACGCTCTTGACATCTCATTCATTTTTTTCTAAGTCTTCAATTCGTCTGTCTTGATTCGTTTTTTTTTTGTTGATGCAGAGTCGATGAAGATTGACTTTAAAGCTATGATGGCCGATAGGTCCAAGCTGACCGGGACCAAAAAGAGGAAGAGGGCGGCCGAGGGTGCGTCTTCGGGTGCTCAGCCCGCGGTCGCCACTAACGTTGCTCCGCCTCCCCCGGCTACCGAGGCGCCTTCGGAGGTTGTGGTGGTGGAGGGGACCTCGGCCCCTGTCGCCCCGTCTGTGAACGAGGGTGTCTTTGATGTCAATGCGGCGCTGGCGCTCGAGTTTCCCCCATTGACTCAGGACGCAGAGGAAATCCTGACCGAGCAGCACAAGCAGTTGTTTGTGCCGAACTGGCTGGTAAGGAATCATGATGGTTTCCTCGGCAACTCGCAGATGTCAATGCAGGTCGTCAAACACTTGGCGACCCCGAAGGATAAGGCCACGCTGAAGGCAGGGAGGGTCGGCGACGACACTTATGAAGTCGCCCGGGGGCTTGTTTCGGTAAGTGTTCGCAAATTTCTTCAAGTTTGTTACTCGGCGTGTACTTCGTACTTATCGTTGTCTTCGTAGGCCACCGTTCACTTCGGCCATCTCATGGAGGCGTTCGCCGCACAGGAGAAGGAGCTGAAGTCCGCCAGCGAGAAAGATAGGCTGGCGAAGGTCAGGGCGGTCAAGGATCTCGAGGCCGAGCAGAGGCGAGCCGAGGCCCTGGACGTTCGGGTGGCCGACCTTACTGCCGACCTGAAGAAAGCAAAGGAGGGCCTTGAAGCGGAGTCCGCCAAAGCCGCCAAGGCCGCCCAAGAACTTGCTGCGGCATTGAAGTCCTTGGCCGACGAGAAGGCGGAGAGGGAAGCGCAGGCCGCGAGGATCAGGGCGGAGGTTGAAACCGAGATCGAGGCAGAGGCGAAGAAACATATGGCTGAGAACATGGAGCAATCCTACCAGATGGCCCTGGACCACGTCCAGGCTCGTGTCCCCGGCTTCGAGCGAGTTGGCTATCGACTGTGGCCCGAGTCGCCCGTAGACGACGAGGAGGGGGATGATGAGGACGAAGTCGAAGGCGAAGACGGGGGGGGAGAGGATGACCCAGCTAAGGGAGAGATCGAGGGGCCGCCCGTCGATGCGTCCGGGGTCGGAGCGGAGACGCAGGTGGACCCTTGATTCTTTCGTTAATCTTTTTGTAGTTTTTGTTCTGCTTTTTCTTCCGAACTTTGTAACGCCTTTTGCGGACTGGCCACCGCTTCTTGATGAATGAAAAAATGTTTTGTCTTTGAAATTGTCTAAGTGTTTGGTTCGGTCGTAGGATAGGCCCCCGTCACGACGATGGCTCGGCGACAAGTAGAGCTGTTCCATCTATCTCTCGTGAAACGCCTCGAGGGCGAGATCGACCTGACGAGGAGGATACTGTACAATGTGGAGAAGAAGAACGGGGATCTGTTGGCCGAAGTGTACCACTTGCGGATAGCCGAAGCCGAGCTATTTGCTAAGGAAGAAGAATTGGCTTCTGTTTTGGCCGAACGAGATGAGCTCGTGAAGAAGGTCGAGCATTTGCAAAGGGTGACAGTCGACAAGAGTATCGAGGTGACCCATCTGCGTCGTGTCATATCTGACAGCGCCGAATACCCTGGATCGGCGAAGCTTCCTCGGTTTAAAATTGTCGTGAGGGACGAGGCGCTGAAGAACCGGATCGTCGAATTGGAGGAGGAGGTCGCTCGGCTCAAGCCTCAGCCGGTGAGGGCCAACGTCCGGAGCACCTCGTGTACTCGCGAAGAGATTGAGCGAGGGATCACGTTCTATCAAGCGGCGACCCGGACTCCTATCATCGGCATGTCAGCCGCCGACGCACAAAGCGGTGTGGTGGTGTCTTCAAGTGGTGCTTCGGTCGGGGCGACTGTGAGGGTCAGTGGCGAAGGGGCGTCCCGGTTCGTTGGCTTGGAGACGAGCTCGGAGGCCAAGAAGCGCCGACCCAAAGTGTCGTTGAACCGGAGTGTCCCCCTTCCTCGGAGGAAATGAGCGGGTCATGCCTTCTGATATTTTCGTTGAACTCGCTGTTGTAATCTTTTTGTAATCTCGTCCAAGTCATTAATAAAATTGGGGTTGATTTATCCGAAGTGTCTTCTATTGGCTATTCATCGAGTCTTTTGTCGCAGCTCTGATCCTGTCGCTCGGCTATTGGTGCCGATCGACGTGGGGTGTCCATGGCCGTTGGATGGTGGCACGAGTCCAGAGGCAGGCCCATACCCCAAGAAAACGTTATCTTGTCGTTTTGTGGGCACGTGGCACAACTGGATCCACTCATCACGCTCTGGCATGCAATTTGAGAGGATCTAACGGCGAGTTGCCTTCGGGATGATTTTTTGCCAAAAACGAGGGTCGGTACCTCGTTAGTTCGGCACAATTTATGGTCGAAACGAATTCTCCAACAATGTGTTGCTCTGACTCTGTTGTTCGGCTCTTGGCGCCGATCGACGTGGGGTGTCCATAACCGTTGGATGGTGGCACGAATCCAGAGGCAGGCCCAAGTCCCAAGAAAACGTTATCTTGTCGTTTTGCGGGCACGTGGCAGAACTGGATCCACTCATCACGCTCTGGCATACAATTTGAGAGGATCTAACGGCGAGTTGACCTCGGGATGATTTTTTGCCCAAAACGAGGGTCGGTACCTCGTTAGTTCGGCACAATTTATGGTCGAGACGAATTCTCCAACAATCGTAAAGTTATTTTAAAAGATGAAGGAGCAGTTTCGAATGGCGAGCTACTTCTAGTCTGCTTAGGAGCGGACTTGCGAAGCAAAATCGAGCCAAGTGTTGGACTCCGATCCATTCAACGGCTGCAGGAGCGATTTCGGACGGCGATCTGCCCTCGGCCCGTCTGAAGACGGGCCGAGTAGGAAGAGTCGAGCCGAGTGCTGGACTCCGAACCATTGTGTGATTAGTTTAAGAGATGCAGGAGCAGTTTCGAATGGCGAGCTACTTCTAGTCCGCTTAGGAGCGGACTTGCGAAGCAAAATCGAGCCAAGTGTTGGACTCCGATCCATTCAACGGCTGCAGGAGCAATTTCGAACGGCGATCTGCCCCCGGCCCGTCTGAAGACGGGCCGAGTAGGAAGAGTCGAGCCGAGTGCTGGACTCCGAACCATTGTGTGATTAGTTTAAGAGATGCAGGAGCAGTTTCGAATGGCGAGCTACTTCTAGTCCGCTTAGGAGCGGACTTGCGAAGCAAAATCGAGCCAAGTGTTGGACTCCGATCCATTCAACGGTTGCAGGAGCAATTTCGAACGGCGATCTGCCACCGGCCCGTCTGAAGACGGGCCGAGTAGGAAGAGTCGAGCCGAGTGCTGGACTCCGAACCATTGTGTGATTAGTTTAAGAGATGCAGGAGCAGTTTCGAATGGCGAGCTACTTCTAGCCCGCTTAGGAGCGGACTTGCGAAGCGAAATCGAGCCAAGTGTTGGACTCCGATCCATTCAACGGCTGCAGGAGCAATTTCGAACGGCGATCTGCCCCCGGCCCGTCTGAAGACGGGCCGAGAGTCGAGCCGAGTGCTGGACTCCGAACCATTGTGTGATAAGGGAATTAGAGGCGGAAGTACGCGATAATGTAAAAAAAACTTTATTTATTTATTAATATCTAATGGTCGGCTGCTTCTAAAGTTGCTAGCCGTTATTACAATGAAAAAAGAACAAAGGAAAAATTACTAGTAGCAGGAGTGGTGGCCCGACATCTCGAGTTACTTAGATAGGCGGGGTTGCCTTCTCTTGGTATTTCAAAAGATGGTCGGCGTTCCAAGTCCTGGGAATTTCTCTACCCTCAAGGTCTTCTAGCTTGTACGCACCGGGGCGGATCACTTTGGATACTTTGTACGGTCCCTCCCAATTTGGGGCCAGTTTGCTCTTCTGTCCGGGGAACGAAATGGCCAGCTTTCGGAGGACCAGATCCCCCTCTTTCAGGTCGGTTGGGCGGACCCGTTTGTTGTAGGCGAGTTCGATTCTTCTTCGGTAACCTTGCTGCCGTATGGCTGCTCTTTCCCGAATTTCGTCTATCAAATCTAGGCTCGTTCTGAGCTCCCTGGCATTCTGTTCTTCTTCGAAGGCTATCAGGCGAGGAGAGGGTATTCCAACTTCTAGTGGGATGAGGGCCTCGGACCCATAGGTGAGATTGAACGGACTCTCGCCTGTCGGGGTCCGCTTCGTGGTTCGGTAATTCCACAACACATTGGGCAGCTGATCGACCCACAATCCCTTGGAGCACTTGTCGAGTCTCTTCTTGATGCCGGAGAGGATCTGTCGGTTGGCATTCTCGGCTTGGCCATTTGACTGGGGATGAGAGACTGAGGAGAAGCGGTGCTGTATGGCTAGGTCTTCACATAAGGCTCGGAAGGCAGCTCCAGCGAACTGCGTACCGTTATCTGTAACTATGACTCGGGGAACACCGAACCGGCAGATTACATTTTTCCAGAAGAATTGAACGACTCTATGTTCGGTAATCGTAGCCAAGGGCTCGGCCTCTACCCATTTCGAGAAATAGTCGACTGCCACGACTAGGAACTTCAATTGCCCGGGGGCCGGTGGAAATGGCCCAAGTAAATCCATCCCCCACATTGCAAAGGGGATCGGACTTGATAGGGAGGAGAGTGGTGCTTGTGGAAGGCGTCGGATGTCGGAATACTTCTGGCAGGAGGTGCATTGCCGAACGTGTCGTTCGGCATCCCGTAGGAGAGTGGGCCAGTAATACCCGTAGTTTAACACTTTACGTGCCAAGGCTCTGGAGCCGGAGTGGGCTCCGCCGATGCCCTCATGGAGCTCTTGTAGGGCGTAATCAGCTTGTCCGGGTGAGAGGCATCTTAGGTAGGGCCGACCATCTACCTGGGTGAAGGAGCGCTTATACAGAATGCCTTCGACCAGTATGTGACGCTCGGCTCGGGTCCTTATCTTTCGGGCTTCCTTCGGATCCCTTGGGAGGAGTCCGTCTCTTAAAAACTCGATGAGGGGCTTCATCCAATTATCTTCGAGGGGAAGTGGCAGTGTTTCGACGGAGTTGAAAGCCTCGTCCTCTATGCTTGGCTTGAGGAGGACTTCTATCAGAACAGTTTGTTCGAGGCCTTGCAGGGATGAGAAAGCTAATTTGGACAGGGCGTCGGCCTGGGCATTTTCCTCCCTGGGGATTCTTCGGATGTGGGCCTCCTCGAAGTGCGCCATGAGGCTCTTCACTTTAGCCAAGTACTTTACCATCCTGTCATCGCGGGCTTCATATTCGCCGAGGACCTGGTTGACGACCAACTGAGAGTCGCTGAAGATCTGCAGGCGTCGCGCCCCTGCGTTTCGGGCCATCCCGAGGCCGGCTATGAGTGCCTCGTATTCGGCTTCGTTATTCGAGGCTTTAAAGTTTATCCGGAGGGAATATTGAAGGACAAAGTCGTCTGGGCCCGCAAGGATGACTCCAGCCCCGCTCCCCTCGTTACAAGAGGATCCATCGACATATACCGACCAGATAGGCGGGCCCTTCGTTGTCTGCTCGGGGTCGGGGATAGTCGTTTCCACTATGAATTCGGCCAGCGCCTGCGCCTTGATGGCGGTTCGAGGCTGATAAGTAATATCATGTTGGCTCAGCTCGATCGACCACTTCATGAGGCGGCCGGAAGTCTCTGGCTTGTGAAGGATCTGTTTCAACGGCTGGTCGGTAAGAACGACCACCGAATGAGACTGGAAGTATGGCCGAAGCTTTCTTGCAGCCATTATCAGGGCGTAGGCTATTTTCTCAATTTTCGGGTACCGGAGCTCGGCGTCCCGGAGCACTTTGCTGACGTAGTAAATGGGCTTCTGAGTTCTTTCTTCTTCCCTGACTAAGACCGCACTTAGTGTCTGTTCCGAGGCTGCTAAGTAGAGGTAGAGGGGTTCGCCCGGTATGGGTTTGCTGAGAAGGGGCGGATTGACGAGGTAAGCTTTAAGCTGGTCGAAGGAATCTTGTTGTGGCTGCCCCCACTCGAACCCCTTAGTCCCCCTCAGGGCTTTGAAGAACGGGAGGCATTTCTCCCCGGACTTCGACAAAAAGCGCCCAATGGCGGCTAAACGACCTGTCAGTTTCTGAACTTCTTTGACGTTTCTAGGCGGGGCCATGTCCAGTATGGCCCTGATCTTCTCCGGATTCGCCTCTATTCCTCGTTGGCTAACCATAAAGCCGAGGAACTTGCCTGATGAGACGCCGAACGCACACTTGTTCGGGTTGAGTCTCATATTGTGCTTTCTCAAAACATCGAACGCTTCTTGGAGGTCGGCCTCATGATCAACGCCTCGGATGCTTTTCACAAGCATGTCATCCACGTAGACTTCCATGTTCCGGCCAATCTGGGCCTGGAATACCTTGTTGACGAGACGTTGATACGTTGCCCCTGCGTTCTTCAGGCCGAACGGCATGACTCGGTAACAACAGAGTCCTTGGTCTGTTACAAAAGACGTCTTCGGAATATCCGGGGGGAACATCCTTATCTGATTGTAACCCGAGAAAGCGTCCATGAAGCTGAGGAGCTCATGTCCCGAGGTTGCGTCAATCAGAGTGTCAATGCTCGGCAGAGGGAAGGGATCTTTAGGGCAGGCCTTGTTGAGGTCAGTGAAATCAATACAGATTCTCCATGTTCCATTGGATTTCTTCACCATGACTACGTTTGACAACCACTCCGGATAATTCACCTCCTGTATGAATCGGGCTTTCAGCAATTTGTCTACCTCCTCTTTGATAGCGAGCTGGCGCTCGGGGGCGAACTTGCGCCTCTTCTGCTGGACCGGTTTGGACCCCGGATCAACGCTGAGGCGGTGGACCAAGAGTTCTTCGGAGATACCGGGCATGTCCGCCGCTGACCATGCGAAGAGGTCTTGGTTGGCTCGGATGCATTTCACAATATTTGAATGTAGGGCGGACGGAAGGGCCTTGCTGACATAAAACTTACGGGTCGGCTCCTGCTCCGAGAAGAGTATTTCCTCCAGCTCATCTATCGGCTCGGGAATTGGCCGAGCAGCATCTTGTGGGATCTCGAGTGTTTCTAAGGAGAGGACGGGTCCGAGTGTGGAAGTCATGTAACACTTACGGGCCTGTTCCTGATTGCCCTTAACTTCTCCCACTCCAGCCCGAGTGGGGAATTTCATTTTGAGATGATAGGCAGAAGGGACGGCCTCAAGGGCGGCTAGGCCGGGCCGACCCAAAATGACGTTGTAGGCCGCTGGGACATCTACGACCATGAAATCCATTGACTCCGTGCGGGTAGTAGGAGTTTTGCCTGCTGTGACATCGAGGGTAATCACCCCTTCGATCGTCACCGGCACTCCCGTGAACCCATGGAGCGTATACCCGGCGGGCTTCAGTCTGTCTCGGGAGAGCTTCAGCCCCTTAAAAGCATCGAGGAATAGGATGTTTACGGAGGAGCCGTTATCTACTAGGATTCTTTCGACTTTGAAATTGGCTATGTGAAGGTTGATGACGAGTGCGTCACAATGAGGGGTGCGGACGCCCTCGAGATCTTCGTCAGAGAAGGTGACGGGCACTCCGAGTCCTTTGGGGGGAGGGGTGGCTCGGACAGAATTCACTTCTCTAATAAAAGCTTTCCGAGAAGAGTTCGAGGAGCCCCCCATTGGACCCCCATGGATAAGGTGGAGGACTCGCTCTTCCTCGAACTCTGGCGTCTCTTCCCGTTCTGGACGTTTGTTAGCCCCCCGAGGCTGGGGAGGAAGTTCGGCTCCATCCTTTCTTACAAACTTCGCCAGCTGCCCCCTCTGGATAAGGGCTTCGATCTCGTTTCTCAGAGCCTGACAGTCGTTGGTGTCATGCCCATGGTCCCGGTGATAACGGCACCATTTGTCTTTATCCCTCCTTTTGGCTGGGGTGTTCATCTTTGGAGCTGGAGGTAGGACCCCTTCTTTTTCGACTTCCATGAAAATGGCGGAGATGTTTGTGGTGAGGGGAGTAAACTTTTCAAATCTAGGGGGAGGCCGGCGCTGGCCAGCATTATCCTTCTGAAACTTTTTGGGTCCCTCTTCTTCCGTTCCCTTCCTCTTAGACCCGGAGGCGGTTGCTTCCCAGTTGGGCGGTTCCTCGGCCTCTTCAGCTCGGATGTACTTTTCAGTGCGGAGGAGGAGGTCAGAAAAGTCATGTGGCGGTTTCTTGGCGAGGGAGGAGCGGAGGTTGGAATTTAGGATGTTGGATTGGAACGCCGCGGTAGCGACGGATTGGTCGAGGGATGCGATGGTTCTGGCCTCGGCTGTGAACCTCTTCACGTAGTCCCTCAATTTCTCCCCCTTCTGCTGACGGAGGTGCAATAGGGAGATGCTGGTCTTCTCGGCCCTTCGGCTGCTGACGAAATGGGTGATGAACAGGGTTTCGAACTGTTCGAAGGAGAATATTGACGCCGGGGCAAGACGAGAGTACCATTCTCAAGCTGGGCCTTTCAGAGTTGCAGGGAATGTTTTGCAGAGGAGGGCATCGGACGCTTGATGGAGGAGCATCAAAGTCTTAAAGCTTTCGATGTGGTCAACTGGATCGGTCTCCCCAGTGTAGTTCTCGAACTGGGGAGGTTTGAAACCGAAGGGAACAGGAGCATCTACTATGGTCCGGGAGAACGGGGGTCGGCTAGGACGGAGGGTCCTCCCCCTGAGTTCTTCTTCTCGGTTTATCTGTCCCAAGAGTTTTTCCACCTCGTTCAGGCGGCGGTTCATGGTGTCATCTCTCCGACGGTGATCTGCCGAGCCACGGGACTCGTCTTCGTATGAGGGGGAGCGAGGGCTGCGGCGATGGTAGCTTCGAGAACGTCGAGGACTCGGGGTGCGTCTGGAATTGGTAGGAGTGGGTCGAGGAGAAGGGGATCGTCGGCGAGGGCTCCGGACCGGAGGAGGGGATGGGGCCCTTTGCTCATTGGGGTTCTGACGGAGGTTGAGGGCCTGTTGTACCATTGCTTGGAGTTGTTGGAACTCGGCACGGGTGATGGGTGCCTCATTGTTCCGGGGCTGCTGCCGACCCGCTGGAGAGTGCCTCCTTCGGTAGTGATCGGGGGAGTCCTTTCTCCCTCTTCGGACGGGGGACCTCCTGCGCTCTCGGTGTCGGGGGGATTGCTCTCGCTGGCGGGAGGCTTCCCCCCGAGCCCGCTTCTCATCCAGATGGCGACGAAGGTCGTCATCTTCCGGGCGTTTGGGAGGGGTATTGCGGCGACCAGAGGCTCGGGGATGATGGGAGGCCATGGAGGCACTGGAGGCAGTGTGGATGGGTATGTTCTCTTGGTGAAGAGGCTGTTTCTGGGGGTTAGGCCCCTTCGGATCAGGATGTGGAGGGTTCCGCTGGGGCGGCTCTTCCACGGTAGGGGGGAGTTGCCCTTGTTGCTGAGCGGGATCAGGAAGGACTTCTTGCTGGTCAGGGTTGGGCGCTCGGTTGGAGCCCCTAGATCTGACTTTGCGAGGCGGCATGGCAGGAGAAAACCTGTTCACCGGAAGGAGGAAAGGTCGCTATTCGTTAGTTTCCCACAGACGGCGCCAATCTGTTGCCGCTAAATTCGGTGTGGGGGCAAACAGATGAATTTGTGAGTTCTTGGGGAAACTGAATAGGAGAACCTGTATACCTGTTCCGTCGAACCCTGATCGTTGCTCCCGCCGTGCACCTGCAAAAAGTGCGAGACACCGGGGTTGTTCCCGGCGACGCACCCTCCGACGCTCAAGTCAGTAACCAGAAATGATTATGAAAGAGCGTTTAACTAGAGAAAGATTGATTACCTCTTAATGGAGATGGGTGAGGGGTATTTATAGGCGTCTTAGGGACTGGTTTTAGGAATGTAATCCCCGTGATTAGATAAGGAATATTCCCCGTAATCAGATAAGGCATGTAATCTGATAAGGTATATCCCCTATAACCAGTTAAGGAATTTAATCCCTAATCCCCAGTGAAAAGATAGCTGTGAATCATGGCCGTTGATTTAGATCTAATCAGGGACCTTGATTGTATCTTGTCGGATCGGGTTGGTAGCGGGTTGAAACCCGTACCCAGCTGAGGTGGATCCGTTTGCAGGTTATTGGATCTGTGAGAAGGAGACCCAGTACCCGCTTCGGACCCATTTGCATGTGAAATTACCGTTTTACCCCTGAGCTTTAAGATTCGAGTCCGATGTGAACGGTCCCGATTTAATCCTATTTTTAGCCATATCAGTAATATATAATAATAATATAATATATTATAATAGTATATATAAAATAGTATATATGAAATAATAATATATATTATAATAATAGTATATATATGTGTGTGTATATATATATATATTAAAAAATAAAAATAAAAATAAAAATATAATATATATAATAATAATATAATATATATGTAATAATAATAATAATAAAATAATAATATATATGCAACAATAATATATTATAAGTATATATATAACAATATATTATAATAATAGTATATTATATAATAATATATAATAGTAATATATTATGTATTAATAAATATAATAATATTTAATAGTAATATATAATAATAATAATAATATATATAATAATAATATATATAATAATAATATAATATAATAAGAGTATATATAAAATAGTATATATAAAATAATAATATATATAATAATAATATAATATAATAATAGTATATTTAAAATAGTATAAATAAAATAATAATATATATAATAATATATATAATAATAATATAATAATAATAATAGTATATATAAAATAGTATATACAAAATAATAATATATTATAATATTTGTATATTATATAATAATATAAAATAATTTATTATATTAAACATATTTAACTATATACATATATATAATAACATATAATAATTATAATAATATATTATAATAATATATTAAATAATTTATTATTATAATAATAATATATGTTATAATAATATAATAGTACATATGAAATAATAATATATATTATAATATATATATATATATATATATATATATATATATATAATAATAATAATAATCATAATAATAATAATATATAAATATTTTTAGAAAGAGGATGTGAAAAAACAGAAAATAGTTGAAGTGGAGTTTTGTGAAAACTGTTTTCACAAAACAACCTAACCAAACGGATTTTGGGTTTTGGAAAACAAAAAAAAAGAAAAAAACAACAAACCAATAGACCCTAAGTATGTATGTTATTATTTTTCATATTTATGGATTTAAATATAAATTTACTTAGGTGACAGACACTAAGATGCATTAAATTTTGTATTTATTTCTTTCGGAACTTATGCAGAGTTTTTTTTTCTGAACTTATCGAATTTACCGAATTTTTGCCGAATTCCAAATATTCTTGCCAAATTATTCACGAATCCCGAATTTGTGACTATGATAGCGGATGCATGTGAGATAATGGGCGATGATAATGGGTTGGATATCGCAACGGGTAGGATCCAGGATATGATTATTGTTGGATATGTAGGTATATTCTTAATATAAGTAGACTATTAGTATGTATAATATTGAATGAGGTAACACGTATTTGCACGTGTTATCTGTTAGTTATTGGACCGCGTTGAGTGTGCATAAAGCCCAGTACCCAAAACCAGTCTTATCCCATATATACTGGTCTTGTGGTAGTGCCTGTGAGTATCACAATTCTGATAATCATGGTATCATATCTCAAGCAGTAGGGATGTAACCCTAACCCTAATTTCTTTGGTTCTTATTCTCATTATTATCAACAATCTTGAAATATTAGTATTTTAATTTTTACATTAAGAGAGAGATCACCGGAATCTAATCGTCCTTGTTGTCAAAGTCACCGTTCGTCGGGATTTTGTTATCGTCACCGATCTCCACCTCCGTCATCGCCACTAGCTGTCGTTGCTCTTGCCTCCAGTCTCTTCTCCATGGATTTCTATGTGAGATTGAATCGAGAAGTTCAAGATCCAGAGCTGACCTGCGGAGGTCTTCCATTGGTTGTGATTTGTTGTCACGTGTTCTGCTCAGAGGACAGGATCGCTTGGTGCTACTGATGTGTGTATCAGATCTGACCAACAAGAGTCTCATTGGTTGTATTTTCCTATTGTGTGTTCGGCCCCGAGCATCAGATCAGTGCCACTGCATTGTTGATTCAGATCCGACCCAAAATCCACTTACCTCTTGATCTTCAACAAGTTCGTTCTACTCTAAACTTTAAGATATGTGTTATTTTATTTAATTAAATTTCAGTTTTATTGTTTTATTGTTTTATAGTAGTTTTACAAAATACCCCTCATCTTTCTCTGAAATTACGTGAGTAGTAATTATTCAGAATAAACCATCTATTTTCTAGAATTTATTGTTTATTCCTTTTGGGATGGAAAAACATAATCGTTCGTATGAGATTCCTAAACTAGAGAGATTTAAGGTTGCGTTTGGTTTGTTGTTTTGAAAACAGTTTCTGAAAAGAGTTTTTTGTAAACAGTTTTCTAAAAATGAGAGTGTAAAAGCTGTTTGGTAATAATTTTTTATGAAAACTGTTTTTTGAAAATGAGAGTATAATGTATGTATAGGTTTGGTTGTATGTATATACTGTATAAAGTATATATACTCTGACATATACATACATACTGATATATAATAATGTAAAATATTTTATTATAATAAACATATTTAATAATATACATATATATAATAATATTTAATAATTATAATAATATATATGTAATAATAATATATTCAAATTATATATCAAACAACTTATTATTATAATAATAAATTATTTAATAAATTATATAATAATATATAATAGTAATATAAAATAATAATAATAATATATATTATAATAATAGATTATTATAATAGTATATATAAAATAGTATATATGAAATAATAGTATATATAAAATAATAAAATAAAATAATATATATATAATAATAATATAATATAATAATAGTATATATAATAATAATATAACATAATAATAGTATATATAAAATAGTATATATAAAATAATAATATATATAATATTATTATAATATAATAATAGTATATATAAAATAATATATATAAAATAATAATATATTATAATAATTGTATATTATATAATAATATGAAATAATTTATTATAATAAACATATTTAATTATATACATATATATAATAACATATAATAATTATAATAATATATAATAATAATAATCTATTATAATTATATATTAAACAATTTATTACAATAATAATAAATTATATAATAATATATATAATAATATATAATAGTAATATATAATAATAATAATAATAATAATAATATATTATAATAATAATAGATTATTATAATAGTATATATAAAATAGTATATATGAAAAAATAATATATATTATAATAATAGTGTGTGTGTGTGTGTGTGTGTGTGTGTGTGTGTGTGTGTGTGTCTATATATATATATATATATATATATATATATATATATATATATATATATATATATATATATATATATATATATATATATATATATATATATATATATATATATGTATGTATGTATGTATGTATGTATGTATGTATATACAAATAATAATATATATTATAATAATATAATATATAATAATAATAATAATAATAATAATGTATATGTAACAATGATATATTATAAATATATATATAACAATATTTTATAATAATAGTATATTATATAATAATAAATATAATAATATATAACAATAATAATATATATAATAATAATATATATAATAATAATATAATATAATAATAGTACATATAAAATAGTATAAAATAGTATATATAAAATAGTATATATAAAATAATAATATATATAATAATATTATAATATAATAATAGTATATATAAAATAGTATATATAAAATAATAATATATTATAAAAATTTTATATTATATAATAATATGAAATAATTTATTATAATAAACATATTTAATTATATACGTATATATAATAACATATAATAATTATAATAATATATATGTAATAATAATCTATTATAATTATGTATTAAACAATTTATTACGATAATAATAAATTATATAATAATACATCATAGTAATATATAATAATAATAATATATATTATAATAATAATTGTGTATATATATATATATAAATATAAATAATTATATAATAATTATAATAATATATATGTAACAATAATATATTGTAACTATATATATATAACAATATATTATAATAATAGTATATTATATAATAATATATATGATAATATATATAATAATATATAATAATAATATATTATATATTAACATATATAATAATATGTAATAGTAATATATAATAATAATAATATATATAATAATAATATAATATAATAATAGTATATATAAAATAGTATATATAAAATAATAATATATATAATAATAACATATTATAGTAATAGTATATATAAAAAAGTATAAATAAAATAATAATATATATAATAATAATATATATAATAATAATAGTATATAATACTAAAATAATAGTATATTATAATAATTGTATATTATATAATAATATAAAATAAATTATTATAATAAACATATTTAATTATATACATATATATAATAACATATAATAATTATAATAATATATATGTAATAAAAATATATTATAATAATATATTAAATAATTTATTATAATAATAATAAATTATATAATAATATATATAATAATATATAATAGTAATATATAATAATAATAATATATATTATAATAATAATAGAATATTATAATGGTATATATAAAATAGTATATATGAAATAATAATATATATTATAATAATATTATATATATATATAAATATTAAATAATAATAATAATAATAATAATAATAATAATAATAATAATATATGTAACAATAATATATTATAAATATATATATAATAATAATAATATATATAAATAGATTTAGAAAGAGGATGTGAAAAAACAAAAAATAGGTGAAGTGGAGTTTTGTGAATATTGTTTTCAAAAAACAACATAACCAAACGGGTTTTGGAGTTTTGGAAAACAAAAAAAAGGAAAAAACAACAAACCAAACAGACCCGCAGTTCTGAATTTAACGGTTTGAAGAGTAAAGCACAATACGAGATGAAAATATTTTATACTTGTCAAACAACTTATGGTGATTGTGTTGAGGATGTGGATGATGCAACTTAGGTGACAGATAAGGACTTGTGTAGAGAATTCCTGCTGAACAACATATCAGATCGTCTTGCAGATGTGTACATAAAGTATGAGACATCGACGGAGATATGGGACAACCTGCAAGATGAATTTAAGAAGGAGGAGAAAATCTCCAAGGCACATTTGATGGATAAATTCATGGCGTTTGACTTCAAAGAGTAGAAAGTGACTCTCCCTCGGGTAATAGATCTTCAAAATCTAGTAGGAAAACTAAAATATGATAATATCACTATGTGTGATGAGTTTGTTACTGGTGTTATAATTTACAATTACCTTCTTCGTGGCTCCCTTTTAAAACTGAGGTGTATAGGTTGCCTGAATAGATTAAATTTGCACATCTTAAGCGATGTATTAAGGTTGAAGATGCGACTAGAACTATGATGAATTTAGAATGAGAAAGGGGGTGTAGTTTTATAGAGAAGGTCACATTAACCGATACTAAAAGGTCCTTAAAAGCACGAAGGCCTGACCCATTTACCGCAAAACGACAGAAAATATGGAAAACTCAACAGACCTTTGACTGGTCAACGGTCAACGGTCAACGGTCAGCGTGCCACATGTCGCTCTCCTGGACTTCGGCAACCTGTGCCGAGCACTCTTGCCACCGACGTCCAAATGCAAGAAAAAATTCTCCTGGACTTCGGCAACCTGTGCCGAGCACTCTTGCCACCGACGTCCAAATGCAAGAAAAAATTCTCCTGGACTTCGGCAACATGTGCCGAGCACTCTTGCCACCGACGTCCAAATGCAAGAAAAAATTCTCTGGGACCTCGGCAACGTGTGCGAGCACTCTTGCCACCGACGTCCAAATGCGAGAAAAAAAATCTCCTGGACTTCGGCAACCTGTGCCGAGCACTCTTACCACCGATGTCCAAATGCGAGAAAAAATTCTCCTAGACTTCGGCAACCTGTGCGGAGCACTCTTTCCACCGACGTCCAAATGCGAGAAAAAAATCTCCTGGTCTTCGGCAACCTGTGTCGAGCACTCTTGCCACCGACGTCCAAATGCGAGAAAAAATTCTCCTGGACTTCGGCAACCTGTGTTGAGCACTCTTTCCACCGACGTCCAAATGCGAGAAAAAATTCTCCTGGACTTCGACAACCTGTGCCGAGCACTCTTGCCACCGATGTCCAAATGCGAGAAAATGCGTTGACCGGTCAATGCACCACGTGTCGCTCTCCTGGACTTCGGCAACGTGTGCCGAGCACTCTTGCCACCGATGTCCAAATGCAAGAAAATGCGTTGACTGGTCAACGGTCAACAGTCAACGCGCCACGTGTCGCTCTCCTGAACCTCGGCAACGGGTGCCGAGCGCTCTTGCCACCGACCCCCAATGGCGGAAAAATGCTTGCCTCCCGATGCGCGCTCATGATCGGAGCGCTCAGATTGCGCCACATCATCAGGCAGCGGATCTACCGTTTGATCGCCCAGGAAATCGCGGTAGAGCTCCGATGGACGCTCTAGATCGTGCCACGCCGATAATTAGCCAATTAATCATTTTTTAATTTATTAATTCGAATTAATTATTTAAAAAATTACAAAAAATAATTAAAAATTCAAAAAAAAAATTAATTAAAAATTCTTTAAAATAATTATAAATTCAGGAGAATATTTTGAACTCCTGGAAAAATAATTATTGATTAGAATAATTAATTGGCGCTTTTTGAAATTAGATTGTTACTTCGCAAAATTAAATAAATAATTCGAAAAATATTTAAAAAATCTGGAAAAATCACAAAAAATCCAGAAAAATCTGAAAATAATTTTAGGCCTTTTGCTAGCTCAAAAAACACCGTTACACCTTGAGAAAGATCCAAACTTTCTTAAAAACTCCAATAAAGTCTCGTACGCCATTGAAACAGTAAAACTACTCCCCAAAAGCTGTAAAACACAGCCATTTGGAGTGGGGGGCTCGTGATATGGCTAAAAATAGGACTAAAGTGGGACCGTTCAAATCTTGCACGAATCTTAAAGCTCTCAGGGATAAAACGGTAATTGCACCTACAAACGGGTCCGAAATGGGAAGTGGGTCTCTTCTTCAAAGCCCAATAACCCATAAACGGATCTGTCCTGTTGGATACGGGTACCAACCCGTTACAAACCAATTCAGAAGGATAAAGAGTAATTCAAATTCGTGATTATCCCTAAGAGGCGGATTTAACTACTTCTTATCCATCAACACCGGAAAGTAGAGATTTGTCCTTATCTCGAAATGGGTCCCTAAGGCGACTATAAATACCCCCCCGTAACAAGGTAATGAATCGTTTCCTACCTAAAGCTCTTTCTTAATCTTTGAGATTACTGACAAGAGCGTCGGAGGGTTCATCGCTGGGATCCATCCCTGTGTATCGAACTTTGTGCAGGTTCGTGGTAGCGGCAAGAAACAAATCAACATATAGGTGAAGGTCAACAGGTTCGCTTTACTGTTTTTCTCAAAAAATCTGTAAATTCATCTGTTTGCTCTCACACCCGAAATCAGCAGAAACATCGTGAAAAGTGGATCCCCATTCTTTCAAGTACATTTTTGATGGAGTCCACGGACATGTTCAGTGATGGTCAGAGCTTTCAAATTTCTGTTAGAAAAATGCTATGTGTACTACTTTTGACTTTTGTTTACTAGTACCAGACTTATTGAGGTGGAGCTCTTATGAAAAACTTTTGCCTCAGGTGGGCTCATCTCTACGAATGTAGTAATACCAAAATAGTGAAAAAAATAATACAATTAACATTGTCCAATTGCGTTGTTTTTTTTTTTTGATGAATCGGATAGAGCCAAAAGGCTCCAGCCATTAAAAAATATATTAATCAATAAAACAGTAATAATACAAACAAGCATCAAGGGTTTTACAAGAGGTAAAACAGAATAAAACGAAATAACTAAGAAATACAATAACAAGTATCAACACAGAGGGCAAAATCATGGCAAGAAACACCATCCCGACACCAGAGAGCAAAGCCAAAGGCCCAGAGGCGCGAGCACAAAGGAGACCAACAACAAGATACCGAGTCCGATAGAGGCGCTGGATCTAGTCAACCGATCCAAGAAGACTGGCAGGAAAAGACTCCTTCCACGACGACATCCAACTCCACTAGCAGTCTAGAGGGACTCTAGTGGAAAAACTGCGGCAGGCACCGCCAACACCGGGAAAGTCAACGAGCAGGCGATACCCAACAGTGCCCTAGCTGATGAGCAACTGCGCCAGATTGCCTCGCAAGAAGGCGAGCGCTCATTCGAATCTTCGAAGCATCGAAAACTTTCTTTTTGTAACCGCGCTTGACAGGGGAATGGACAACCGTAGAAGAAGGGGGCAAAAACGCCTCAAGGTCAGATAAAGAAACATGTATAGAGATGGGACACGGGGGGGCACAGTGACTGCTGGGATCAGCCGAAGAGATAGATGGGATGGTCTTGGAGGTGCCGGCACAAGGGGGAAAAGAATGGACATCAGTACTAATAGAATACTTGAGGAGAAGGGAGAGCAAGAAGAGTTTGAAATTCCTCAGGATCTGATAGTGCCAAGACTGAGCCCCTAAAAGTTGATACCAAGAGTATAGGCAGCCAGGAAAATGAAACGAGATCGCAGAATAAGAGGGCTTGGTGAACTTCAAATCACAAGGATAGATATAGAAAGGAGAAAGGTTCTTAAAATCAATAATAGCTCTGTCAGGAAGCATAGGAGGGTCCAGTTGCGTTGTTTGATGGACTGTTTGGATTATGGCTTGTCCGGACCAGATCTTGTTGCTCTGGCTTTACTCTTCTTTAATATTGATGTATTGTATGATTACCCCCATTAGTTGGGTTCATCACTGATAATGTTTGAGAAAAATACTCAATATAACAACTGGTTCTTGTTCAACAATATGTTGCTAAGCAACAACTACTAGAGGCTAACTCACAAGCGGGTCATGGAACTCCAAGCACGGGAGGAACATTTCAACATAAGGACACAAAGTATTCCTAAACCCAGACCTCACAAGTCACAACTGAAATACAAGTGGTCAATGATCTCAAAATTTTTAAAATATATTGCAACATTGCACACCAAAAGATTTAGCAATAGCACCATTGCACAAATGTTAGTTATCTTATTTCAAACTTATTCTGAACAAATTGCACCATCCTCATTCAGGGATATCACTGCAGTATGCAGTCAGATCATACCACATACATAAATCACAAATACAAAAGAAACCAAAAGGCCAGCATAACATTGTCACAGCACTAAACTGCAAGGCTTTGGAGATTTCATCACAAACGACTCCAATAAATCTCATGGATGCAAAACAGAAAATAATATAAAAACAGAAACACTCATGCCTGCTCTTGTTTTAAGAATTGGATGAATATAACATGAGGACTCATGACTGGAGAAACACCATGACTGGAGAAACAACATGGTGCCCGACTGCCTGAATTTTCTTTACTAACTACTTAATCTGCTCGTGATTGGCCAGCTCGAGAGGAAAGGATGATGCCGACAATGAGACCATAGAGGGCAAGTGCTTCCGCAAAGATGAGAATAAGAATCATCCCTACAAATAACTTTGGCTGCTGCGCATTGGCCCTGCACAAGAGTAAACACAAACCACAAATTAGATTTTACGAGAAAGAATTGGATTATGCATGCAATTAATCCTTCCCTTGTCTAACTTTACTCAGTATTATCTACTATGTTAAGATTGATAGAACCAAAATAAAATACAAAAGCATAGTTCATCATAAACATGCAGGTTCTTAAAGCACAGATGGAAAATATCACAGTCCAACTAGTATCTAAGTGGGTTGGTTTATCTGATCGTTGACATTATTAGTATATATATTATAATCCAAGACACCAGAAGAATCATAACCAAACTTAGTGCCACAACCTTCTCAATTTTATAGTTACCACAGGTCCAGCCAGCTATTGAGCTTTTTCTGTATCAAAATTAAATTGGAATTTCAATATTCACATGAGTAGAGCTGTGAAGACTGACAAGCAGTGATAAGTGATAACTCATATATGGTTACTAGATTTCTGTACTGCATACATGACGTAGCATTACTTCCACACACCCACAAAAATCCCAACAACTACAGACAGTGTCTGGGTCTAAATACAGCAAAATAGGAATATTATTTTAAGGTTCAAAGCAGTTTTCGGTCATCATCAACTATGTAAAATGTAGTTCATCATTAACAACTGTTAGAGATGGGACCTATTTCAGTTCCATGTATAGCCCACAACTTTTTTTGGACCAGAATTTATAGTCTATAACTGGACCAAACAACTCTTTCATCATTGTATAACCTTATAGTATAGTTGGAAGAGTTACCTGGAAGAGATATGGCAACATAAGAGTTTCGGTGCCCCCTGCAACCAAATGACATTCCCACTCTACCAATAACAAAAATCATCTTATATTTCAAGTTCTTAGCGAAAACTCATTTTCTACTATAATAATTACAGAACCTAAGGAGGCAAAGGCAAAATGTATGCTGATTTCCTACAACTCTATCAGCCTTGCCATTGCATACTACACAGTACTGGTGCAATTTTCCTATGATGACCAAATAAAGCTCACCCAAACTCAACATATGCCAGCATTGGATGTCTCCAAAATAGATATCTTATGTAAACCAACTACTTAATGAGCTGAAGGTTTTCCTACTCCAGACGACCAACCACAACTCTACGAAAATGATCTAAACTAGTGTTTCCATCATATACTATCTGATTATAAGAGCTTCAATGAGTGTCCCCTATCAACTGAAGAAAATGTCATGTGCATCATGAAGATTCACCATCTTGTAATTAGAGAACACAAAACACATGGAACACAAATTAACAAAATATAAGTATCTATGGGACAGATTTTCTTTCTCTGTCGTTTCCTCAATATTCCTAAACACCAGACTACAATTGAAACGACATCTAACAGAGCATTTGGGGAAGGAAAATGCTACTTTGGTACTGCTAGACTAGACTCAGAGGTGGAGCCCATATGAAATACTTTTGTAATAATTGCTTGTGGGCTCCATCTCTATGATTGTAGTAGTCCCGAAGTAGTGAAAAAAGAGTAGCACAATTAGCAAAACCCTTTGAGGAAAGTCAAGCATTCCGAGAGTACCTCCTCCTAAAACTACCTATGACTTATACAACCCCATATTAGTATCTAACCAATTAAACAACATGCAATACCGGTGCACAATTTACACATTAAACAAGAAGAGGGAGGAAGAAACAGCTAGTTAACATAACTACCTTTATGGTACAAACTCCAATATTGTAATCTTTCGCTATGCAGTTAAAATCAGTTTTTGGTACTAATCGGTCTAGGAGCGATTGGTGATTAATCAGTTAATCGAAAAATAATCGGGGATTAAATCGGAAAAATCGTTATATCTATAATTAAAAATATATATATCCTCATTATGTAGCAACCCTAAATCCTAACATAAAACTATTATGAGGTTATCAATAGGAGCATATAGTTATAGAAAAAATGAAGAGAGTACTTAGTTTGAGTTGAGTTTGGATTCTGAATGTGGGTTGGGTCGGGTTTGCTGGTCGGTTCCATCGAACAAAAACAATCGGAAGGAAGAGCAGTGCGAGCAACAAGAGAATGAGGTGCAGATGCGGGCCGAGTCAAGTATACGATAGTACAGAGGGAGTGACGACGGGTCAGATTTAGGTTTACTTGAGGAAGAAGAAGATAATCAGTTTGGGTTTAGGTTTGCACGAGGAAGAAGAGAGTGGCAATATGTCGGATTTTAGTTTGCGTGAGGACTAGAGGGGTTTGAATTTTGAATATGAATTTTGAATTTGGGACAGATTGAGCCCAAATAATGCTGCCAATCATGAAAATTAGAGTAGGAGATTTAATCGGTTAATCGGCCACTTAAAATCAGCCGATCAACCACTAATCGGCCGATTATTTCCGATTAAATCGCTAACTATTGAAATATTATAAATCGCTAAAAACATAATCGCTTAGTTTCCGATTAGCGATTAATCGGAGATTAATCGGGCATAATCGGGGATTTTAACCGCTTAGATCTTTCGACATCAAAAGAAGTAATCTTGGGAAAGTTTCCTACAAAATACATTTTTATTTTGAACCAGGTTACCAGCATATGATTTGCCCGATATAACTAAATGATGGTCCCATCACTGAGGATTAATAGCATAACAGAAAGGGCTCCTTAAAAGTTCTATTGTATGCAATCATATTATTTACCCAAAGGAGAGTTGTGTCAACAATCAAGGATTACTGTGTCAGTGATCAACCATCACTATCACATGTGCAATGCATGATCCAATGCTAATCTAAATCATCAGCATCACTAATAATGTGACCAGGAACTCTGAAGTCTCTTTTAAGACATCATTCACCCGTGAATCTGCAGCATTAACTGTGTGCATGAGATTACAAAAGAACTGGAGAAGGGCATGTATTTCTGTAATACTTCCATAGAACATATCACCGAAAAAGATGACAACTTTGAATTTTAAGATCTAGCAATAGAAATCAGAAAATTAATTGTGAAGGACAGCTGAAATAGTTCAAGAGCAGCATGTGAAAAACATCTTGGGCAGACACCTAGATACAATAAGGAAAAAAAGAAAACTAACAGCTGAATATTCTTAAGAATAGAAGTACCACATTGAATAAGTGTACTGTTGGATACGAGTGATCAATTACTCTTGTGTGTTGTACGATATCATGCTTGTTTTGGTGTCATTGTTCTCCTTAACAGATGGTACTCTTCTTTACTATTACTTCATTCTATTTTTTCTTTTCTTTTCTTTCTTTCCCATTTCTTAGCTAGATGTTGGACAGCCCCTGGCTGCAAATGAGGACTACCTCCCTTCAGCAAATAAAAATAAAACTTTCTACTTCCCACACATCTCTCAGCTTGGCATGGCTCAGAAATTGGTTTCTCCTGCAGCCCTATGTGCTTACAGTGAGATCATCACATACTTCCAAGTGAAGCCATATAGTCATGACCAATGAACAGCCTATATGTAAGGATTCAGTTCCATTTTTCCAAATTTTGGTTTTTATACAAACCTTAACAATATTGGAGTAAGCAGAGATCTTAAACAACCATCAAAACAGCCTCATAGAAACTTTTTAAAGTCAAAAATACCAATCAAATAATTTTGGATGCCATGTACACTCAGAACAATCCACATTTTATATTATTCTAAAATTATATTCGCTAGCTTCAGACACGTGCAATCCACTTATAATGAAAACGATGGTTCTGTAATGTTCTAGAAAAAATAATTATTTATTTATGTACTTCAGTTTTGAAAAAAAATAAAATATTCATTTACTTTTAGATTCTCATTGTAGGGAATCAGTATGTCAGGCATTAAATAAGGTGAACCCATTCACTGAAAGCCTAGAATCTACTCATCAAATACTCTTTTTCTTACGAACGCTTATGAATTAAAGGTTGGCTTCACATACATAACCGGCGTTGTCTTCAAACAAATTGTGGTTATAAATGGAGCTATTTAAAACACCAATAACTAAACTTCACTACTCTGATAAAAAACACCATTAACGACTAAAATATTAAGGACAACTTGGGGGTACTCTAGCACTTCTCTACTTTCACATATCAAGATTCACGCGGGTGGAGCCCATGCAAAACACTTTTGCATTAATTGCTTCTGGCAACCACCTCCATGAGTCGAGAGATGCGCAAGTAGTACCAAAGTATTAGTACATAAAAAGTAGTACAATTAGAACTACCCATGATGATTCAAAGGCCGGCATGATAAAGAGTTGTGGTCATAAATGAAGCGACTGGAAACACCATTAACTAAACTTCACCACTCTAAATCAACTTGAGAAACAATGTTACGATTATATCAGATTTAACATCTAAGACCATCAAGTACGCTAATCATGGATCAATAACTCCCATAATTAATAATCAATAATCAAATCCAAACCAGACCTAATACAATTTCAAAACTCAAAAACAGACAAGATCCAACATCCAACATCCTTTACCTAACTCCGGCATCTCCGACGATCCCGATGGCCATCCCAGCCGACAACCCGGCCAGTCCACAAGCCAACCCGGACGAAAGATGCGCATATCCATCAAAAAGATAGTAGGACTTCGCCTTAGGGTTAATCCCCGTACTAATAATCACAGCAATAATCAGTCCATAAATTCCCAGAACTCCCGCCATAACCACCGGCACGATCGACTTCATCACCAGCTCCGGCCTCATCACTCCCATCGACGCCACTCCCACCCCGCTCTTCGCCGTTCCGTACGCTGCACCCATACCTACAAAAATAATAATTAAAATAATAAATCATTTATTAAAATAAATCAAGAAAGTTAGATCGGATCGGGATATGATCGGAGCTTACAGGAGAAGACGAGGGCGGCGGCGGCGCCCAGGAAGCCGAAGAAGGGGGCGGTCTCGTCACCACTGAATCCAACCATGATTGAGATCTAGGGTTTTTTGGGGATTTTTTTATTGAGAATGTGAAGTTTGGAATCGGAGATGAGAGAGAGAGAGAGAGAGAGAGGGAGAAAAGGGAGAGGAAATGTGTGGTTTATGGGGATTGGGAAATTTGGTCAGAGTTGGAGACAGTTTTACAGAAAGGTTCCTCTTTTTTGGTTACTTTCTAGGGTAACAATTTAAAACGATAAATTTCACTTGCCCCCCGGAGTTTAGGGGTGGGCATCGGTCGGTATCCGACCTAAAATGGACCATCCACTACCGATTTAAAAAATATCGGTTTTTTAATTTTCTCATCTGCAACCAATCCAAGCTTTAATTAGATTGGTTTCCATCCAAGCCGATTAAGCTCGGTTTGGATTGAATTGGATGGTCGGTTTGATGTGCTACTTTTTACCTCCAACATCATTCACAATTTCGTTGATTTTAAAAAATCAACTTCAATCAAACTTTAGAAACAACCTGTTATTTACTGTTCAGAAATGAATTTTAAATGAAGATTCATAAAACCGCAAGCTGCTAATGGATTTTACACTAAATTTTTGAGATGATGACGTTTAAATGGGCGATATACACTGCTTTTTCGCATGCATACTTCTGTAATCTTAGTTTTGTCTTACAAAAAGAACATCAATAACTATAGCTAATTGAATTTCAGATACAATAAAAAAAATTTAGACAACAATTTCTGCTTGACTTGATTAAAGTAATTACTAAATATTATCTATTAAGGTGGGCCACACTGTAAATCAAGCATTTTTCAACAACATAACTCACATGATTATGAAAAATCAAAACATAGATAGAACAACTGCTCGGTTTGTATTAAAGAATATATTAAAGGAGACTGTTTGTATCTCTAAGAAAATGAGAAATGTTGTTTGTATAATCAAGAAATTAAAGGAGAACTATTTTTTTATGGACTAATGCATAGAGGTACGGTCGGTTCAGTTTCATCGGTTATTTGAAAGTCTCATCCAACAACCGAACCGGTCTAGTTGGTTAATGAAGATCAAGAACCGGTCCAACCCAAACCCCAAATTGGTTCGGTTAAAAACCGGTCGGTTCGGGTTGGATTGGTTCGGATTGGTCGGTTCGGATAATAATTGTCCACCCCTACTGGAGTGTATAGTAGACTGATTATTTTTTTATTTTTTTTATTCTTTTCCTTTTTCCTTTTGTAAAGAAAGGAACATAATTTCTTTTTTACTATGCCACTTTTCAAAAGGGTTTTTAATATGTATGTTCCTAACAAATACGTTAATATCATGTATACTCCACACAAATATGTATTTTTATATTTGTTTCCAACAATAAAAATATCATGTATTTTTATATTTGTTTTTATGATTAGTGTCTCTTGGAATATTCGGGGTCTCAATTGCCCCGCCAAGCAGAGGTCCATTTTTGAAATTATTGCATCCTCTCACTGTGATTTTATCTCTATCCAAGAATCCAAAATTGAGTCGCCTTCCTCTCGTCTCTTCCGTGCCCTTGGTGGCTCCACTATTAAAAACTGGATTTCCCTTGACGCGAGAGGCTCTCGTGGTGGAATCCTTTTCGGTTTCCGTGACGCTACCTTCTCTTTGATTGCTGTCCAACGTCTTAATTTCTTCCTTATCGTTCAACTTCATTGGACTCTCCTTGACGTTAACCTTACGGTTATTTCAGTTTACGGTCCCTCTACCCCCGATCGTCGCTCCCTCTTCTGGCAAGAATTCCGTTCCCTCTCCAATTTTGTTCAAGGTCTGAGCATTGTTTGTGGAGATTTCAACGTCACTCGTTTCGCCTCTGAAAGGTCTATCTCTAGCTCCATTGATTCCCAATCGAGTGTTTTCAATGATTGTATTCGAGAACTCCAATTATCCGATATCCCTATTAATGGCAGGTTCTTTACATGGTCGAATCAGCGCCTTATCCCCTCTTTCGCCAAGCTTGATCGTTTTCTTGTCTCGCAGCCGTGGTTCGCCAAATTTCACAACTCTTATGCAAAGGCTCTCCCCAACCCGTCTTCGGATCATGTGCCCGTCACTCTATTTTCTGATTTCCATTTTCCTCATCGACATCAATTCCGTTTTGAAAAATTCTGGCTTCAAGACCAACTCTTTTTTAAGCTAGTGGAGGATTGCCTTGCATCCATTCAATTGTCCCATGGTCTTGCCAACCTTCTTCTCAAACTCCACGCCATCAAGCATGGTTGCAAGATTTGGCGTCGTGAGAGGCAAGCCAATACCAACTTCCTCAAAGACTTTCTCCTGGCTTCCATCCAAGCCATTGATTCTTCTGAGGAACTTGCTCCTCTTTCTACCTCTGCTCGTAATGAGCGTTTGGCCTGTAAGAGGGAGTATGCTGACATACTCCTTCAAGACCAATCCAAGTGGGCTCAAAGAGCCAGAGTGACCTGGCTGAAAGAGGGTGATGGTAACACTGCTTTTTTCCAGCATTTCGCCTCGCATCGTAGACGTACCAATCACATTCCTTTGATTTTGGATCATGACGCAGAATTGCGTTCGGACACGGAAATTCATCAAGTGTTTCTTTCTTTCTACAAAGATCTTATTGGATCTTCCAAACCTCGCTTGATTTCTCTAGACTGGGAGCATCTTTATGGTCCCCCGTCTATTGACTTAGCTTCTCTAGAGGATCCCTTCTCCATGGAGGAGATCAAGGCCGCCGTCTTCGCTTTAAAAAGCGACTCCGCGCCAGGGCCGGATGGTTTCCCAACTTTTTTCTTCCAGAAATTCTGGTCTTGGGTTAAAGACGATCTTTTCGCCCTCTTCCAAGATCTTCATAATGGCTCTTTGTCTTTTGAACGCATCAATTACGCCCACATTGTTCTTATCCCCAAAGTTGCTGGTGCCAATTTGGTCTCGCAATTTCGACCCATTAGCCTTATTAACTGTACGTTCAAAATTATTATGAAGGTTCTAGCTTCTAGACTTAGTTCTATTATCCCTCCTTTGATTGATTCGGCTCAGTCCGGTTTTATTCAGGACCGTTTTATCCTCGACAGTGTTGCCGCCGCTCAGGAAGTTATCTCTCTTAGCCATCATCATAATATTGAAAGTATCCTCCTTAAGCTGGATTTTCAAAAAGCTTATGACAACGTTAACTGGGACTTCCTTCTTGACATTTTGGCCCATCGAGGCTTCGGTCCGAAATGGATTAGCTGGATTAAATCCAGTCTGCTCGCTGGTACTTCCTCGATCCTCATCAATGGCTCCGAAGGACACAAAATTAAGGTCAAGCGTGGTCTCCGTCAAGGAGATCCGTTGTCTTCCCTCCTGTTCGCCCTAGTGGCTGATGTGTTTAGTAGACTTCTGCGCAAAGCGCGCGAAGCTCATGTCATCGAAGGTATTGGTCGCTCCCGTGACTTTGATGGTATTCTCAATCTGCAATATGCAGACGATACCATCATTTTCTCCAAACCTGAGCGTGCCTGCTTGCGCAACCTGAAACTCTTGCTTTACTGCTTTGAACAGGCCTCTGGACTGTCTATCAATTTCAATAAATCCTCGGTTTATTGGCTCGGAGGGGATGCTAGTCGCCATCAAGAAGTTTCTCAATTTTTTAACTGTCGTATTGCGTCCCTTCCCATCTCTTATCTTGGCATTCCTCTTCGATGGGGTAAACTTCATAGATCGGACTGGGTTCCTCTTATTGATAAAATTGAATCCAGATTGAATGTCTGGACTGGCAAGCTGCTATCATGTGGAGGGAGATTAATTCTTCTGAATTCAGTGCTTTCTGCTATTCCAATTTATATGATGTCCTTCTATTTCTTACCCACCTGGGTCCTTAAGCGTATCGATCAAATCAGGAGCAACTTCTTTTGGTCGGGTGCTGCGCAGTATAAGCAAGGGTCGCACTTATGTTCTTGGGACACCATTTGCTCGTCCAGAGCTAATGGCGGCTTGGGTGTTCTGAATTTACGTAACCAAAACATCGCGCTTTTAGGTAAATGGTTGTGGAGATTCCATAAATCTCCCCATTTGACCTGGGTTCAATGCATCAAGGAGTATTATTTTTACTCCTCTCCTTGGTGGCTTTTCAACAACCCTACCCATCGTTTCGCTTCGCCTTTCTGGAAAGGCATTTGGAAGGCAGCCCCTGCTTTTCATACTAGCATTTCTAGGCTTTGCTCGGATGGATCGAGGACCTTATTCTGGTCTGATCTATGGATAGGCAACTCGACTCTTGCGACGGCCTACCCCTCTCTCTTCTATTCTGCCATTTGGCCGAATGCCTCGGTGCAGAATTCAGTAGTTCGTAATTCTACATCTACGTTCTGGTTCATCCCATTTTCCTCGCCTTTATCTCCTCCTTTAATCGATGAACTGCAGCATATGATTGCAGCCCTTAACCGTTTCGAGTGGAAACCCTCTGAGGACATCGCTTGGCGATGGAATTCCTCTGGTTCTTTCACTGTTAAATCTTTCTACAGTTTCCTTAATTTCCGAGGCATCTCCTCCTCTTCAGCCGCCTTTATTTGGAAATCCTGTGCCCCCCTCAAAGTTAAAATCAATTCTTGGCTAGCTCTCAACAACAAGCTTCTGACGGTTGAGGTTCTCAACAAAAGGAACTTAGCGTGGGGTCAACTCTGTCCTCTGTGCTCTGTTGCTTCTGAGGATATTAACCATCTCCTCGTTTCTTGCTCCTTCATCTCTCCTCTCTGGAAACTAGTAGCTCTAGCCTGGGGTAACCCAGTATTACCTATTAATATTGTTTCGTGCTGGCGGGACCCCACGGTCCCCCCTAGATTTAGCAAAGGCTGGAACCTGTCCGTCCATATCATTCTGTGGATCATTTGGAAGGAAAGGAATGGTAGACTGTTCTCGCACAAAGCTTCTTCTATCCGATCCCTAATAACTGATTTTGTTTTCCTTTTTAAATTTTGGTCTTCTCTTCTGAAAGAAGACGATAGACTATCTTACTACTATCACCGTTTAGATGAATCCCTTAATGTGCTTACTAACCTTAATGCCCTTTGATTTTTCTTCCTCTGTTTATTATTGTTTTTTATGGATTTTCTAGCTTGGTGTTACTATTTCTTTTCTCTGTTTTTCTGTAATGTGAGTGTGGACTTCTTTCGGCTCTCTCCTTATTTAATGTGGTTGCTTTGTTCTTTGCAGGGGTTATCGTAGCTTGTTGGTTCCTACCGATCAGGCTCCCCGATGGTTTTGTTGATCCCTTGTTTATCTGAGGGATCCTCTTTTGGGTGTATGGTCTCTTCTCTGGCCCCAGTATTCTGATCCCTCCTGGCCTTGCGCTTTTTGTGTGTTTTGGTGCTGATCGGGTGTTCTTATGTTATATCTTCTGCTGTTAGTTGTTAGTGAACTTTAGTTAAGAGGGTGAGCGCACGTACTTGTTTTTTAGCGTTCTATCTCTTGGACTGTAGTTCCTGTTTTGTTAACGCTGCCTTGCTTTCAGGCTTGGTTTTAGTCTGTGATTATTAAGGGTGATCCCCTTCCCTCCTACTACTTTTATTTCATGATGCTATCGTTGTTGTTATTGCTTCTTTTGCCATGTATGGGTTTGGGTCTCTGTGTTGGCCTAGCTTTTTCAGAGCGGCTATTTGTGCTACTTTATGCATCTGTTTCGTGGTCCCCCTCAGGATGTTTCCAGCTTTGAGAGTTTCTCTCCGGCTGTCGGGATCTTGATTCCTTGCTTTACTTGCCGGTACTCCTCTCTATTGCGATTGCGGCTTCATCTGCTATGCTCCTGATGATGTCTTCGCTTAGGTGCTGACTGGATGTTCTGCCGTAGTGACCTGTTGTGTGATTCCCAGCTCCCCTGCCCTAGTTTTGGTGGTCCCGCGCTCCCTGACGCTCTCAGTATTTTTTGCTGTCCGCGAGGGTTCGTCTTCGCGCTAGCTCGTCTCGCCATATCCCCCTCTGTTGTTCTGGCGCGTTGGTGGAGCGTATCCGCTACTGGACTTCCCCGACCAGCCCGCCCCCTCTTTAGATTATTTCCTTCATGTACTTTTGTATCGTTTTCTTCCTCTGATCAGCTTGTAGTCTGTGTCATGTTTTCTTTGGTTGTCTGCTTTGGGCGTTTTACTTCTTGTAAAACTGTGGTCTAGCGTCTGTACAGTGTACTATTCTGTTTTAATATATTTTTTGATCGGGCTGGAGTCTCCGGACTCTATCCGCTTACATCAAAACAATATATACTGTAATACTCCCTAATTTTCAAAAAAAAAAAGAGTAAATAATAGATATATATAAAAATATATACTTTGAAAAAAATACAAAGTGGCTGTTTGATTATATTTGCATGGATGGCATAATATATGTTGAGTTTGTATTGTAGTGGGGACACCGTATGAATTAAACTGATGCAATGCTGTTGTGAAGCTTTCATGACGTGGCATTCAAAAAACGTGGGCCCCACCAGCATAGTATGAAATCCTGGAATTTTTTTCCGAAAGCGATCCATTTTTTGTAAAGTTTTTCCCAAACCGACCTATTTTTTTTTTTAAATTTTCCAAAGCATCCCACTCGGAATCTAGTTAAAAGTAGTTCGGTCTTTCAAAGACCGAGTCTTGCACTTTGAAAAATCGAAGAGCAAGACTCGATCTTTGAAAGACCGAGCTACTTTTAACTAGACTCGGTCTTTCTTGGACTTTGAAAAATCCAAGAGTAAGAAAGACCGAGTCTTGCAGTTTGGGGTTTCAATATCGCAGATCTCCTTTCTTCTTCTTCTCGATTTATTAAAAACTTCGACTTTTTTTTTTCTTTCCCTCAACGAACCCATCGCCCCCTAGCCAATTTTGTGGTCGATTACCCCTTTAATCGATTGATACACTCCCCAAAAGCAATTAATCTCTCATCGATTTTCGATTTTCCCCATCCTTATTCCCCAAATTTGATTATTTCTTTAAACCCTAAATCCCGAATACCCAATTTCGTAGACCTAGTTTAATTTCGTCTTCGTCTTTGGAAGAACTTGGTTGAAGGATCTTGCTCTTCTCTACCTTGTCAGTAGCTCGCTTTGGAATCTCCTACTTGAAAGGTATATTTCTGAAGCTTTTGATAAGCAAATATTGTGTTAGTCTTGATGCTATTGTGAAGTTGCTGAGTTGAATTTGATTAAATGTTGACAATGTAGAGTAGCTATTGTTGTTATTTTTAGTTTTAATTTTGTTGAAAAAGAAAGAGTTGAAAGAGTTGAAGTTGTTGCTATCAACGGCATTGTTATATAGTATTTGTTGAATTCTATATAGATTTTTGCTAAAATTAAGAAAGAGTTAAAAATTTTAGAATTTGTTGAAGTTGAATTTGTTATATAGAATTCTATATAGAATTTTGCTAAGAAAGAGTTAAAATTCTCTAATTTGCTAAAATTAGAGAATCAACGGTATTGTTATATAGAATTTGTTGTTGTGGAGATGTTTCGAGATTGTTGTTGTTTTTGTTGTTGAGATGTTGTGGTTGTGGATAAGTTTCGAGATTTTTGATGTTTTTGTTGTTGAGATGTTGTGGTTGTGAAAATGTTTCGAGATTATTGTTTTTTATATCTAGGTTATGTGTAGTTAATAACATTTTTGTTGAAGTTGTAGGATTTGTATTCTATTGTAAATGGCACGTACAAGGGATAACATGGAGGTAGGAGAAAGTAGTAGACCTCCACGTGGCGATGGACCACGTACTCGCGGTGGACGTGGTCGTGATCGTGCTCGTATCGAGGGTACTAATGTAAGTAATTAATTGTTGATTCTAATAGAATTATATTACATTTCGGTCTATTGATGTAAATGTTATTGTTATGTAGGTTGAAGTCAATCCAAATAAGGCGGGCACTTCTTCTTCAGTCCCTTCGTCATCATATATCCCTTCTAGAGGCCCAGGACCCCTCGACCCTTCACTCCTCACTCTTCAGCCGTTGCATCGATCTCAGAATATTTGGAACGGTGAGGCTACGGAGTGCCGCTTTAGGACTGGTCATCCGCTACCTGTGCACCCACGTATACACGAGATACTAAGGGACTGTGGGTTCTACGGTATTGCCAGGATGACATCCATCAAGTGCGATCGTCCTCTTTTGGAAGCACTTCTTGAAAGATGGAGGCCCGAGACACACTCCTTTCACCTGCCAGTTGGGGAGATGACAGTCACTCTGCAGGACGTTGCCATACTTACCGGGCTTCCAATCGATGGAGAGGCAGTCACGGATCAATGAACTTCGACCCAGTTTATATAGTCGAGGAGTACTTAGGGGTTGAAGTAGAAGCCGGTGCGGTTAATGGAAAATTTATCCGTTTGGAGTGGTTGAAGGACACGTTTAAAAATAAATTGAATGACGGTTCAACTGCAGAGGAGGTGGAGTGCTATTGTAGGGCATACATTCTCACGCTATTCGGCACCGTCTTGTTTCCAAATTCGACAGGAAATAGCATCTCATTGATGTTCTTGCCATTAATCGCCGATCTAGGTAGGGTCAGCCGTTACAGTTGGGGCAGTGCAGTACTTTTGTCACTGTATCGGAGTCTGTGTTTGTACAGTATAGGTTCGAACCAGATGAATGGGCCTATGATTTTGCTGCAGATCTGGAGTTGGGAGCGGATTCACGTAGGTCGGCCCGTAGTACGGATCTAATCTCAACACTGGACAGTTCTTCCCGATGATATTGACCTGCTACCTCCTATCGGCGTGTACTGGACAGGCAAACTGACATGGACAGCCAACCCCAATAGGTGCTTAACATACTACCGTGATGAGCTCGATAGGTTGGCAGCTGACTGTGTAGTGTGGTCTCCTTACACGGAGGAGCGATTGATTCGACTACAGCCTATTTGCACGTACAGGCGTGATTTGTGGCTCACGAAAGCACCGTTAATCAACTTTGGGGTTGTCCAGTTTTACTACCCCGATAGAGTGTTACGCCAGTTTGGTCTTCACCAAGGGATTCCAATTGCCGCGCCATTCAATGCCGAGATGCACAACATCACAGGAATGGGCCGTACCCCCGGTCACAATTGGGCCGCTTGCTTTTTCGAATACGTTCAGAGATGGAATGTTCACCGTTTCCAAGAAATCATCGGTGACATTCCACTGTTTGACCTCTCGGTGCATGGGATATACATGGCTTGGTATGAGAGAGTCACTAGACGTTTCATTTCTCCAACGTTGCAGACTCCTGCTGGAGTGGTAGTCCCGATCCGTCGACCAGGGACCAAACCAGCAGATCAACATTCCGTTAAGTTGTCGATGTACCAACCTAAGGGATCCACTGTTCAGAATTTTGTAAGTTTTAAAGTTTCGTTTTAAATAGTTAAAGTTTATATATAAATTTGTTTTCATATATGTATGTGTATTTGTAAGTAACCTAATCATTCAACTTTTCATGTTTCTCAGTTGATCCAGACTTGGTCCCTTGCAAAGAAATGTGCAACTATGTTGAATTGCAACATCGCCGATCAGGCGAAGGATACCGTACGGGAGATGTTATCTTGTTGCCGTGCACAAGCTGATCTTGTGGGGGAGGGTGCAACATTAGATGCAATACTAAGGACTCCCACATATCGAACGAGCGGCCGTTCTGGTGTACGACGAAAGAGAGTTGTTCGAAGGCCCCCACCTCAATCTCAAAGCGATTCAGAACACGAAGAACAAGCAGGGCCTGAGGTTGAAGGGGATGATATAAAACAAGAAGTTGGGGGTGAGATTCAAGAAGAGGAGAACATCCCGTTGTCCGCACTAACACAGGCAACTCCACAATGTGGTAGACGACAACGAAGACCCACCAACTTCTTCACACCTGACCCTTGACTTTTGATGTTATGTTGATGTTAGTTTGTTGTAATATTTTGAATTTGGTAGGTGTTGTAATATTTTTAGTTAGTTTGATTTTGTAGTTTTTTTAATGTTCTTTATGTTGGGCATATGTTGAGATTGTGGTTGTGAAGATGTTCTTAATGTTCTTAGTTATGAGTTATTTTTTTTAATGTTCTTAGTTTGTAGTTTTAAATTAGTATTATTATAATGTTCTTAATGTTCTTAATGTTGTAATGTTCTTCTGGGTTTGTTGATATTAATGAGTTTGTTGATATTGTGGAGATGATTTTGTTGTGGTTTTAGATGAAGGATTTCGGGGCACAAACGCAGCGAAAAAAACAGTCGTAAAACCATAAAATCCGAAACCCTAACCCTAGGATCCGTGTACAAGACATGGCTGATTATGGAGAAACGAAATTTTTACCTTTTAAGAGCTTTACGAAGGCTGAAAGATGGAGGTCCTGTTATACAATCACCACGCAACCCTTGTAGCAAGATCCGCGTCTCTAAAGCAGTCCACACGAACGTCCGATCGTCCAACGATCAAGGGAGCCGGTACTAGCCGATGATGCTTGCCTCTATCTCTCTCTCTCTTGCCTCTCAACAGTTGGAGCGGCTAGGGTTTTTTGTGGAAAGCGAATTTGCCAAAAGATAAACCCTAAACCAATACATCTCTATGTATTTATAAGAGAGAATGAGGTGGGCGTAACCGTAATCGGTTTGGGCTTCTACTAAACCAAACTGATTCGGTTTAAAGATTTAAATTCGAATTACACTTTAATTAATCAAGTCCAACTCAATTAATTAAATAACTAATTTCGAATTTATAATCATTTAATTTAAATTCCGAATTTAAATTAAAACTCCTTTTAAACGTTCTAAGTGTGTGACCCTTTAGGTTATTATTACGTTGGCAATAATTTTATTATCTAATAATAAAATTATAAACAATGAGCGGCATCTAGTAATACATCATTGCTACCCAAGTAATAATAATAATTGGTGATTCAATTAAACCTTTCGTGACTAATGTCTCCGTGTAATATAATCCTTTTAACCTTGATATTATAGATTAAACTAGAGGCATGGTTCGTGTCATCCTCTTAATAATTTAATCTTTATTTTCTTGATCGATGAGTAGACTATTCCAACAAATCAATATTTGAGCATGGCCATGCATTTCATAATCTCACTCAAACAAGAGGCCGATAATATCGCTCCTAAAATTAGGAGGGTTAAATTCCATCTAGATCATTCACATTTCTCACACGGTTCATAATGAACCCAATACTATCTTTATCATTACCCAATTAAAGATAACTTTTGATAGAATCAAAGTACATTAATTCTCGTGTAGAAATATAATGATTTCAGGTCAGAGGACCATTACACCATTATCACAGTGAGATTACTTATGACACTTATTTATTTATTCCATGGTTGAATCTCACAGTGGGTCTGTCCAGTACAATGTACTCTTACATTTACCTATGTATTGATTTTAGTATCTCTATACTAATGACCCATGAGAGGTGGTCATCAATCAATTAATATACTAGTCTCAATGTATTATTACTGTCCTAATAATAATAATACTCGACTAGGGACATTTAAGATTATTATACTATATATAATCTCATGTTCATATAGTTCGTATTAATAATCTAAGGACATTTATCATGCTAACATTTATAACGCAGTAAATACGAAGCATAATAAATTATTAATATAATCAAATAGAACATAATGTCAATAATACTGATTACATAATATCATTGTATTGCCTCTAGGGCACCTACACTAACATTAGAGATGTTGGAATTGTTGTTGTGGAGATGTTGGAGATGTTAGAATTGTGGTTGACAGTCACTCTGTTGGAGATGTGGTTGTGGAAGTGTTGGAATTGTGGAGATGTGGATGTTGTTGTTGTGGTTGTGGAAGTGTGGTTGTGGAGATGTGGAGATGCTGTACTTGTTGTTGTGGATGTTGAAGTTTGGTTGTGGAGATGTTGGAGATGTGGTTGTGGAAGTGTAAGAGATTGAATGTGAAAGATTGTATCTTATGCCTGTAAGCAAAAATCCAATCAGCCTCAAGACTCGGTCTTTCAAAGACCGATGTCATTTTAACTAGACTCAGTCTTTGAAAGACCGAGTCTTGATGCTGATTGCAAAATTTTGCTTACAGACTTAAGACTCGGTCTTTCAAAGACCGAGTCTAGTTAAAATGACATCGGTCTTTGAAAGACCGAGTCTTGAGTTCAATATATTCCAGAGACCAAGCTGCTCTCTGGAAATGATTGAACATCACAGTCGGTGTTCAATCAAAAAGAAAAAAAATTTCACAGATTGAATTAGCGCAGTCTAGTACAAACTACCGCGGTCTTTCAAAGACCGAGTCTTGCTCTTCAATTTTTCAAAGTGCAAGACTCGGTCTTTGAAAGACCGCGCTAGTTTGTACTAGACTCGGTCTTTCAAAGACCGAGTGGGGTGCTTTGGGAAAAAAAAAGTAGGACGGTTTGGGAAAAACTTGCAAAAAAGGGTCGTTTTGGGAAAAAATTCGAAATCCTGCTGTTTCTCAAGGGAGAAAACAGGAGAGTTGAAGGACTTCATCCCATATCGGAAAAGTAACAGAGTTAAATAATATTAAAATATAATTACCTATGATCAAGAGTCACCAATCTGGTTAATTATTTTTTGAGAGGCCACCTGTGGTGGGCAGCTGTACTATATAAATTGTCCTCCTAGGGGCAGGGACGTTTACATATACCACATCTCTTAATTATCCTTCTTTTTAAAAAAACTCAAAACGATGGAGAATTTTCAGTTTTTTTTAAAAATATTCTCTTTTCTACCATTCAAACTTTATCTTCTCCATCCATATAAATCCGGGCAATTATCAATCAAACCGAGACTCATTAAATTTTCTTCATTTTTTGCAAGAAATGGACAAACTAACAGTGCATATTTGAAATTACATATTCTTCCTCACGTTATTTCTCCAAAATTGCCATCAATCTTATTTTTTAATAATATATTATAAGCTTCCTCATTTATTTTGCTTAAAACTCTTAAATCTTTTATCATTTGATTGTCTAATTTGACTTTTAAATTTGATTTCTATCTGTCTCGTAAGGGTAAAATCATGGTTAACTTAGTGATATGTAACATAGTGGTAAATATGAAATAAAGTCCAAATTGTTAGGGGCATATATGAAGATATACATTTGTGAGGGGCATATATGATATTATCATATTTGGACATGTTAAAAACCCTTTTCAAAACTATTTGCAGAAAAATGACAGTTGTCAAAGTATTTGTACTTATGGACTCAACAACTAAACTGTAGCGCATTTGGCAATAAAAAAGTTTTTAAATTTCAGTGTTATTACTATGTTAAGATGCATTTGAAGGAAAAGATTCTGGTTTGTGTCACAGATTTTCGGTAGTGGGATCCGAGGTGTTACATAAACTCGTTGTTCCCAACGGCAGGTTAGTTATTTCATGCTCACCGTTAGGACACGGCTGTTCTCAATGGCGAGTTCAGTTCAAAATTTTCAATGAAGACTCGCCGTTCCCAGTGGCGAGGACATTTACCCTAGACTCGCTTTTGGAAATAGCGAGTTTAGTTCAAAAATTTTAATAATGACTCGCCGTTCCCAACGGCGATGACATTTATACTAGACTCGTTGTTGGAAACAGCGAGGATGTAGGAAATTTCACCGAGGGTGAAACACACACACACACACACACACACACACACACACACACACACACACACACACACACACACACACACACACACACATATATATATATATATACTAGATTTGCCCGTGGGCACGTGCCTACGGCACGTCTTCGGAACTATACAACACACGAAAAACACTGTAAACAGTAAAACAACAATTATGTAGTTCAAGTTTGAATAGTATGATAATAATTAGTTGTAAATAAAAGTCCATGTTTCTATTAGTATATATCAAAAAATAATTATAAATGAGGGTGTAAATCCAACTTCTTAGAACTTTAAGTGTGGAAAATGATAAAATTTAACTGTTGAAGAGATATTTGCTATTTTCAATGTAACATGTGCAATAAAAAAAGCATAAAAATTCTGAAAATTTTACAATCCTAAAATCTTAAAATCTAAATTTCTAAGTAAATAAAGAAAGAATGAGAGAGAGAGAGAGGGAGAGAGAGAAAGAGAGAAATATGAAAAAGTGAAAAGAGAGGAGATAGATAGTAATAAAGTAATGAGTTTTTTAGTTTTGGTGGGAAAAATTTAATTTTGGGATTTGAAATTTTGGGCGGAAAAATATGTTTTGTGAGAATCAATCTAGGCCATTGATTTTAAGGGAGATTGAATGAGAGCCACTTGATTGCTTTCTTTGTAATTTATTATATAGATATATAGGGGGCCCTTCGGTTGAGAACTAATTTGGTGAGAACTCAAGGAGTAGACCCCTCATAAAAAATTAGTTCTCTCTCGAATTTTTTGTAGGGTGTCTACTCCTTGAGTTCTCATGGAGTTCTCACCAAAATTAGTTCTCAACCGAAGGGCTCTCTCTCTCTCTCTCTCTCTCTCTCTCTCTCTCTCTCTCTCTCTCTCTCTCTATATATATATATATATATATATATATATATATATATATATATATATATATATATATATATATAGGAAAATGCTCCATTGAAAACGCAAATGTCTGTGAAAACGTGGAAAACCACTAAATGTGGAAACGACCCTAGGCCGTTGTTATAATCCATTATAACCTAGACCATTGTCTCCAACAACGGCGAGACAACGGCCTTAGTGGTTTTCCACGTTTTCACAGACATTTGCGTTTTCAAAGGAGCATTTCCCATATATATATATATATATATATATATATATATATATATATATATATATGTGAAATGCTCAGTTGAAAATGCAAATGTCTGTGAAAACGTGAAAAACCACTTAGGCCGCTGTTGGAAACAACGGCCTAGGTTATAATGCATTATAATGCATTATAACCTAGGCCGTTGTTTCCAACAACGACCTAGGCTTGTTTTCACGTTTTCCACAACATTTGCATTTTTAACTGAGTATTTCCCTATATATATATATATATATATATATATATATATATATATATATATATATAGAGTCCCCTTCGGTTGCACACTACTTTTGGTGAGCACTCCATGAGCACTCACGAACTAGAGACCCTATGCAAAATCCGAACCGCTCATATTGTTCTATATGCCTTAGATAGCCTAACAATAAAAAATCAAGTAATTTGAAGTTCATTTGCCCATCCATCAAGCTATTGGAATTTTCAGCCATACAATTTTGTGATGATGTAAATCATGGGCAAATGAACTTCAAATTACTTGATTTTTTATTGTTAGGCTATCTAAGGCACATAGAACAATATAAGCGGTTTGGATTTTTCATAGGATCTCTAGTTCGTGAGTGCTCACGGAGTGCTTACCAAAGTAGTGTGCAACCGAAGATTTCTCTCTCTCTCTCTCTCTCTCTCTCTCTCTCTATATATATATATATATATATATATAATAGCTCGTGGGCACGTGCTTACGGCACGTCTTCGGAACGATACAACATATGAAAAGCCTTGTAAACAGTAAAACAACAATTATGTAGCTCAAGTTTGAATAGTATGACAATAATTAGTTGTAAATAAAAGTCCATGTTTCCATTAGTATATGTGGAAAAATAATTATAAATGAGGGTATAAAATCTAACTTCTTAGAACTTTGAGAGTGGAAAATGATGAAATTTAACTATTGAAGAGATATTTGCTATTTTCAATGTAACTAACAATATTAAAAAAAAATCTATAAACATGAAATATGAAAATCTAAATTTCTGAGTAAATAAAAACAGAATGAGAGAGCGATAGAGAGAGAGAAATAATTAAATAAATAAATGAGTTTTAATAATCTGAAAATGTACATACCTCAAATCTAAAATTTAAATTTCTCAATAAATAAAGAGAAAATGAGAGAGAGATAGAGAGAGAAAAATCTATCGAGAATTCGAGATGGTACAGGTGAAATAACATGAACGTTAAAGACTTAAAGGTATACATATATATTCTAGTAATCTATTACTATTTTGAGATCGTGTTAGATTTATCAAATTACAAGTAGATGATTAAATTATTTACCATACGGTCCATACCCTCTAATACTGGAGATGATTCCGATTGGTAAAAAATTCATGTGCCCTTGCGATCTGCTCTAATATTGCACATGGAAGGACTAGTTACTTTAAATACAAAATGCTCCTCATATGAGTCATGACATTTGTGCTCAAATTACCCATTGATTATATTGATAGAAGTATTAGGTGTAGAAATCCAAAGTAAATAAGAGAATAAATTCATAAGAAGCTTTAGAACAAACTTTTAGCTTGGTGTGATTCTAGCAATGACACTACCAATGGCAATATGACGAATGTTTATGCTTCTACAAAAGCTAAGGTTTTCTAAGATTAGCAGTAGATGCTTGTAACTTTTTGATGTAAATATTCTTCATTAGAGATAACATACACTAATCGGTATTAAGATTGATAACTAAGAAAATATTCCACTTAAAATGACAGGTAATATTGAACACCACTAATGATGAACCTGATACTCGTACCCCAAAAACACAATAAATATTTCCCACAATGAGCATCATGCATTACTTTCCAAGAGAAACAGAGCTCAAGAGACAGCACAAAAGGTGACAGTTAGAAACATCCAAGTATTTCTGCAATAATCTTTTCACATACCATCACAACTGAACTATTTCAGTTTCATACAGCTTTACATATGCACAGAAACGATACATACAACTTATGCCTCTCAAACTACTAAGTGAGGGAGACATCAGATAGGCTTCCAAACAGTAAGCACCACTTGAAACATTTCCACCATAAGTTCTTTATCTGCTTGTCGAAAAAAGTAGTTGACCTCCTCAGTCCTCCCTCATATAGTTAATCTTCCCGAAATCAAACAAACAAGTACATCAAGCACCCTTTCTTCAGCTTGTGGAGCTGGTAGAGCCACGCATCTTGAAGCTGCTCGAGAACATTACTCGAATTAATGTCCTCCACGAGAGATTCTTTGCAGCAATCCTTGAGGTCAGAAATTGTTGGATATATTGGTATATTCTCTCTATATAAATATAGTACGTGCATATGTGTAACACGTGTAATGAACGTACAATTGATAGGATATTGAAACGCGGATTTGTGGGCTTATAACCCGATACCCAAACCAGTATTTAGGAATAAATACTGGCTTGTGATAGCAGTCTAGGTATTCCAATCTTGATACGTAGGGTGAATATCTCAAGCAACTTAGATCTAGAGATAAACCCTAATTCCCAATTGTTAATTTCTCACAAAAACTAACATTCTTGAGATATGATACAAATTAATTTGTGAGATTTGAGAGAAGAAATTTACCGGAACCCAACGCCGTCACCGTGCGCCGTCGCAGCCGTCGAGGCCATCGTCATCGACGATCACCATCTTAGTCGGCGTCGTCGCTCCCATAAACGAACGCTGCAACTCGTCGCCTCCCTTGTGCGAGGCCATCGACGATCAGGCGAGGCGTCGATCTGGGTTTGTGATCAGATCCCGCCCTTGCTCCGACGATCAGCCGCTGACCTCATCGACGCTCGTTGACGTCGCCGCTCGCATACAGTCACACGTGTGCTATCGACCCCCTTTTCTCCGGCCACCTAGGGTTTGTGTGTCAAACCTTGTTGTAGCGAATCTGACCCGATCCCGCCAAGTCGTCGGAGATTGAGGTGGTGGAAGAGTCGTTGGGCGCTGTCGCTGCAGGTCGTCGCTGGGTGCCGCCGCTGTCATCGACGTCAATGCAGGCTACCGCCGCCCCAGGCCATCCGTTGGCTCACCCGCCTCTGTCGTCGACACCCATCTCTCCTCTCTCTGTTGGCATTCGGGATGAGGGAGAAGAGGAGATGTAATGTTCTGCCAAAGCCAATGCAATGGTGTGTGCAATCAGAGACAGCCCACCACCTGTTTGTCATAATGCTCCACCGAACTACAGTGGTACTGATTCTGGAGTTCGATGGCAAAGTCCACATGAATGTTCGATGCTGGTCTCTTTGGCGCAGAATGGTTTGTTGTTTGGATTTGTTCCCAAACAGACATGAGTCTAATCAATTGAAGGGGAAGAGACAGTGAAAGATAAGTTCTTTACTTTCCTCGTATTAAATTTTTGTTAAATATTTTGCTATGTGCTGGAAGTTCAAAACATTTGTTTTAAGTTTATGTTTTGAATTATAGAATTACTGTGATGCTAAGTGATTAAGTTCAAGACTGTATTAATCATTTGTTTAATTAAATACAAGTTGAACAGTTGCTTTGGCTATGTGCGCTTAAACAAAATGTCAATTTTGATAAGTTAAACTGTATGTTGACTATAAATTTTGGATCTCCAATTAAATTGTTGCTAGAATTAGATAGTGCTAATAATTTGTTTAATTGGCTAATCTTTAACAATTTGATAAATGTAGGAACTTTAATGTTACCTACAAATTGTGTATGTTGAAGACGATGGATATGCATCACGGTTGAATAAGTCTGCACCACGCAGGCTTCTCCATCGAATTTGGAAAACACTTCTAACTTGAAGTGTCGGTATGATCTACTCTAATTTTCTTAGTATTTTTCATGTGATGAATGTGTTAACGTTTTGTGCGTTTGATCATATGATTGAGAGTTTTAGATCATAGTTATTCTCGTTTTGGAAAACTAGCATGTTTAGGGTGGTTAAGTGTTTTATCATACTGTGTGTATAGATATTTTGACAAATCCATTGTTTGCAGTTTATGTGAGATTACATATTTGTTTCTCTAAAAATTTAAAAATAAAATAAAAATTTGTATAAGATGTATAACAAATGTCTGTAATTTAGGAGAGAGCATCTCTTAATATAGAATATGACTCTACTAGTTACGTTTTGTTCTTTCTCGTTCATTGTACTGTGTGTGCAAAGCTGAATTATAATATGTTAGTCATTATCTCATTTAGCGTCATGAAGATGATGAAGAACGGACAGAGGAAAGAACTCTTCGCTCAATATGTTTGAGCAAGTGAACATTGTTAGAACCATTAGAGAAAGCAAATAATTTTTGTAAAATGTGAGAGTAATTTTGTTTTAACTCTTATAAAGTGCATATATTGTCAATCGTATGTATAAGTTGAGTTTAACAAATGAGACAATTAATAATAATAGTTCTAATTGTGTTCTTGAACATAGCATAATTGGCTAAGATTTGAGAACTATATATTCAATTATTTGTGAGGAAATGTGATCTAATTATCAAAACTGTGGGGAAATGGAGTTAAAAGCTATTGAGTCAAAGCTTTAACATCCAAGTTGTTTTGAAATTTAGAATCACTATGAACTATATATTAAATTGTTTGTTCTTGTTAAAACTCATAACTCTACTAAATGACACTCTATTAAATATGAAAAATATGAAAGTTGTGCTCAGATTATAATCACTAGAATGGTCTCTAGGAGCATATAACTTCTTGAGTCAATACATTCTGATATTTGTGATCTCAGTAGTTCTGTGACTAAATGAGACGATTGTTGATCAGAAGTATTTAATCGCTTTTGTAGATGATTAATATAAGTCTGTCATATATATGAAGAATGGTGCACTTGTTATTCTTAATGAATTAAAAATTATAGTTAAATACTAAAAATCAAGGGTTTAGATTTGATAGAGGTGGTGAATATGTTTTAACAACTTTAGAGAAGTTTGCATTGGGCATAATCTCTAGAGCATTCTACTTACAACAGTCAAACGGTATTGATAAAAGTTAGAATCAAACACTTAGTGAAATGTTGAATTCTATATTATTGACTGTTGTTTGTCGTGTGTAATTATGAGTGATGTTGTATTGTTGATCATATCTCTAATGTGTTACTGCACTCTAAATTGAATACACCTTGTAAATCATGGTATAAAAATACAAATAATTTTGTTAAAGTTAAAATGTGTGTTGTGATACATTTGTTAGAGTACATGACCCTAGAAGGCCTAAAGTAGGACCTACAACAAATATTTGTGTGTTTAGAAAGTACAAAATGTAGCTCTGTGAACAGATGTTGGATCTATCTAATTTTTGTTAGAAGAATCTAGACTTGCAAAGTTCTTTGAGGATATGTTCATCAAAGCTAAATGTATGAAATAATCTAGTCCTACAGACACGTTCAATGATTCACAGTTGGAATCAAGAACCAACCTTACTGATACGTGAAAACTTGAATGACAAATGAGCTTAGAAAAGTCTTTAGTAGATAATGAGATGATTTTGTGTCATACAATAACACTTTAATTTAGTTGATCTGCCGAAAGGGGCTAAAACTATTGTTAGTAAGTAGTGTTTTGTAGAAGAAACTTAATTTTGATTGTTTAGTAGCAATTTTAATGTTTTTTAGTAGCTAACAGATTGACTAAGAAAAATGAGGTAGATTTATTTGATGTCTATTCACATGTTTGTCATATTACTACAATAAGTATTCTTCTTACCCTTACATCTATTGAAAATTTTGTCATTCATAAAGGATATTTAATAGGCTTTGTATTGAACAGTTTTGTGCTGTAAAGTTTTGAACTAATATGTTTAGTGAACAAGATTTACAATATAGGAAAATCATTGTATGTTCTTAAAACATGTATAGTCAACGAATAAATAATTTGACAATTTTTTTTTGAAAGAGCCTAGTATATGAATCAAGTAATTCAGATCAGTGCCTTCAACTTTGTGGTATGTCAAATATAGTGGCTATTATTTACTTGTTCTGTTAATATGCATGTTCTTGGAAGTGACCTCTCTATTACAAATGAAGTTAAAATTGTGATATCCAAAGAATTCAACATGAAAACCTAGGTACTGTGGACACCATAGGTATAAGGGTGAGTTTTCAGTTGGCAAGGGAAAACTCTTGGTCAAACTCATCAAATCAAAATGTGTTTCAAAAGTGGGAATATAGTAATTGAAAGTGTGTTTTGAAACACCTTATGATTATGATAAAAGGTTGACACCTAATGATGGTGCAACTATGAGACATGTAGATCATTCTAAAGGAATTAACAGTCTCATGTATACAAAGATCTGCACTAAAATAGACATAGCCTTTGAGGTAGGTATGATCTGCAGATTCACCAATAATTCCATACACATTTGAGTGCCCTTAAGAGGCTAATGAGATACCTGAGTGATATTCAAGAGTTTGCTTTGTGCTACTCTAGTCATTCTTTGAATGAATGACTGATCTGATGCATTATGATGCTCAGAATTTAGTGAAAGTCGATAATTAGTAAATATGTGTTTACACTAGGAGGAACATAAATGTTATGGAAATAAAAAACAAACAGGCACTGTTCTATCATCCATGAAATCAGACCTTTATGTGTAATCCTCTGCAGGGGAAAAAGCTGAGTGGATTGAAGAAATTGTTGCTAGTTATCCATTAAGAAGTTTAAGTAACTCTCTAATTCTGTTATGCGACTATCAAGCTACAATGCACTGTGGCTCATAACTCACTCTATAATAGTAAGAGGAGTACATTAAGGTTGAAAGAAGCCTAGTTGAACTTTCTCATAGATAAAGTGCAATTGTGACGAGTATGGCTAATGCTCTTGCTCAGAGACTTGAAAGTGATCTAATTATCAAAACTCTGGGGGAAATAGAGTTGAAAGCTATTGAGTCAAAAGCTTTAACATTCTAATTGTTTTGAAATTTAGAATCCAACTGGAGCCATAAAGAAGTTCAAACTTAAGCATCAATTTTAAGCAGTTGACATGTTTTAGATAATTTTGATGATTCCACATAAATTCTACAAATATATAATGTCATTCAAATTTTGATGGTATTATATATCTAAGGAATTTACTTAGAATAATCATATTATTCCAATACGAAACATGAAAACTTGTCGATGTGTTTCCGAAGATTAAATTGTCCTAAATATCATTCCAATTTTGATGATATATCTTTTATGGATACATGTTTCATTCCAATTTTGATGATTCAATGTTAAACCATGATTGAAACGACAGTCTTTTCATTCCAATATGAAACATAGTATGGTTCTTGTGTAGAAACTATAAAGTTCATGTACTTTAATTATTAAAGATACTTGATTGTGATCCTTGCGTTACATTTTTGCTAAGCCAATTATGAATTGTACTAAGTTCTTTTGTGGAACTAGATACTTTGTGAAACTTGTTGAAATTTTTAGAGATGTGTCTCTTAATATTCTTGTTTTCTATAAGCTAGCAAAGATGGAGGAGTTGAATTTGTCAACATAGATTTCAAAAATAATGATTTGCTCAAAATGGAGGAGTAAACATAAAGCAGTGTGCAAGGATAGAATTTCAGTTTATTTCTTTCGAGAATAAATTAGTCACTTGCTTGGTAAAACTTCTGTTGAGTTTAAGACTCTTGTGCTTATGAGCTTAAAACTCATATTTTGTTCTTGAAGTTTATTTGTTTTGTTTGATTTTGAAACTATGACAGATTATTCCAGTTGGTTTAGTCTTTGTGAACTATTCTGAATTGAATATAGTTTGAAACTAGTTAATTATATTGGTTTAGTCTTGATTGAACTATTCAGTTTTATAATTCTATTGGTTCTTACGAAACTATACCTTTATAATGCTTTTCCTTTATGGACTGCTATCAGCCAGTCAGTTGTATACTGATCTGATGAGATAATCCTGTACTTTATATATTGAGAATATAGGAGGAGATTATTGGATATATTCGTATATTCTCTCTATATAAATATAGCACGTGCATATGTGTAACACGTGTAATGAACGTACAATTAATTGGATATTGGAACACGGGTTTGTGGGCTTATAACCCGATACCCAAACCAGTATTTAGGAATAAATACTGGCTTGTGATAGCAGTCTAGGTATTCCAATCTTGATACCTAGGATGAATATCTCAAGCAACTTAGATCTAGAGATAAACCATAATTCCCAATTGTTAATTTCTCACAAAAACTAACAGAAATATCATACTTATTTGCTGCAGCAAGCAGAGGAAGGCGGTGCTTCCAAAAATCATCGTGCTTTATATTACCGTAGATGTAGCCTAGTACAGCTGAGCAAGATTCTGAAGACACGTCTTCAATGTCGGTGGTGGACGACTCTTTCTCCTCAAGGTTGTGCAAGAACCTGCTTGCAAAGACTGGGGAGCTTGCAGAGAGAATGGCCTTGTGGGCTTTAAGAATGCCACCAGTTGTGTTAATGGTGACATCAGAGTGAATTCCCTCAAGGAGCATGCGAGAGAGGCAGCGGAGAGTACTTGTGCTTGCAAATGAGTGCATGATTCCTTCGTTCACCCATATCGAGCAGGGATCGCCCCACCCTAAATATTTTTCATGGCAACATGAATTTGCTTGGTTAGATGAAGGATGCAGATGGAGTTCGGTTCAGTTCACTTGTAGTTATTATGCATAGATATGAAACAAGCTCAAACACACATGTAATGCACATGAACTAATAGGGATACACAGGGAAGGTTACTATTGACCTACTAATCTAATGAAACTAATAAGTATTACTCACACAATGATTTAATATTAACTTATGTGAATAAAATTTCAGCCTGCTAATATAACAATGAAAAGGAAGATAAATCTAAAAAGATCATTATAAGATTATATAAAACACGGTCATTATGTTTATTGTTATCAGTAATTTACACATGTGATGCACGTTTTAATAATTTCAAAAAATAAAAATAAAAATTAAAACTCTAACGTAGGGAGGATTTGAACCAGAAACACGTGTGTTGTACATGTTGGTAAAATGACAAAATGACAAATGACACTAAGGTCTTCCCCCATTATAATATTAGAGATTTTTCATGGTTTGTCCCGTTGGGCAGTGCTAATTTGCTAGTTGACATGAAAAGACAGATTTTTATACCTGATAAATGACAGTTTTAATTTTTGTTGTCACAAGTTAATGAGTGAGATTGTACTAAGAACCATCTCGCTGTTAGGAATTTCAATCCAATCTTAATACTTTACTGGCACTATGAAGAGCTATTCCCACATTATTTATCCCCTAATTTGGGTAATTTCACTCAATCTCAGTCTGCACATCTAATTGCACTACAAGACCAACAGTCTTTACCGGCGTTTTTTTACATATTTACCGGCGTTTTTAAACCCCGCTGCAGATACCACCGACATTTTATAAATTGCCGGTGCAAGTATTGCTGAATCGTGTGTCGCTGTAGCTTAGGGACATTTACCGGCGTTTTTTACGAACGTCGGTATAGGTTAAAACTACACCGGCGGTTGAAAAATGCCACTGAAAGAGTGGTTTCGTTTGGAAGCACTGTTCTTGGCCATCACCTACACCGGCGTTTTGAAAACGCCGGTATAGACTACCATTTTTTTTACTGAAAGCTACCCCGGCGCTTGTAAAAACGCCGGGATAGATATATATTTTAAAAAAAAAATTTTAAAAAATTAAAAAAAAAAAAAACAGACATTGTATGCAGCTTCAGTTAATTGTATATTGCTGCACTTCAAGTACTTTCGACCATATGCTGAACATATCATCAATGAAGTATGTACTTATTTACCACTGCTAATCAAATATACATGTTTTCTGAGATTTAATGTAAACTTTTGGTACATCTTCACTTATAATAAATATTTTTGCATAACAGTAATGTATTACAGAATTATAACATATTTTTGCATGAAGAACTATCTGGATCTAAAAAATTATTGCAAATGAATACAAGCCCTACACAGTATCTTTGCTCATATTAGCGGGTAAGCAAAGCAGACATGGAATGGATATAAGTACTATATATAAGGGATGTAAAAGAGATATAAAATTAATGACTCCTGATTTGAAAGAAAAAATGAGTTAAATGCCGTATATCCAGATATTTATTCAGTTACTCAAATATCAATCAGATATTTGAGTAACTCAGAGTTCAGTACCACTCATGTATTGGATATATAAAATGTGAGCAAATTCAGGTCTGATTATCCATATTAACTAGCTCCCCTAAATACAATTGGAATAACTCTCTGATCCAACTCCAAGAACATAAATATACCCAAAAAGTTTTGATCATTTGTATGGACAAAATCGAAAACTATATTGATCAAGCTTTGAAGGATAAATCACTTAGCTCTTGAACTTTATGTCAAAAACCAATTGCAAAGCTACAGCACTCTCACAATCAAAACCAATTGCAAAGCTAAAAGAGACCAAAATTAAGACCACAACATAAGTTCAAACAGGATTATTTCATCACTAGTCACTCCTCTGTAAATCATAGTATACAACTTCAGTTACATAATCCATCTCATCATCACTTAAAACCAATGAGAAAGAACAATCTCGAAATCTTAGAAACTGATACTCGAAATCTTAGAAACTGATACTCATCTAGACATCATGATATAATTGTATATGAAGTTTAGATTAAAAAAATTCCATCACTAGTCACTCCTCAAAAAATCAGAGTGTACAATTTCAGATACATGATCCATCTCATCTCCAAATTCAGACAAAAAAGCAACTCGTGAAGCTGCACTAACCTGAAGCAAGAGTTTCAAATCATACAATCCAGTAACATACATTTGACGCTAACCTGAAGTAGTTTACCTTTACTACAAGAAAGATGAAGCTGGTTTATTAGATGAGAAAAATCATACAATCCAGTAAAACAATCATACAAATATGTACACATGGATCCTTTCTTTTGTAGGTGATATAAACTGAAATGAGTTGTACTTAGCTGGTAAGGTATCACAATGTAGTCAGTACATGAAGCTTTGAGTTGAACTTTCAATAGGAACTATTTGTTCCAATCCAGTTCATACTCATTGCACATGAATATACCACCTCATCTCTATAGCAGGAAAGCCTCTCACAGATGTGACTCACATGAGATTCCCTTTCTTGTACATACATACATAATATACAACTTTATTACTCTAAACACATGACTAGGTAAGTCATGTCCACTTAGAAAAGTACATGGTAAACACATAACTTGGGTGATCTATTTTGTTTATTTGGAAATAGTAAAGATATACCCAAATAAACAAAATAGATTACCCACCAGTTCATTACAGTTCTATTAGAATACCCATCACATTCCAGTTCATTTCATTTATCAAAAACTAAAAAAAAAAAATTTCAGTTCATTTCATTCAACTGAAACTGAAATCAAAATTCTTTTTGTTCACTTTGCTGATGCTTTACCGCCCCGTATGCTTCAACTAAATTTTCAAATCTTACACCTTTAATTAGTCACGCACATCAACTATCTGTAGTTGGTATGCCTACATTCATCTCTCAAACCCTGTCTCCCATATCTTATTTTCCATCAAATTTTCAATACGCAAATGACATAATAATTTAAACCTATAAATTCTCATTATTGCTACAAAAATTGAAATTAGGGTTAAAAATGATACTTTTTTGTGTTTCTAGGGTTTGGATGGCTCGTTGAATAGGGGAGCGACAAACGGCGGCGGCGAAGGAAGCGAATGGGCGACGGGCATCGCCGGAGTCTCGAAATGAGTGGGTGGGGGCGATTGGCGGCGACGTCGGAACCGAGAGAGAGTGGGAGGGGGGGGGGGGCGACGGGTGGCGACGATGCGAGTGAGAGAGAGAGAGAGGGTTGGGGAGACTTGCAACGACGACGGGAGTGAGAAAGGTTGAGAGAGTGGACAACGGACGACGACGGAGTGTGGGGACGACGACGGAGGGCACAGCGATGGCGGCCAAGGCAGAGGCGGGAGAGCGCGCGAGAGGGGAAAAATTGGGATTTTTTTTTTTGGGATCGAAGGAGGAAATGGTATAGGGTTTGGATTTGGGGGAAATTTATTCCAAACCCTATACCGGCATTTTAACTAAAAAACGCCGGTGAATGGGAAAAATTTTTTTGGCACATTTTATCTGTATATTCGCCGGCGTGTTTTATTAAAACACCGGTGAATATGGCCTTCACCGGCGTTTTAATAAAAAACGCCGGTGAATATCATAATTCCCCGGTGTTTTATAGAGGCCGCCGGCGTATAACCATCCAATCTGACGCCCCATTTCTGGTCTCTTCCTACCCCGGCGTGACTGATAAAATGCCGAAAAATATACGCTGGTAAATCCATCGTGTATTGTAGTGTTGGCAACAAAAACTAGTGAGGGAAAAGCTTGTACCTTTAAAACTCTATGTAATGCATTACCAGCATTGCATAGAAATAGTTCAAGCAAGCAGAATGTAGAAGGCTACACTAGTTGGAAGCTTTTCTACACTTTCTTCTTATTTACGAGTTTATATAACAACATTCTTTCCCTTCCTTTAAAAATTTGGTATGAAAGAATCATAACAAATTTACTAATGCAGTATAAAACTTCTTCAAGCCTCTGGAATTTCAAATCATAAGGCCAGTTAAATAAATGAAGGTGCCTGATTTTGATAAATTAAAGGGCAAAAAACAAAGTACCCTCTCAACGTTTGGGCTTAATACAATATGTTCATATAACGTTTGAAAAAATACATTTAACACATTTCTCCGTTAACTTAACCTTATCCGTTAAGTTAGAATTATTGAATTACTTTTTTATCCTTACCGTTTCCTAATCAAATTTCTTTTGTTTTTTCTCCATCTTTCTTCATTGGCTAAAAGGGTAAACTCTTACCCATTGCCAATCCTATGAATTAGGTTGGATGTCAACTGGTCAAATTCTCTTTATTTGCAATACAAGTTGCAAGTAAGAAGAAAAGGTAGTTACAAAATAAATAACTCTAACTTTTATTTGCAACTTGTGTTTAGGAGAATCTTGCAAAACCACTACATCGGCATTCCATTTTATCCTGAATCAATCATCCTTCTTATTTTTTGCAACGCTCGAATAATTAAGAGAGAGGGGGGGGGGGGGGGGGGGGGGGGGGGGACGAGTCTCATATGAATATATGTTAAATCATTATAAATAAAGAATGAACAACCAAGTATCAAGTACAAAGCCTACATCACAACATATGAAATTGTTTTTTGATTGGTAACATATGAAATTGTAATGTATAAAAAAAACAAGTGAATTTGTAACTTGTTAATAAGTTAACCAATAATTAATAAGAGATTAATTGACATGTTATCAGGTTGTTTGACACATTAGTTAGTAAGAAAGAATACATCTTTCAGTTACTTGGGATTGTTAAAACATGTTAAATATCATGCTAAAAAATATGACCGAGCATTGGATGTGACTACAACTTGCTAAACTAGTCAACAATACACCAATGGAAGTCATATTATGGCTTGTAGAAGTGCATATTCTTAATCAACCTCTATAGATTGCCAATGATTTTTCTTTAAATATCATCGAAGTTTCTCAACATAGTTGAGATCACTTTGAAATTCAAGGGATCCGCTTTTTGAAGTGGAGAAACTTGTCTATATCACCATACCATATAAGAGGGAACATAAACTAGTAATTAAAACAATACAAGATTCACCTTCTAGGATATTAGGCCATGTTATGATATTGATTTAAACACTTCATGCTTACAAGAATCACGTTAAAAATGAATTTACTTTTACTTTTAGTGACACTTAAACCATTGAGAAACAATGCCAATTGAATTAATCACCAAACTTACAAGAATCTCTATTAAAAGAAACTCCTTACAATAAAAAAAGAAACCTACATGAACTCAAAAGAAATGAAGAAAAAGAATGAAGAAAGAGGAAAAAGAAGAAGAGATTTAATTATGAAACGGTAAGGATAAAAAGGTAATTCAATAATTCTAACTTAACGGATGAGATTAAGTTAACAGTGAAATGAGTTAAATGTACTTTTTCAAATGTTATGTAAGCATATTTTATTGGGTAAAAGCCAAAGTACCCCCCCCCCCCCCCCAACGTTTGGTCCGAGTACAATATGCCCATACAACGTTTGAAAAAATACAATAAACCCATTCTTCCGTTAACTTAATCCTTTCCGTTAAGTTATAAGTATTAAATTACTTTTTTTCCCTTACCCTTTCATATTCAATCTCTTTCTTCCCTTTCTTCCTTATTTTTTTTCTTATTCTTCCCTTTATTCCTTTTTTTTTCATGTACGTAATAGGATTTTCGTAATACTGTACAACCCAGTGGCTCAAACTTCCTCAACCAATACTGTTGAAACCTCTGCTTCGCATAATCCATATAATTGAAGTCGATATCATTAACATGATCCTATATATTAATTTTGACAAAAGTTGAATAAATAATCTGGGTTTAGATAAATAAAAATAATGAACAAATGGGTTAATAAGAAAGAGATGGAAGATAAAATTCGCTCACCGAAACTATAAACCACAAGCCCCAAATCAAATGGCTATCAAGAGCATAATTCTCGATATCTTGAACGAGATTGTCCACTTCCAATTGTTCAGGATATTCACCTGAAAAATATAATTTAATTACTTGTTTAAATTCCATTGCACTAGAAGCAATATGTTGGCGTCTATTGGTAATTTAGTTCAATATCAGAGAATGTTGTACTTCTTGATGTAATGATTTCAAATATTTTTCCGTAAAAAAATGACTTAAATATTTTTCTGTACTGAAACAACATGGGCTATTTTTTGAGTACCTGAAGAACTCAGATGTATCTTCACAAATCTTTTGCGTTCGTCAATATCTGTGCCATTAGAAACATCAGGTTAGATTTTAAAGAAATAGTTTTTATAAATTGACCAGTAAAAAAGTGAAATAACAATTAAGTTAATTCGAACCTGGATATTTGTTGAAGTACAATATATGGGGTGTGTCTGTGTTGTAATTAGCAGCCATCTCGCAGAAGTGATTGGCTATGTCATATGCAATTGGGTTGAAGCTTGCATACTCATAGTCCTTCAGAGCAAAGAAGAGGGAACGTCGAGATGTATAATACAAAAGCTGAAGTATATAACATCAAGTATGTTGTCTGTATAATTTGCCAAAGGGGTGGCCGGTAAGATAATCATACAATAGGGGTGCAAAGAGAGATAAATAATTTGGTAGGAACCAAATTCAATTTTTGGAATTTTAACTATTACGAAAATCCTATTACGTACATGAAGAAAAAAGGAATAAAAGGAAGAATAAGAAAAAATTAAGGAACAAAAAAGCAATGAAAAAAGGGAAGAAAGAGATTGAATATGAAAGAGTAAGAGTAAAAAAGTAATTTAATAATTATAACTTAACAGAAAGGGTTAAGTTAAAGAAAGAATGAGTTTATTGTATTTTTCAAACGTTGTATGTGCATTTTGTGTTCGGACCAAACGTTGGGAAGGATATTTTGGCTTTTGCCTTATTTTATTAAGCCCAACCGCTTGGGGTTACTTTGTTTTTTTTTCCCAAAACTCCATTCAAAGCCTTCAGGTTTCGGAGCAATACCAAAGTTGCGAATGAAATAATTACAGGCTACGTATGCTCACATATTGAGTACCCACAAATCTGTTTTCTCATATAATTCTATGTGCTCACTTTTTCTATTATTAAAAGCATTTTTAGGCTTAAGTGATTGATAAAAATGTGTTGGCCAAAGTACTTTCTAGAAATGGAACTAGGTCAGATATAGTACGATTTTAATCAAGTTCGAGAAGTTATGTACGTGTGAATATGTTACCATCTGTTTGGAGGATTTTTTTACAATAAGCAACACAAATCCAAATCAACTCTATTTCAATTGTACACATTACAAAAATCCACCTTTTTCTATCTATGTTGCAAACAGTAGTACAGAGTGGATGTGAGCATGAAATAGCTCAGGCATCAACCTCTGCCACTTTATCAACTACTGGTAACTGCATGTAGGATGCACGCTTTAATTAATTTTTTTTTTATATAGTAAATAATAAGATTTTTTTTCATTCAGTATTACAAATTTTTATTTTATATAGGTGATATTTTTGTAAATAATTATATTATAAGTAAATTTGAACTTTAAAGTTATATACATATGTACATAAATACGGGTTATATATATACATACATATCGTATACAGTTTACAAAACGCATTTTATACTTCAATTATGAAAAAACTATTTTATGAAAAAAATTTACCACACAATACTCCGTTTTTGAAAATCATAAATAAATTACTTTATATATATATATTTTTCAATAACTATGTTTAAAATGAATTTTCAAAACAACAAACCAAACACAGCCTTAACACTTCCAGGAACCGTATCCCCAAAAAAACCACTTCAATGAACAGAAGTTTGATTTTTTTTGACTGGTTAAATGCAGGGTAAGTCTCTGCCTCACAAAAAGTATATTAATAATGAATAATTACAAGTCCATAGTACAAAACATGATCAAGATAGTTTAGCCTACATTAGCCGAATCCTTGATCATCAAGAGTAGCAAAATAAAGAAGTTATATAAAGATTGGACCTATAGCAGCCTCCAAGATAGTGCTTAGCCCGAGCAGCTGTCCTCTCCACTTTCGGCCTGATCAATCCGAATAAGCGCCTGCTTGAGTAGGGTATCTTGAAGACCGGCTAGCTCAATCTCCTGTAACAGTGCCAGCTTCTTCTTCTTGATGTCAAATCCATCTAGTCAGGATCGAAACCAAAATAATGCATTAGAAATAAATTTGCTGCGGTTTCAAGAATTTAAAAGAAAAAATGTGCGCATTTCTAGCAAGCCAGATACTCCAACAGATTGAAATAGTGAGAAGATGCCAAGTGTATCTGTGTGCTTGTGTTCCAAAACACCAAGAAGTAAAGCATTCATGCAAGTCATTAGGCAGGGAGTGTAAATGGAATAGTGTGGTGAAGTAATCCCAAGTGGTAATGGCCGTAGGGCATGCAAAGAAAATATGGTAGGTTGTCTCAACAGGGCACACACAAGCTGCGCATTTCGTGTCTCCTGACCATCCTTTAGATCGAAGAAATTCCTTCGAATTGAGTCTGTCCCAACTCAATGAGTGTTAAGTCCCCCACCTCAATGAGAACTAACGCTTGGTCTCTGGCCTTCGCATCTTGCATTTCTCTGCTCAAAGTGATTAGTTTGCCAAAAGGAGTAATAAGGTGCTCAAGAGACTCACGGTTCCAATAGTGAAACGGCAGGAGGGGGAGATTGATCCAAATGAAGCATGGCTTTGGTCGCAGTCTGGCCCCGTAGTCCATCGACCAGGAAGAGAAGGTAGCATTAAAACCAGAGAATTGAAAAACCCCTTCAGCGATTGCGCCTTCTGCTTCTGTGGCAGTTGGAAATTGGACATGATATACTCCACCAACGCTTGTGCCTTCCCCAGGAGAAGTTGAAGGCGCTCTCTAGGTCCTTTGTGAGGGGATCCGGCGTGGGTTAATTAGGTGGATGAATGCGCTTGCATGCAACGCCGACAGTGCTTGTGAGATGGCGTTATTGTGGGCCAGGTCCACTTCTGACGCTGCTCGCCGGTTATGGAGGGGGCAGTCGCGCACTTTATGGCCAAATTTTTTACAGTTGAAACAGTGGATCCCTACCTTTCGGCACTCAGACGTCGCGTGATACCCTTCTCCGCATTTGAAACAACGACGCTCCATCTTCTTGGATCTGCGATTCTTTTGGTGGTGGATTTGGTCCCTTTATCGGTGTTTGGTTTTTTCGATCGAGGCTGATGGTTTGGGTTGGAAGAAGGGTTTGGGATGATGGGCGGGGTTGAGTGGGGGGTGAGATGACTAATTGATGGGTGGGTTTCGAGGAGAAGAGGGGATGGCACGAGGATCGAAGGGGCATTGATGACACGTGCGCGCGCGCGTGGGGGGGGGGGGTCGAAAAACCTGAGTGTAGGATTTGCTCAATTTCCAAAGAACGAAGGCAGTCTTTCTCCTCATCCGCTCTCTCCAATTTTTTTAAGACTTCTCAAGTCAGTAATTTTTTTAGGATGTGCTCAGTTCCCGAGATGACAGATCCAGAAGTTTGATTTTAATTTCAAATTTAACAAAGTGATATTAATATCAGCAATTATGAATCTATGATAGATGGATACTCCATAAAGGAAGTCAAAATTTTGAGTATATGACCTTTGGGTTCTGATCCTAATCGGATGTGTTTCAGATAATTTTTTTTTGAAGTACACCAACATTTCATAGGTACCTTGGACATTTTGAAGACGTATTACATACATAACAAAAGCGAAAAAAAAGGTTTAACATCTAATTCGTAAATGATGTGTTCCCCAACTTCATAAGCATTTACATAATTCACCCAGCTACCTTCTACGACTGTTTCTATAACTTGGGATTTATATGACAGTAACAAACCCGTTAGAGCATCCACAGTCGTCATTGTTAAAAAAATGCATAAATGCATAGATGCATATAGGATTTGGCCATTTTACTGCAGTCGTTGAATGCTATTTTTAGCAATTTAAATTAAAATAATAAAAATCTAAAATCAAATTGTTGTGATAATTCAATTTTTTTTTTATAAAAAAATCCCAACGGACGCAACTTGCGTTCGACAAAACCGGAACAGAGGAACGCATCCAAGGGGGAATCTCGTTTTCTTTCTTTCTTTCTTTTTTTACGAAAATTTATTGTTTTCGGAGGGACGCAATGTGAAGTTGCGTCTGACGATTAAATTAATATTTTTTTAGAGCCATGCAACTTGAAGTTGCGTCCTTTAAATTATGTATAATTCTCGTATCCGCTCTCATTTATAGCAATTTACCGTCGCAAAATATGCAAAATATGCATATTTAGCAAACGACTGCATCGTTTTTTGGGAAAATATGCATATTATGCATATTTAGTAAACGACTACAGATGCTCTTATCCTAAATTTTTATGGTCATCTACATGAATCCTTCTCTCCTCCATTCAACTTTATTAAGGCCCACCACCTTCATCAAATTAACAAATTTTAAATTTCTATTAATAAATTCAACCCAAGTTCGTTTTTGCTCTCCTAAATTCAATCTTACCAATTTTCCTGGTTGGGATTTGGGGCAGTCATCAGTCTTTGTAGTATGTATCCAGACCACCTCAATCGGTTGTCCTACAATGTTGGAATTGAGTATACATTCAAAACACTCATCTTGTTGACAATACTGTCTCATGGTCCAACGGTACGTTAAAGTTTTGAGTTCACAAGAGGTTGGGAGTTCAATTCCTACATTCCACATGATATATATATATATATATATATATATATATATATATATATATATATATATATATATATATATATATATATATATATATATATATATCATATGACCAGGCCGAGCCTTAAGGGTCTATTGAAAAAAAAAACAGAACATTTTTTTTTCTTTTCTTTTTGAACTGTCAAAATTCAAAATGTTTTTTTTTATAAATATAACTGTTTCAAACTTAAAGAGATTTTATGTTATAGCAGTTTCAAAAATTAAATGATATTCATTATATAGCCGTTTTTTGATTAATGGATACACATTAATAGCTTCTTGGTAACAAGCTATAAGAAGACACATAAGGAAAAAAAATAATCATTCAATCTTTTCTCAAAATCTATTTTCTGCGGTTTTTGTTTGCTAATTGCTGGTGCAAGTTGGTACGTGCTGTGATTGGAGTCTTGGCAGCACTGTAAATCAGAACTTCGTTGTATCCTGGGAGAAGTGTTTGGTGATCAGCGATTCATCTCTAGAATCGGCCAAATAGTTTCTTAAAGAAAGTGCAACCCACGCCTCGAGCCACTTCTCACTTTCTTCCTGTTGCAGATCAATTCCAAAAAGTTCACTTGGTACACGCGGGTCCAATTTCTCTAACATTTTTAAGAAACTATTTTCGTGATCTGTAATGGCTTTAGTTTCTGACCGCAAGTATGAAACCAACAAATCAGAAAAACTTGCTGGCCTGAACTGTATGACTATTACTTACAGTCCGATACGGCTAGGTCTGTTTGGGAAGCTCTACAGAAGAAATATGACACTGAAGAGGCTGGCCCGAAGAAATTCGCAGTCGGTCGTTATCTCAAATACACCATGGTCGACGACAAGATGGTAACTATTCAATCACATGAGTTACAACATATTGCTCATGAGATCATTTCAGAGTGAATACCCCTCGATGAGCAATTTCAAGTAGCTGTGATGTTTGACAAGTTACCACCTGGTTGGAAAGACTACAAGAATATCCTGCGACACAAATCAAAGGAACTGACCATGGAGAATTTGATAACTAGGCTTAGAGTTGAGGAGGAATCCAGAAAACAAGATAAAAAAGAAGAAGTCCCGCTTGTTCAGCAGAACAAAGCGAAGGTCCATTTGAAACCAAAAAACAAGCCGTTCAAGAAGAATGCTAGTCAGAAGTTCAATTCGAACTTCCGTCGGAATGGTCAGAATGGACGTCAGAATTCGAATAAGACAAATAACCAGCAAGCCCAAACCAACAACAATGGAACAGATCCTATCGAGTGTTGGAAGTGTCATTGCTTTGGACATATCGCTAGGAACTGCCGATCGCGTACGCCTGCACCACAGGCAAATGCTATCGAAGGGCCGTTAATGGCTATGATCACTGAGATCAACATGGTCGGTGTAACCGATGGGTGGTGGGATGATATGTGCACTACTAGGCATGTTTGCTATGAGCACAGCTAGTTCAAAACTTATAAGGAGACTGAAGGTCAGAAAGTGCAACTTGGTGATTCACACTGTATCAATGTGATGGGCACTGGAGAGGTGGACTTGGAGTTCACCTCTGGCAGGACTGTTACCCTCAAGGATGTCTTGCACACTCCTGATATGAGGAAGAATTTGATTTCTGGCTAATTGCTGGTGCAAGTTGGTACGTGTTGCGATTGGAGTCTTGGCAGCACTGTAAATCAGAAGCTCGTTGTATCCCAGGAGAAGTGTTTGGTGATCAATGATTCATCTCCAGAATCGGCCAAATAGTTTCTTAAAGAAAGTGCAACCCATGCCTCGAGCCACTTCTCACTTTCTTCCTATTGCAGATCAATTTTAAAAAGTTCACTTGGTACACTCAGGTCCAATTTCTCTAACTTTTCTAAGAAAATATTTTCGTGATCTGTAATGGCTTTAGTTTCTAACCGCAAGTATGAAACCAACAAACCAGAAAAATTTGCTGGCCTGAACTTCAAGAGATGGAAGAACAAAATGTTTTTCTATCTGTCGCTGAAGGAAGTTGCCCATGTTCTTACCCAAGACTGCCCTGTAATGCCTAACCCAGAACTTGTTGATGCCAATGATAATGAACAAATCTTAGATGACATAGCAGAATGGAAGGATGCCGATTTTAAATGTAGAAACTTCATCTTGAATGGGCTATCCGATGAACTGTATGACTATTACTTACAGTCTGATACGGCTAGGTCTGTTTGGGAAGCCCTACAGAAGAAATATGACATTGAAGAGGCTGGCTCGAAGAAATTCGCAGTCATTCATTATCTCAAATACACCATAGTCGACGACAAGCTGGTAACTATTCAATCACACGAGTTACAACATATTGCTCATGAGATCATTTCAGAGGGAATACCCCTCGATGAGCAATTTCAAGTAGCTATGATGATTGACAAGTTACCACCTGGTTGGAAAGACTACAAGAATATCCTGCGACACAAATCAAAGGAAATGACCATGGAAAATTTGATAACTAGGCTTAGAGTCGAGGAGGAATCCAGAAAACAATATCAAAAAGAAGAAGTCCTGCTTGTTCAACAGAACAAAGCGAAGGTCCATTTGAAACCAAAGAACAAGCCGTTCAAGAAGAATGCTAGTCGGAAGTTCAATTCGAACTTTCGTCAGAATGGTCAGAATGGACGTCAGAATCCGAATAAGACAAATAACCAGCAAGCCCAAACCAACAACAATGGAACAGATCCTATCGAGTGTTGGAAGTGTCATCGCTTTGGACATATCGCTAGGAACTGCCGATCGCGTACGCCTGCACCACAGGCAAATACTATCGAAGGGCCGTTAGTGGCTATGATCACTGAGATCAACATGGTCGGTGTAACCGATGGGTGGTGGGCTGATACGTGCGCTACTAGGCATGTTTGCTATGAGCGCAGCTAGTTCATAACTTATAAGGAGACTGAAGGTCAGAAAGTGCAACTTGGTGATTCACACTGTATCAATGTGATGGGCACTGGAAAGGTGGACTTGGAGTTCACCTCTGGCAAGACTGTTACCCTCAAGGATGTCTTGCACACTCCTGATATGAGGAAGAACTTGATTTCTGGATACCTACTCAACAAGGCTGGTTTTCATCAGAGCATCGGATCCGACTAGTATGTTATAACTAAAAATGAGATTTTTGTGGGAAAGGGATTTGCTTGTAATGGAATGTTTAAACTCAATATTGAAATGAATAAGAATAATGCTTCTGTTTACTCTTTGTCTTCTTTTAATTTATGGCACTCTAGACTATGTCATGTTAACAAGAAATTGGTAAATAATATGAGCAAACTTGGCATGATACCAAAAGTTAACTTAAATGAATTTGAGAAATGCGCTTCCTGTAGTTAAGCTAAGATAATTAAAACTTCACATAAACGTGTAGCTAGAGAAATAAAAATTTTAGACTTGATACATTCTGATATATGTGAGATGGATGGAACCTTAACCAGAAATGGTAAAAGATATTTCATTACGTTTATTGATGATCATTCCAATTATACTCATGTTTATCTTATGGCACATAAGAGTGAAGCAATTGACATGTTTAGAACTTATGTAACTGAAGTGCAAAATCAATTTGAAAGAAATATTAAGAGATTTCGTAGTGGTAGAGGTACAGAATATGATTCCAATGAATTTAAACAATTATATGCATCATTTGGAATTATTCACGAGACTACTGCACCTTATTCACCTGAATCTAATGGAAAAGCTGAAAGAAAGAATAGGACTTTTACTGAATTGGTAGTTGCTTCGCTTATTAGTTTTGGAGCACCGAAATCTTTATGGGGTGAAGCTCTCTTATTTGTATGTCATGTTTTAAATAGAATTCCGCATCTATCTTCTGATACTTCACCATACGAATTATGGAGAAGTAGAAAGCCTAATATTGATTATTTTAGAGTTTGGGGTTGTTTAGCATATGTCAGAAAACCTGACCCTAAAAGAATCAAACTTGCAAGTAGGGTATATGAATATGTTTTTATTGGTTATGCAGATAATAGTAAGGCTTCCAGATTCTTTGACTTAAATAATAATGTGATTATTGAATCTTTAGATGCTAATTTTTATGAGGATAAATTTCCTTACTTATTGAGGAACAGTGGGGGTAGTAGTGGGGGTTCACAACCCTCAACTTCCTCTAGCATTTCTCAAACTAGTACAAATGCTAATGTTGATTTAGATTCTGAGCCACGTAGAAGCAAACATGCTAGAACTACTAAAGATTTTGGTGATGACTATGTTGTATATGCTTTAGAATCTGATCCTAGTTCTATCAATGAGGCTTTAAACTCACCTGATGCCGATTTGTGGCAAGAAGCCATAAATGACGAAATGGATTCACTAACCTCTAATGGTACTTGGGAGTTAGTGGACTTACCTCGCGGTAGTCGTACTATAGGATGCAAATGGATTCTTAAGAGAAAGCTAAAACCAGATGGTACAATTGAAATATTTAAAGCTAGACTAGTAGCTAAAGGATATGTACAAAAGAAAAATATAGATTTCTTTGACACTTACTCTCCTGTGACCCGTATGAATACCATTAGAGTTTTATTAGCCATTTTTGCTGTGCATAACTTGTTGATCTACCAGATAGATGTTAAAACAGCTTTTTTTAATGGAGAACTTGAAGAGGAACTTTATATGGATCAGCCTTAAGGTTTTGTGATTCCAGGGCAGGAACACAAAGTCTGCAAGCTGAATAAGACTTTATATGGTCTTAAGCAAGCTCCTAAATAGTGGCACGACAAAATTGATCAATTATTACTCTCAAATGGTTTTTCTATTAATAATGTTGATAAATGCCTTTATTATAAAGCATCCAGTGATAGTTGCATCATGCTTAGTCTATATGTAGATGATTTACTCATTTGTGGTTCTTCGCTTGAATTAATTTTAGAGACTAAAACTATGCTTAGTCAAAATTTTGATATGAAAGACCTAGGTGAGACCAATGTTATTTTAGGCATGAAAATCACACAGTCTGAGACTGGTATTTCTCTTGATTAATCTCATTACATTGAGAAGATCTTGAAGAAATACAATTACTTTGACCGTAGACCTGCATGTACACCTAGTGACCCTCATGTTAAACTTTTGAAAAATTCTGGTGCTGCAGTTAGACAAAAAGAATATGCTAGTATTATTGGTAGCCTTCGCTACGCTACTAACTGCATTAGACCTAGCATTGTATATACTTTAGGTGTATTATGTAGATTTACGAGTTGTCCTAGTTCTGAGCATTGGAATGCTATTGACAGAGTCATGAGGTACTTGAAAAAGACCATGAACTTAGGACTACATTATGAGAGGTTTCCCGCTGTCCTTGAGGGATTCAGCAATGCAGATTGGAATTCATTTTCGGACGATTCCAAGGCCATAAGTGGATATGTTTTTAGTATCACTGGTGATGCTGTTTCTTGGAGGTCCAAGAAACAGACTATTTTAACTTACTCTACTATGGAGTCTGAGTTAGTTGCTCTAGCTGCGGCTAGTGAGGAGGCAAGCTGGTTGAGGAACCTCTTGTCTTACATTCCTTCATGGAATAGGCCTATACCTCCGATCTTAATCCACTCAGATAGTACTAAAAGTACAAAATGCTTACTATAACGGTAAGAGATTAGCAATTCGTCGCAAGCACAGTACGGTGAGAGAGCTCCTCACGTCTGGTGCTGTTACTGTGGATTTTGTCAGATCAGAAAGTAATCTTGCAGATCCTTTGACGAAAGGATTGTCTCGAAACATTTTAGAATACATCGATAAGGATGGGACTGAAGCCCATTTAGGATCACAATTGGTGGGAACCCAACCTATACGACTGGAGATCCCAAGACATAGGTTCAATGGGAAAAACAAGCCATACTGTAATTAAAATCATGCAACCTAGGAGTTTACCACTCCTTAGTCCATCCTGATGTGTATGTGCATGATATATTGTAGCATTAGTAAGGATGAGCTTGGCTCTTAATGAGCTTTATATCTCTAAATGAGAGGAGTGCCTAGCTACAAGAGCACTCTTGATAGACTCACCAGGGTGTTTGTGAAGTGTGGTCGCTTCTATGAGAATGAGGCTGATTCTCTAAAAACATTCACCTATACTAGGATAAGCACAAGGCCGGAATGTGCAGGCATTTAGAACTTGCACCTGGTAGAATCACGTGTGGTTTTCCTTCACTATGTAAAAACGGGTAATGAGTTCAAGACTGAAGATCACTCATTATTCTTGCATTTTGGGGATTGTCCACTATGTAAGGTTCAAGTCTTCGGACACCTTACTTATGCATGGTTCTATACTTTTGAAAAACCGCTTCTTTTAAAATTAGTGTTTTAAATATATAAGTGGGGGATTATTAGAATTGACTATACATTCAAAACACTCATCATGTTGACAATACTGTCTCATGGCCCAACGGTTAAAGTTTTGAGTTCACAAGAGGTTGGGGGTTCAATTCCTACATTCCACATGATATATATATATATATATATGACCGGGCTGGGCCTTAGGGCCTTAGGGGTCTATTGAAAAAAAAACAGAACATTTTTTTCTTTTCATTTTGAACTGTCAAAATTCAAAACATTTTTTTTAAAAATATAACTGTTTCAAACCTAAAGAGACTTTATGTTATAGCAGTTTCAAAAATTAAATGGTATTCATTATATAGCCATTTTTTGATTAATGGATACAGATTAATAGCTTCCTCGTTACAAGCTATAAGAAGACATAAGGAAAAAAAAAATCATTCAATCTTTTCTCAAAATCTATTTTCTGCGATTTTTGTTTGCTAATTGCTGGTGCAAGTTGGTACGTGCTGCGATTGGAGTCTTGGCAGCATTATAAATCAGAAGCTCATTGTATTCCGGAAGAAGTGTTTGGTGATCAACGATTCATCTCTAGAATCGGCCAAATAGTTTCTTAAAGAAAGTGCAATCCACGCCTCGAGCCATTTCTCACTTTCTTCCTGTTGCAGATCAATTCTAAAAAGTTCACTTGGTACACTCAGGTCCAATTTCTCTAACATACAATTTATCTTTAATTGGGGGTAATCTTTACATTCTTCCATATGCATTATTATTAGGGATGGCATTCGGGTCGAACGGGCCGGGTCGGGCAGGACCCGCCCAGGTTGGATGTTGACTTGGGTGGGTTCGGGTCGGGTTGGTGGCTTAACCGGGCCGGGCCGGGTCGAAAAGTGGAAATGCCGACCCATCCAACCCGTGAACCCTTTTGGGTCTAACCCGGGTCGGGTCGCGGGTCGGCCCGTTTAGATAGTTTTTTTTTAAAAAATTAAAATAATAATAATAATAATAATAAACATTAAAAATCGTAATAATAATAATAAGATTGAAAGAGTGAAATTGCCAAAAAATATTGAAATATTATTCATATGATTTTAAGTTATACAAGTTTCATAATTTCTAATGAAATAAAGAATTCAATTCACAAATTTGTTTTATACACTAACATATTTCTTATATACAATTTCAATTTACTTCAATTTTTGTAATTTGAAATAACAAGCACAGATATAATACAATTTTTTTTTAATCTATTTACAATTGTCTTCAAGTTGATGGCCTTCAATTTGTTGTTGTTGACTTGTTGTTGTCGGTCTTGAATTCTTCATTTTGGTTGCTATTGTTGTTGTTGTTGTTGTTGTTGTTGTTGTTCCGGCGAGTTGCTCCCACTTGTGGACGTAGATAATGCTTTCTCTTGTGTCCTATCTTTAGCCTTCAGTCAGTCTTTTGTGCAAACGAGCATCTCTAACGTGTCGGGCTTCCAGCGATTCCTGTAATCAAATAGAACCCTGCCACTTGAAGAAAATGCACTTTCAGAAGCAACTGTAGAGACATGAGGAGTTAGTAAATCTTTTGCCATATATGACGAAATACTATAAGTGTGTTCCTGGTCTTTCCACCATTGTAAAATATCTAGTGGAGAAGAAAAAGACTCAGAATCTTGTAGGTTATACCAATTTAATCCATTTGGTTGATTAGTCCTAGGTTTTTTGGATTGAATTTGTGCAAGTAAATTAAATATTCTATCATCAAATTTACTCTTACCCTTACCTTTGGAATTACCAGAAGAACTAACTACAGAAGTTGTACTACTAGAAGCAAAAGATCGATCATAATAATCATACAAGTTATTTAATGTAGATTCAAATTTAACTAAAAAAGAAGCGCAATCAATTTCTATTTCTATTTCTACATTTTTCCCAAGTAATGCAAAAAATATTTCAATCAAACTCTTCGTACCTTCTAATTTGATACGAGAATTTATAACGGTAGCAACACAAATCAACATAGGAGGAGGATAAAAATACTTCCAAATTTTTTTGTATCTAGGTTTTACAATATCACCAACAAAAGTATCATTTAACATTTCGTTAAATATTTGCATCATTCTAACTATTGAAACAAAAATGCTACTAGAAATAGATTCATATGATTTTGAAAATTTTAAAGTTGCGGTTTTAAAAGGTTCTAAAAAGTAGAGTTCCATCCGTGTTTAACATCCTTTGGAAATCTTCTAAAAGGTACATTTGAAATCCTACACCAATTTTTCCATTCTTGAAATTCGCTGAGACTTAATACAATGAAATGTACACAATTTCTAATTTTAAGTATATATGGATCGGCTATTTTTAATGTATCTTAAATACATAAATTTAAAATATGACATGCACATCTAATATGAAAAATATTGTCAGATAGAGGGTTTATGCGAATTTTAAAGTAGTAATTGCTGCATTGTTGTTAGATGCATTATCAAAACTAATACACATAATTTTATCGCGAATATAAAAAAATCACAATTTTCTAAAATACGGTTTACTATTTCAGCGCCACTATGAGGATACGGCAACACGGCAAGTGATATGATTCTTTTTTGAAGAATCCAACCATTGTCGATCCAATGACAGGTTATTCCCATCGTTGGAATATTTTTGACACCCGTCCAACAATCCGAAGTTAAACTAACTCTACAAGTTAAACTTCATAAAATTGCAATCAAAGTGTCCTTCATTTCATTGTACACTTTAAAACAATTCGATTTGCAAGTATTTCTTGGGTTTCTTCTAAAATTAGGGTTTAAGGCCGTTTGATTAAAATTTTTCAAGTTCCTACTATCGGGATATGAAAATGGTAACTCTTCCTTTATTACTAATCGGGCCATTTCCCGACGAACAAGATCGGGATCATAAGGATGGCTATCAACTAGATCGGTCATAGGGTTGATTTTTTGTTGGTCGGGTAGGTCAACAAGAAGGTCTTTATGGTTATGTTGGATGTGTCTACTAATTGTGCCGATGCCATCACCCCTCTTGAATTTGTATGCCTTAGAACATGTTTTACAAACTTTCAACCCTATACCTGGATTTTCTTCGTCTGGGATAAAATCGTAAAATTTATGCCAATCACTACTTTCTACTTTACTTTTCCTACCACTACGGGATTGTGTGGTTTCGGTTGGTTGTTGTTGTTGTTCTTCTTCTTCTAATTGTATGTCTCCTACAACCTCATCGTGTGTACCCCATTGTTGGGTAGGAGGATCATGGTAATCTTCGGCGGGCTCACTAATTGGGACAATTGGTGGCCTACGAGAAGTGCCGGTGGAATCTTGCCCACTTTGGCTACGACCGCTACCACGTGATCTAGACATAATGTAGTAATGTATGATATATGTAAAAAAAAAAAACTACACAATGTAGGAGCGATAAGTTATAAAAAAATCTAGAAAACAAGAGGGTTGAGATAGAGAAGATCAAAAAACCAACAAAAATATAACTACAACAAAAATTAAATAAGAAGAGATGTATGAAATTTTGATACCGTTCATCGTGGATACTTGTATATAAAAAAATTCGTGAAAATAAGAATAGAAGTAGAAGTAGAAATAAGCGATTCGGGAATTGAAGAGTTGGGAGAGCTTGAAGGAGAGTTGAAGACTTGATCACTTGGAGTTGGATGAGATTTGAAGAGTTGAAGACGTTGAATTTTGATTTCGATACGATCGGAATTTGATCGTGTATATGCCTTGAAGACTTTCTTGTTGAATACTTCAATTATTCACAAATTGCTTAGAAATGAGTTATAATAGTAGAGAGAGTAAGAGAGTTTTTCGTAAATTTTTTGATGGGGTTTTGGGGGGTATTTATAGGGTAAAAATAAAAAAAACAAAAAAAAACCCCAAAAAACCAAAAAACGGCTATAAGAGCCGTTTTGGCTCTCTGTTGTACCGTACCCAATGGCAGCCTCTTGCGACCTGTTGGACCCGTTCGGGTCAACGGTCGACCCGGGGCAGGTCAAACGGTTCGCAACCCGCGGGTTGGCGGGCGGTTTGAGGAATTTAACCGGGTTTGTGGGTCGGGTTGGGCGGGTTGGATCTGATTTTTTGGCGGCCTGGTTCGACCCGTTAGTATTCACGGGTTCGACCCGAACCCGAACCGCCGTTTCACGGGCCGGGTTATACGGGCGGGTCGCGGGCGGGTCGAAGGTTCACCCGGCCCACTTTCCATCCCTAATTATTATATATATATATATATATATATATATATATATATATATATATATATATATATATATATAGGCTTCTTCGGTTGCAAACGGGTCTGTGTACACAGACCAGTGCGAACGTTAATCTGGGCCGTTGGATCTTTGATCCAGCCGCCCATATATTTTTTTTATAAAGTTTTGCCTTAACCCGTCGTTGGCAATGGCGGGTTAAGGCAAAAATTTTATAAAAAAATATTGCCTTATCCCATCGTAGGCAACGACGGGTTAAGGTAAAGTTCGAAATTTCAGATCTGTATACAGTTCTTCTTCCTCCTCGATCTCTCCCCACTTCCATTTCGTTTTTTGGCCGAAACAAACCCAAGAACCCTAACCCTAATCCAAAATTTTCCGTTTCGACCACTCCTCCGTTTGCTCCTCCGTTTGCAAACTCCGTTTCGCTCCTCCTCCTCCTTTTCCATTCTCATACAATATCTCTCTCCCAATATCTACATCGAAAGCAAATCAAAACCATAGTTCATAATTTCGAAGATAAAACTGGGTTTGGGTTCATCCAAAAATGAATTTGAGAATGGGGAGAAGTCGACGAGGAAGAACTGTATACAGTTCTGAAATTATATCTATGCCTTAATCCGTCCTTGGTAACAACAGGTTAAGGCAATATTTTTTTATAAAATTAAGCCTTAACCCGCCGTTGCCAACGACGGGTTAAGGCGAAATTTTATAAAAAAAAATATGGCCAACGGCCTAGATTCACGTTCGCACGGGTTTGTACACACAGACCCGTTTGCAACCGAAGAAGCCTTATATATATATATATATATATATATATATATATATATATATATATATATATATATATATATATAGGTTTCTTCCATTGCAAATGCAAATATTTGTGCGCACCACTTAACCCGTCATTGCCAATGACGGGTTAAGGCAAAATATAAATTTTTGCCTTATGCCTTAACCCGTCATTGTCAATGACGGGTTAAGTGGTGTGCACGAGTTTGCACAACATTTGCGTTTGCAATGGAAGAAATCTTATATATATATATATATATATATATCTCTATATATATATATATATATATATATATATAGAGAGAGAGAGAGAGAGCTTTCTTCCGTTGCAAACGGGTCGGAAGCGGGTCTGTTCGCACCGACCCGTGCGAACTTTGATCTGGACCGTTGGATCAAAGGTCCAACGGTCCAGATTTTTTTAAATAAAATTTTGCCTTAACCCGTTGTTGGGAAGGACGGGTTAAGACAAAATTGTATTAAAAAAATAGCCTTAACCCGTTCTTAGGAAGGACGGGTTAAGGCTATCTATATTCATTTTTATTTCCATTCTGTTCGTCTTCTTCGGCGATTGCTCTCTCGTTCCTTCTTCTTTCTTCGACGAACCCAACGGAAAAAAACCCTAATCCTTCTTCAAAACCCAAATCCTTCATCGAAAACCCAAATCAATCCACTTACGTCCGCTCCCCCTCCTCCCAATTACAAAATCAAAACCCTACCTTCTCTTCCCCTCTTCGATACGAAATCGAAACCCTAGTTCTCTTCCAAATCGATTGTTTGGCTTGATTTGGACCTATTTTGTAAGGTATACACTATTTCTTTACCTCAATAATCTATATTTGAATTATTTTTTTGAATTTGTGTGTAGTAAATTATTTAGAAATTGAGAAAAAATTTATATACCTTAGTAGATTTTAGATGTAGAATCGGGTTGACTTCAAGTATATTCAATTGCCGAATTATGTTGCTCGCGTTAGTAATTTGTAGAATTAGAATTGTATATACGAAATTAGTTAGAAACTTTTCAGTGCGGTTATGATTGAAAATCCTGTAAACGACCGTAAAAAAATACGAAACTTTCCAAGTAGGTTGGTCTCATGTAGTACAAGCCACCCCAAGTTGTAGAAGCGAGTTTCGACTCACGGTTCGAGAGATACTATCGCGTATCGCTTTCGGTTGAAAAAAACCAACTAAAGTGGTACATGGCCGTTTCTCCCGAACCATGACTCGAAACTCGCTTCTACAAGTTCGGGTGGCTTGCCCTACGTGAATTGGACCTAGTCGGAAAGTTTTATAATTTTCGGATGCCGTTTGTATGGTTTTCTCAACATCCTCGCATGAGAATTTTTCCACTTAGAATTTTGTAAGTGCGGTTAGAGTTGAAAACCCTTTAAACGATATCCAAAAAATTTGAAACTTTGCGAGTTGGTTGGTGTCCACTATGAGAAGCCAACTCAACTTGTAGAAGTGAGTTTCGACTCACGGTTCGAGAGATACGGCCGCTATCGCTTTCGGATGAAAAAAACCAAGTATAGCGGTGCACGGTCGTATATCGCAAACTGTGACTCGAAACTCACTTCTACAAGTTCGAGTGGCTTGCCCTACGTGAACTCGACCAAGTCAAAAAGTTTTATAATTTTGGGATGCCGTTAGTGCGGTTTTCTCAACTTCCACGCATGAGAGTTTTTTGACTTAGAATTTTGTAAGTGCGGTTATATTAGTTTAGAAAACCCTTTAAACGATATCCAAAAATTTTGACACTTTGCTAGTTGGTTGGTGTCCCCTATAAGAAGCCAACCCATGTTGTAGAAGCGAGTTTTGACTCACGGTTCGAGAGATACGGCCGCGTATCGATTTCGTTTGAAAAAAACTAAGTAAAGTGGTACACGGCCGTATCTCCCGAACCGTGACTCGAATCTCGCTTCTACAAGTTCGGGTGGCTTGCCCTATGTGAATTGGACCTAGTTGGAAACTTTTATAATTTTCGGATGCTGTTTGTGCGGTTTTCTTCAATTCCTTAAATGAGAAGTTTTTGACTTAGAATTTTGTAAGAGCGGTTAGATTAGAAAAACCTTCAAATGACCTCCAAAAAATACGAAACTTTGCGAGTTGGTTGGTGTCCGATATGAGAAGCCAACCCAATTTGTAGAAGTAAGTTTCGACTCACGGTTCGAGAGATACGGCCGCGTATCGCTTTTGGTTGAAAAAAAACCAAGTAAAGCGGACACGGCCGTATCTCGCAAACTGTGACTCAAAACTCACTTCTACAAGTTCGGGTGGCTTGCCGTACGTAAATCCGACCAAGTCGGAAATGTTCACAAATTTTTGGATGCCGTTTGTGCGGTTTTCTCAACTTCCTCGCATTATAAGTTTTAGACTTAGAATTTTCTAAGTCCGGGTAGATTAGAAAACCCTTCAAACGACCTCCAAAAAATACGAAACTTTACGAGTTGGTTGGTGTACCCTACGAGAAGCCAAACCAACTTGTAGAAGTGAGTTTCGACTCACGGTTCGAGAGATACGGCCGCGTATCGCTTTTGGTTGAAAAAAATCTTTATAAAGTAGTATACGGTTTGTGTCTTGCAAACCGTGAGTCGAAACTCACTTCTACAAGTTTAGGTGGTTTGCGCTATGTGGATTCGACCAATTGGGAAAGTTTTATAAATTTTTGATGCCGTTTGTGCAGTTTTGTCACGTTTCTCGCATTATAAGTTAATGACTTTCACTATTTTTGTGCGGTTAGAGTTGAAAACACTTCAAACATCGTCCAAAAAATACGAAACTTTGCGAGTTGGTTGATCTCACTCAAACACAACCCACCTCAACATGTAGAAGTGGGTTTGGTATTACGGTTCGAGATATACGGCCGTGTATCGGTTTATTTGGGTTTTTTACCACCTAAACCATCTTACACGCCCGTATCTCTTCAACCGAGATTTGAAACTCACTTCCACAATTTGGGGTAACTTATGCTACGTGAATTCAACCAATTTCACATTCAGTCCTTTTTTTATTTTCATTCGTGTGTTTTTTCCCACAATCTCGGTATGTTTGTTTTGTTGTCATTTGTACCAACCACAATTTAAATTTTTTGTCAGATAGATAAATGGCAAGAACAAGGCAACTGAGAATCCCGTCCGAAAGCACTAGCGGTGCACCAACGACTGAGGTAAGATTGATTATTATTATTGGTTTTAAATACGAATATGTAACATTATCTCAATAATAACATTTTTTATATTTATTCGTGTAAGTTGGTGGCCGTCAATCCACATCTGCTGAGGCAGGTCCGTCGTCCTTGGTTCCCGTTACATCATCCGGACCCGTGGACACAAGCATACTCACCTTGCAACCCAAACACCGATCCGAAGCCGTATGGAATGGGTCCGATAAAAAATATAATTTCCAGAAGCACGCAGTTCTTCCTTTCGACCCCCGTATCACGCCGTATGTGGTGGAGGCCAGTTTCTACGGAGCTAGATTCATTCACTCAGTGAAGCTAGATCGGCCACTCCTTACAGCTCCAGTCGAGCGATGGAGGCCGGAGACCCACACATTCCACCTACCAGTGGGTGAGATGACTGTGACCCTACAAGATGTGGCAATGATAACTGGACTACCAATAGATGGGGTTACCGTGACGGGGAACATGGACTTCGATCGAGTTGAAGTTGTTCGTGACTTACTCGGTATCGACCTGCAGTTGATGGTTAACGAAAAAAGGAGGTCGTTGAAAAATAAATCCGCAAAAATGTACCCACAAATTTTGATGAAGATTATTGTATGAACAAATAGATGCGAAAAATAAAGCCGAGGAAGAAGTGATGGCTGAATCTTTTGATGGTAAATCACTGTACATCAGCTGGTTAAAATTTCAGTTCGAGGAGGAATATTTGGCCGCCTATTCGGACGAGCAAACCCTGACGTACTATGCACGTGCATACATTTTTAGTTTGATAGGGGGACTTATCTTCCCGAATTCATCCAGATCAACCGTGCCGCTAATGTACCTACAGTTATTGGAGGATTTCCGGTATGCGGGTCGTTTTAGTTGGGGGAGTGCGGCATTGGCGGTACTATATAGGAATTTGTGCACATGTTCTTTAGGTAGCATACAGATGGGTGGCCCAATGGTGCTAATGCAGATCTGGAGTTGGGAACGCATCCACATCGGACGTCCCCGTATTTTTGAGGTTACACCAGATTGGTCGGCCGCCCCGGCTAGGTCCAATTTACGTACGGCAAGCCACCCAAACTTGTAGAAGTAAGTTTCGAGTCACGGTTTGTGAGATACGGCAGTGTACCAGCTTTAGTTATTTTTTTCCAACCAAAAGTGATACGCGGCCGTATCTCTCTGGCTTCTCGTAGGGGACACCAACCAACTCGCAAAGTTTCGTATTTTTTGGAGGTCGTTTGAAGGGTTTTCTAATCTACCCGCACTTAGAAAATTCTAAGTCTAAAACTTCTCATGCGAGGAAGTTGAGAAAACTGCACAAACGGCATTTGAAAATTTGTGAACCTTTTCGACTTGGTCGGATTTACGTACGGCAAGCCACCCATGTTGTAGAAGCGAGTTTCGAGTCACAGTTTGCGAGATACGGCCTTGTACCGGCTTTAGTTGTTTTTTTCCAACCGAAAGCGATACGCGGCTGTATCTCTCGAACCGTGAGTCGGAACTCGCTTCTACAACTTAGGTTGGCTTCTTGTAGGGGACACCAACCAACTCGCAAAGTTTCATATTTTTTGGAGGTCGTTTGAAGGAGTTTCAACTCTAACCGCACTTACAAAATTCTAAGTCAAAAAGTTCTCATTTAAGGAATTGAACAAAACCGCACAAAAAGCATCCGAAAATTATAAAAGTTTCCAACTAGGTCCAATTCACATAGGGCAAGCCACCCGAACTTGTAGAAGCGAGTTTCGAGTCATGATTCGGGAGATACGGCCGTGTACCGCTTTACTTGGTTTTTTTCAACCGAAAATGATACGCGGCCGTATCTCTCGAACCGTGAGTTGAAACTCGCTTCTACAACTTGGGGTGGCTTGTACTACGTGTGACGAACCTACTCGGAAAGTTTCGTATTTTTTTATGGTCGTTTGCAGAGTTTTCAACCATAACCCCACTGAAAAGTTTCTAACTAATTTCGTATATACAATTCTAATTATACAAATGACTAACGCAAGCAACATAATTCGGCAATTGAATATACTTGAATTCAACCCGATTCTACATCTAAAATCTACTAAAGCATATAAAATTTTTCCCAATTTCTAAATAATTTACTACACACAAATTAAAAAAAAGAACACAAATATAGATTAATGAGGTAAAGAAATAGTGTATACCTTACAAAATAGGTCCAAATCAAGCCAAACAATGGATTTGGAAGAGAACTAGGGTTTCGATTTCGTATCGAAGAGGGGGAGAGAAGGTAGGGTTTCCGACTTTGGTGTTGGGAGGAGGGGGGGCGGACGTAAGTAGGTTGATTTGGGTTTAGACGAAGGATTAGGTTTTTTTTTCCGTTGGGTTCGTCGAAGAAAGAAGAAGGAACGAGAGAGCAATCGCCGAAGAAGACGAAAAGAATGGAAATACAAATGAATATAGATAGCCTTAACCCTTCCTTCCCAAGAACGAGTTAAGGCTATTTTTTTAAATAAAATTTTTCCTTAACCCATCCTTCCCAACAAAGGGTTAAGGCAAAATTTTATTAAAAAAAATCTGGACCGTTGGATCTTTGATCCAACGGTCCAGATCAAAGTTCGCACGGGTTTGTGCGAACAGAACCGCTTCCGGCCCGTTTGCAACGGAAGAAAGCTCATATATATATATATATATATATATATATATATATATATATAGGGAAAGCTTCGGTTGTGCACTCCTCTAGTGCACACGGTGTGTGTACTAGGCCTTCGGGCATTCATATACACGATCCGAACCGTTCACATTGGTCTACACATCTAAATTAGTCTAAATATATAAAATCAAATCATTTGAAATTTATTTGCCCATCCATCATGTAGCTATAAAAAACAATGTTTTTCAGCCATACAATTTTGTAACACTTCAATGGATGGGTAAATGAATTTCAAATGATTTGATTTTATATATTTAGACTAATTTAGATGTGTAGATCAATGTGAACGGTTCGGATCGAGTATATGAACGCCCGAACCGTGTGCACTAGAGGTAGTGCACAACCGAAGCTTTCCCTATATATATATATATATGTTTTTTTTGTTTTCAGTGTGTTTTCATTCAAAACATCTTCATGTCAGGTGCACTCAGTTTTTGAACATGTTGTGTTAACCGCTCAACCTTCAATATATAAAGCATGGCTGCTCGTACAACTTGAGATTTACAAAAGTCAAATCTTTTAATTTATAATATCCGAATGGTTTTGAGATATTTAGTCACAAACATTTATAATTTGTCACTATTGTATCTACATTGTAAAATTTATCCTAGATTATTAGAATGCTAGGTTTGCCCGTTGACACGTGCCTACGACACGTCTTCGAAACGGTGCACCTGATTTGATTATATAAAATAGTTTTGAAGGTCCAGCAAATTAATTGAATGATTCATCGATACGAAATCAGCAACGGATCAGATATCGGCGACGACCTCTTGATTGGGGTTCGACATTGGATTTGAATTTGGATTTGTTTTGAGATTTTCCAAATTTCCAAAACTTCAAATTTTCAAATTTCAAATTTTCAAAATTTCAAATTTTAGATTCTTTAAAATTTTAAATTTTTTTATTTTTAAAATTTTAATTTTTTTTAATATTTTAAACAAATTTATAAGTTTTTGATATTTTTGAAAATTTTGAATTATTTTTAAAGTTTTAAAAATTTTATTTTTTTATTTTTTAAGTTTTCAGGTTTTTTATTTTTTATTTTTTTAAAAATTTTTAAAATTTTTATTTTCTTAATTTTTGAATAGGAGAGAGAGAGAGAGAGAGAGAGAGAGAGAGAGAGAGAGAGAGAAATAATTAAATAAATAAAGGAGTTGTTTTGGGTGGGGGGATTTGAATTTGAGTTTTGGGGAAAAACTTTTCGGGGGGAAAATGTATTTTGTGAGGTTAGATCTGGGCCTTTGATTTTGGGGGGATTGAAGGAGAGCCACTTGATAGCTTTTTTGTGTGTTTTATTATATAGATTACCGTGTCATACTTATATAATGCATAATACATTGTATGGTTCAACAAAGATTGCTACCTTTGGTCAAACTAAGGTGAAATAAATTTAGTGTAGAATTCCAATCATGTGATAGATTATTTGAGGAAGACATTAAATTTGTTTTATTTTTATTTAAAGATTTAGTTGTATTTAGTTTATTTAAGAGATTTGTTTTAGATTTAAGAGATTTGTTCTAGATTTGTTTTGGATTTGTTTTGGATTTGTTTTAAGCCTATATATAGGCCTTGAGAATAATGAGAAAATATGATATTCTTGTTTTAAAAAAATTTACTGTGATTGAGTTTTGCACTTCATTAATTGTTTTGTATGAGACATGTGATAAACTCTAAAACTACATCCAAATTTCCTAATTAAAAAATTCATAACCCAAATTAAATTATACCCCAATTTCCAAATCCCCTTTCTCTCTCCTTCTTCTTACCCCCCCCCTCCCCCCGCATTTGCCATCATCAACCCAACCCCCGCGCCGCCTGCACCCTCGATCACCCTCGCCTCCACCTTCGACCACCACCACCCACCTCCTTTTCTCATGCCAGCAATCACCTTCGACAACCCATGCCTGCACCTTTCGGTCCACATCTCCGTCAACCACCTTCATCGCCCGCATCTCGTCGACTGCCCGGTCGCTCGCCCCTGCTTCCCTTTGTCGCCAGCAACCCCGAGCACCAGCCTCTCCTCTATGCACCACCGGCATGCGACCACACTCGACTACCGCCACCACTGCAACCATCGACTGCAGCCAACACCGACCACCACCACCCCCGCCAACTATGCCACCAGCACCGCTGTTTACCTCCGCTGCTGACGCAGCCGACCACTGCACCCCTCAAGGTTCTAACACGATTGGCTTCGAACCCCGGTAAACTCTTTCCACTTCTCAACTATTTGTGTTACTAATTTATCATCTCTATAATATTTTTTGATTTATCTGTCATCCACAAATAATTGAGAGCGTGTGCTTCTACTTGCCTTAGAGTACGAATTGCTTTTGACTATTTTACTTGCTAAGAACGTTTAAGTATAATTATTGATTGTTAGGTTGAATCTTTAATTGGGCTTGTTAAACTACTTCATATCTTGGAAATCCATTAAATAATTTATTAGTTTTAATTTCTCACTTAATCTGCATTACATATTGGTAAATTTAATCCTTTAAAATTCTTGGAAATTCTCTATTTAGGGTTAAGTTTACATTATTTTGGTATCAGAGCAAAGGTTTTCAAAACACTATTTCTTGCATCATTTAGTCATAATTTTTGTATTCATTTAGGATCGTGTTAGAGTCATTTATTTTCTTTCTTTCTTTTGGATTATTTTAGTTTTGAAAAAACAAAAAAAAAACTTAAGTGCATTTAGGACACATTTCCCTAAATTTCAGCAATACACATCCCCACGACCCCTAGTTTTCACTATTGGTGAATGCGTCTTCGCAGAACCATCACAGATCCCGTAGGGCTTTCTTGTCCCTCCAAAACTGCCTCATCAGGAACCTTAGAATTCAACAAACCCCTCCTTGCACCGAAATGGACAACTCTGATATTTTCACCACCCTCGCTATCATTTAAGCAACTCTTGCCAATATCAATCAGAGGCTTAAGAAAGTGGAATTGAATCAAAATGTGGTCCTTGAGCATCATCGTCAGATCCCTCAAGGAAATAATCGTGATGAACGACGTCAAGATCGTGGCTCTGACGACAATACAAGAAAAATATTAAGGTTGACGTTCCCCACTTTGAAGGTCGTATGGAACCCCAAGCTTATCTCGAATGGATCCGTGCCATGGACTACTACTTCGTGTGGATTGACATGAGCGAAGCCCTGAAGGTTAAATTTGCCACAATGAAATTGACTGATAAAGCTCAACAATATTGGACCAATCTTGAACACGCCCGTAGTGGCCGAGGCCTGGCACCCATATCTACTTGAGAAGCCATGAAAGAGAAGCTCACTGAGAGATATGTGTCGTTATCATACCACACCCGATTGCTAGATTCGTGGAACCAACTTTATCAATGAAGCAAATCCACCCCAAGAGTATGTTGATAAGTTTGACGACTTTATTATTCGGTACAATGCCTTAGGTAAAGAGAGTTAAGAACAAACTCTCTCTAGGTTCAAACCTAGATTACGAGCCGATCTTAGGAATGAGCTAATTCATAGAAATGTGGATTCATTGGCAGCAGCTTATGCCATTATCCTCAATGTGGATTACTTTACAGCAAGTTTTCCCTACAAGTCTAACGATTCGAGAGATCATTCCTAGTTCTCTTCTAAAGTTGATATATGTGTCTTCCTTAAGTGATTTGGTAAAAATATCTGCTACTTGTTTATTAGTAGAAATAAAATCCAAAGATATATCTCCCTTTAAAACATGATCACGTAGAAAATAATGTCTAATATCAATGTGTTTCGTACGTGAGTGTTGAATCGGATTTTAAGATAAATTAATGGCACTGGTATTATTACACATTATAGCAGGTTTGGAAAATGAAATACCATAATCTAAAAGGGTTTGTTTCATCCACAAAATTTGTGCACAAGCCAAAAAATATGCAATATATTCAGCTCTGTAGTAGATAGGGATACTGAATTTTGGTTTTTACTGCACCAAGATACCAGTGAATGTCCCAAAAAGTGACAAGTACCGCTAGTACTTTTACAGTCAGTTTTACTAGCAGCAAAATTTGCATCACTATACGACAAAAGTTAAAAATTATCAGTGCGTGGATAGAGTAAACCATACTCAGATGTGCCTTTAATGTATCTTAAAATGTGTTTCACAACTTTTAAGTGAGACTCTTTAGGACTTGACTGATATCTAGTACACAAACATACACTAAACATAATGTCTGGTCTACTAGCAGTTATATATAAGAGTGAGCCAATCATCCCTCGATAGAGTTTTTGATCGACACTCTTACCTAATTCATCTTTGTCAAGTGTAGTAGTAGTAGCCATAGGTGTGGTCTTGCTACTAGTGCTATTCATGCCAAACCGTTTGAGTAATCCTTAGTATATTTTCCTTGATTAATAAATATGCCATTATGTGACTACTTTATTTGTAGTCCAAGGAAATAATTGAGTTCACCCATGTGACTCATCTCAAACTCATTTTTATGGTATTAGCAAACTCTTGACAGAGATTACTATTAGTAGATCAAAAAATTATGTCATCTATATATATTTGTATGATTAGGATATCGGTCTCTATTTTCCTAATAAACAAGGTAGTATCTACTTTACCTATTTCAAAACCAGTTTATAATAGAAAAGTCTTTAACCGATCATACCAAGCACGAGGTGCTTGTTCAAGACCATATAAAGCCTTTTTCAATTTAAAAATGTGGTTTGGGAATTGTTCATGTTTAAAACCGGGTGGTTGCTTAACATAAACATCTTCCTTAATAAAACCATTAAGAAAAGCACTTTTAACATCCATTTGGAAAAGTGTAAAGTTCATAAAATATGCAAAAGATAATAAGATCCTAATTGATTCTAGTCTAGCAATAGGAGCATATGTTTCATCAAAATCTATGCATTTTTCTTGATTATATCATTGAGCAACTAATCTAGCCTTGTTCCTAATGACTTGTCCTGATTCATCTAACTTATTCTTGAATACCCATTTGGTACCAATTATAGTATGATCAGGGGGTCATGGAACTAATTCCCATACATTAATTCTTATAAATTAGTTTAATTCATCTTGCATGGCATTCATCCAAAATTCATTCTCACAAGCTTCTTGTATATTCTTTGGTTCAAAATCCGACAAGAAAGCCGTATGAGAAATCATGTTAACATGAGATATTGTTTGAATACCACGTGAGATGTCACCAATTATTAAGTCATGAGGATGATCTCTAACTTCAACAAATGATTTTGGTAAAGTTTGAGTCATCACAACAGGATTTGTTGACTTAACTAGTCCATCAGTCGACTGATTCACATCGGTCGACTTGACTTTCTTATCAGTCGACTTATCTGCTAGGGTAGTTTATTCTTGTGATTTAATAATGTTATTTAAAGGTGATGAAACATTTTCATCATCTTCAATAACAGTAGATGAAGGCAGAGATTCATTAAACGAAACATGCATAGATTCTTCAATAGTCAAAGTTGACTTATTGAAAATTCTATATGCCTTACTCCTATTTGAGTATTCAATGAAGATACCTTTATTATATCTAGGATCAAACTTATCTAAATTATCTTTAGTGTTTAAAATGAAACACTTGCAACCAAATACTTTAAAATAAGATACTTTAGGAATTCTATCAAAAAATAGTTCATAACATGTTTTCTTAAGCTTAGGCCTAATCAAAATTCTATTTAAAACATAACATGCTGTAGAAACAGCTTCACTCCAGAAGTACTTAGGCAAATTGCTTTCAACAAGCATAGTACGTGCACACTCTTGCAAAGTCGTATTCTTTCTTTCAACCACTCCATTTTGTGGTGAAGCTCTAGGAAATGCAAATGAATGTGTTATACCATTCTTATTGCAATATTATGAAAACGTTTCATTCTCAAATTCTCCATCATGATCACTTCTGATAGTGACTATGGTTAGAGATTTTTGATTTTGAATCCGTTTACAAAAATTTTCAAATACTTCAAATGCATCATTCTTTTGTTTTAAAAAGAAAATCCATGTGAATCTTGAAAAGTCATCTACTAAAACAAATACATACCTACTTTTATTTTAAAAAATGACTCTAGTAGGACCAAATAAATCCATATGGATTAATTCGAGAGGCCTACTAGTAGAAATCATTTCTTTTGTTGTAAAAGTAGATTTGACTTGTTTACCTAGTTGATATGCATCACATAACTTATTCTTTTTATAGGATAGTCTTGGCAGTCCTTTAACTAGGTTGTACTTGGACAATTTAGCAATATTTTTTATATTCACATTATAATGCCCCGAATTCCAAATAAAGCCGAATTCGAGATTTCATAGGATCTTTACTTCACTTCGTACAATTTTACAAGGAAATTAAAACTTTTTCAATAACATCAGAGTTCAAATACAACTTGGTTTTACACAGCGGAAGAATGAAAGATTACAATATTGAAAACAATAATATAACTTGTACAACTTCATCAACTAATTCATCGATTTCATCATAACATCTTCATAGTAAGGTCCACTACCTGCATATCAACCTGTGGGCACGTCAGTCACTTACAACTGACGAAAATATTATACTTGGCTATCCTCTCTATGCCGTACATATAACGATCTCATTACTTTAACAAAATCACATAAGTTGAATGAACAATAAAGTGTCAAATTGTGACTACGTTAAACATGTAAGTGTATGCGATGCCTTAATGCCTAATACACACAATTTTATACTAGGATGACACTGATGCACATTTGTTCGGATTCTATGCATCCCATACTGCATAGGTCCGAGGGCAAGCGCCTACGTACTCCACAATAAAGGGTTCGATCCCTCGCCATGAAACTATCCAGTAATAAGACAAGGTTTAGATCATTCAACGAATTTCAATCCCAGCCCTGGAGTCCACCACTGATTGTTATCACAGATCCCACATCGTGCGAATCATCCAGCAAGTGCCCCTCTAGCCCCGGTATACGCATATACATTGGAGTACGGCAAAACAAAAACTATTCACCCGATTACTCAAGATCCCGAAATCCATCACTGACCCGTCCTCATAATCCCGGATTTAAAAATGAAATTCTGTCTCCCACGGAGGAACCACAGTCCACCAACTGGGTCTATAGACACGGAGATCCACCGCCGACTATATAGAGCAACCCACTTACGTTTGCCCAGGTTTACTACATCTTCACTTAAGTGCCAAATATTTCTTAAGTTAAAGACTTGAATAATTTCCAAGCCTAGAATTAGTCTTACCTCCTACCAGACTTAATCAATAAAATACGAGATAGCTCCATGGCCATATCTCAAAATATATCTTAACTCTTTTCAATTCAATAGTGCCGGTACCCAAGGTCTCACTAACTCTAAATCACAACTTTTTCATGTACAGGAAACCATGGGTACACATACCCTTCAATAAACATGTCTTAAAGTTAGATATTTTCATCTTCAACTTATTCTAAAAGTAATCATAATCTTGTCACTATTTATGATCTATTTATTCATTCATAATCTTTATAAGCAAATTTCCATTTCAGGAGCACAATTTCATCACATGAAATTTTTATCAACAATTTCAAGCTCTTGCAATGTCTCACTTAAAAATCTTTCTTAAACAAAATAGACGTGTAATCTCTTCAAAAGAATTTAATTTTCACCACAATATTTCTTTCTCTTCAAAAATAACATCATGCTCTTTATGATTTAAATTCTAATCACAAACTCAAATTTCTATTTCAAATCTCTCATTTTTAATTTCTCAAAAAATACACTAAAATCTCAAAAACTATTTATTTATACTTCTTTAGTACTTTATATGAACACTAGAATTTTTCCCTATTTTTTGATTAGATTTGAACTCACCAAAAGCATTAAAACTCAAAAAATATATGTATGTCACGCCAACAGCAAACCCAGGCAGCGCCACTAACCAATAAGCCCATATGGACTTAGTGTTCCATTTCAATACCGAAAGACTTATATACTAAGTCTCGGCTTTGAGTTATTTTAAACAAAACACAAACAAAAAGTTGTAGGCCACGGGTTTCGAACCAGGCCAAACAAGAAGATAGCGCAACGCCAGACCACTAGGCCAAGTGTGCCTATCGGTATGAAGTTTATTCATATACTTTTATTCCCACTTTCTGTTATTCCCTTTATTAATAAAAAGAACTCGATTCCTCCAATTTTTCTAGTCCTTTGTTAGTTCATATAAATTGAGTTACTATCTAACAGTAATTCATAGATTTCTAAACCACATTTTTGGCAAATAATCTTATTTTCACAATTTCTTCTTATTGATAAACATGGAGTTGTACCTATTCATTTTAATCAAGGGTAAAAAGTGTATCTTTTACAAACAATTAAAAATGGGTTCATTGGTATCCAATTAAAAATACATAACAAATACATTTGCTTATCAAAAGAATTATTCCCAACATTTTTCATACCATATATTATTTCTTCATTCATGCATACTAATTCATGACAAACTAATCAATCACTTCTTTTCTCATTACCAATTAACAAATCGTAATTTAATTTACATGATTCACTTCTATTTTCACCATATCCAATAGTATAAATTGTTCTACTTTATTACATCAAAATCCCCATATAAAATATACATTTAACATATATAAAGTTTGCAAGCATTCTAACATGATCCATAGTATTAACTCTTTAATCACAAATCTTCTATTATTTGCTTAATCACAACCATATTATTCTCATTCATAGCATGTTATACTAGCATGAAATTTATCTACATATCAACATCAACTTATATATTACCCATTTATAATTTTTAGCATGAAATCCTTACAATTAGAAAGTAAGAAAATCACCCACCATAATTGAAGAATGAAAACCACTAATGAAAAAGACTCCTTCTAGCTCCTAACACCACAAGCACTTCCTTGCTCCTAGCAAAACTTCTCCTCCTAGCAAGAGCTCTCTACTTTTTTTTTTCTTCTTATTTGATTTTGTTTTTGGTGTGAAAAGAGAAGGAGAATTGGGTGCTATTTATAGGACATTGTTAGGGTTCAAAGTGTAAAATTACACACCTAATAAATTACTCAAATTAATTTTCAACCCTTCACTTTCTTAACTCACAAAACCTCCAACCTTTGTCATTTCTAACTCCTTTTTCACCTCTTCAAAACCCTAACTCCCAAAACTCCCAACTCTTCATGTTTCCACCTCTTCAAAAACCTAACCCCCACCTCTTCATGTCAAAAAAAAGGCCAACTCCCACCCCTTCATCTTACACGTGCATGTGTTGTGCACTAGTGCACACATATACACAAAATAAATACAACTCCTATAGTTTAAAAATGTATATTAAAAGTTGTAACATGTCATGTAGTAGTCCATGCACAACTTAAAAATAGGATTTTATTAATGGGCTTGTCCCATGGGCCTTTATTTTAATTAACTAACTTAATTATTCTAGTGGGCTCTCCTTTTAATCAATCTAATGAGCTAGGATTTAACTTTAGGTCTATGGATTAAAAGAAGGCTATTATAAAAACTTATGCATGCTAAAATAAGAAATGAGAGCAAGAAAATGGAGATGGAAAATTAGCACATGCATCATACGTGCAAAAATCGAAAAATGCATTTTAATCAAAATAGAAAAAAATAAATTTTTATTTTATAAAACGAGTTCGAACACGTAAAATAAATAATCAATACACATAGAAATATCACACTTAGTAATGGAAAAATATGTAATTGATACGTGTATTGAAAACAAATAAAAAACACGTAAAAATACGGAGATTGAAATATTATATTTTTATTGACTCAAAGTAGGGTAAAAATCAATATGGGAAATGCATAAATAGTCAGAAATCACAATACGTAATGAAAATACGTTACAAAATATACGTGCATAATACACAAGACCAAAATTGTTATTTCCAATTTTGCATGGTGTTACACACATGTCCAAATCTCTTATGCCAAAACCAAGATTCATTGTTAGAAGCTACTAAGAAAAAATCATTCGAAAAATCATTTGATTTTAAACATAACTCATAAATATTATTTTTCCTAAAGTCTTGAAAAATTACATATTGCATGGTAGAATCATAAATTAAATACGCATCTTTTTCAAAAACAATTTTATATCCCTTATTACACAGTTGGCTAATACTTAACAGATTATGCTTTAACCCACTAACAAGAAAATTTTCTTCTATAGTAGAGGTAGTGTTCTTACCGACCATGCCTATACCAATAACCTTCCCTTTGTTGTTGTCACCGAATGTGACTGTTCTTCCATCAATCTCTTGTATGGAAGAAAGAAGTTTAGCATGACCAGTCATATGCGTGGAGCATCCGCTGTCATGTATCCAACGTTCTCTTTTAGATACCTATAAAATAATCATTGTGAATATGGTACCCTTTTCGTTGGGTCCGAAAGGGATTAGTTTTTGGAAAACCAAACCCAAAGTGAGTTTAATTTTGCACCAAAAGTACAAATATAATCTACAAAATTACATACATTAAGAACATATGAATTTATATAAGTAATTCTATCTTTTAGACTCAGGTTGACTGGAACCCAAATACTTTTGCTCTGTCTAGTTGAATTTATCGAACCTTTCAGTCGAATGTTACTAGAAACCAATCAATTGTGAGGTGATGTAACACCCCGCAAAATTGGAAATGATAATTTTGCCCTCGTGTGTTACGCACGTGTATTTTGTACCATTACTGGTAATATTTGTAACGTGTTTCACTACGTATTTTGATTGCTGACTACTTACGCATTTCTCGTATTGATTTTATGCTAATTGAGTCAACTAAAATATTAAATTTCAATCTCTTGGTTTTACGCACTTTTTACGTATTTTTGATGCACGTATCAATCCTGTGTTTCCACCGCTACATGTAATATTTTTTATGTGTTTAAATTATTTATTTTATATATTCAAATCCATTTTTATAAAATAAAAATTCATTTTTCTCGCATTTTATCTAAATACTTTTGTACATGTAATACACGTGTTTTCTACGTACGTAGCAATTATGTCGTGGAATATATAAAATTAATAAATATATTTTCTCATATTGTATTTTTATTATCTTTAACATTTTTCTATTGATAACTTCAAATTTCGTGTTTTTGATATTTTACGTGCGACGCACTTGTTTGTTACGGTGCGCATTTTTGGGCGTGTCCTTTTTCAAAATAAATTTCATGAAATGTGTATCTATTTTGTTCGTGCATGAAAAGTATAATTTTTAAATAAGTTTTTATATACATATTAATATATAAACATATATTTTAAATTAAATAAATAAATTATTTTGGGGTTTACACAAAACACGTGCACGTGCACACGTGCGATGTGCACACTTAATTTGGGGCCGGGCTATTTTTAAGAGGAGGGAAAACAGAATTTTGATTTTTGAGAGTAGGAGGGAAAACAAGTTTTGAATTTTAGAATGTGGAGTTAGTGGGAGGTGGTTTTAATAACTACTTCTATATCTCTTTATAAAAATACCCCCCTACTCCTTCATTCTCCTCATTCTCTCTTCTCCTTCTTTGTTCCAATCCAAAATCAAACCAATCCAGCATCTCACTTCGATTTCTCCACTCACACCTAATACATATACATGTATATATGTACCTACATTTCCCTATGCTTCTTTGTCCTTATCTGCCGAAAGCCAGCAACTCCTCACTCCTTGATTGCTTCTCCACCTATACCTATATACACCTATATCTTGTTCCATCATGTGTGTACATACATATATTATATATATGATTATATACATATGTACATATATATGAAGGAGGTGCTGTCTTGTAGCCGAAATGGAGATAATGCTTGCTGTTTCTTGGCCGAATGGAAGGTTGGGGTGGTTCTCTTGTGCACAAATTTCGAGAAGACCAATCGGAGTTTCTAGGAGCTCTCATTTTCGGAGTGCAATAGCTAGGAATTAAATTTTTTTGGGTGGGTGATTCTAAAATCCTTTCTAAATTAGGAGTAGATTGGCATGCTAGATAATATATAATTTATTTGTTGAATTTGAATTGGTATGATGAGATTACATTCTAATTAATGTAGAGTTTAATTGCTAAATCTTAATTGGTGTGGTAGATATGAAATTGCTTAATTTATTTCTTTAGAATTTGTTATAATGGATGTTAGTATATTTGTATGCTAAAATATTTGCAATTTAATGAATCGTGATTGTATAATGCATGATTTGAATAATAGTTGAAATAATGCACATATATGAAAAAGGATTTTGATGCTAGTGTGGTAAAGAATTGTAGAATAAATTCCACTAATGGGTATTGCATGAGTATTTATAATTGTTATGAAGAAGTTTAGAATGAAGAACGAACATTTTATTTATAAATTAATGAAATATGCTTTCTAATACAATTTGGTAGAGAATTGTGTTAATTTTTCAAAAAGAGAATTTTATAGAGTTTAAATAAATATATTATACTGTATTTTTATAGAAAAATGTTCTGGAAAAAGAACTAATTTTTTTGAATGAGTACAAATCAATTGAAAGATTGAATTTGTTAAAGAAAAATTAATTACAGTGAAGTACACACAAAAGATTTTTTACCGAGTCTTACATTGGGTTAGTCACTCAAACCAAGTGGTCATCGAGTGTGTTTTAAAAATATTACTGTAGCTCGACGGAGTTATTGGTCTTGGGTTCGAGTCTCTTCAGAGACTTTAATTTTTGATATTAAGATTTTAACTCATCACTGAGACCCAAACATTAAATAGATATTATGTTCCAAATTTGACAGCTAGCACTGTTGGGTTTCTTGGTCTTCGGGTGCGTCACAGTAACGTTACTGTAGCACGCGTGGGGCACTGTGCGTGGATTCGAGCCTTGGCTTCGGCCACCTTTTATAAAATCCGAATTTTTTAATGTTTTGATATTTTAAAATGGTTTTCAATTGATTTTAAAAAAATTAAGAAAAATTATTAGAATTATTCTAAAATTCCCTAGATCTCATGAGAAATTTTTTGTAACCTTAGACTTACTATAGTTGAGAAATTAAAGCCATGTTAAGAAGATTTTATTATAAATTAGTAGAGTACACTATTGATCAAATAAATTATTTTAAAAAAAAGTGAAATTGAGATAGAAAACGAGTTATTGACTTCAAAATTATTTATTTAAGAGTATGACATTTATTTGAGTAGAAGAAGAGTAAAAGATTGCTATGTTATTTGACTTCTGCTTGATGAGATTATATATATACTTGATGTGGTTTAATAACTTATATGTGATTAAGTTGTTAATAAGTTTTTATGATTTTCTATACTTGATTGAGATTATTTGAAATGCGAACAATGTTATAAGTGATTAAATGGATAAAGAGGTTGAGTTGACTTATGTTGTGATTATGAGATTATAAAAGGAAATGTTCTCTTTGAGAAAGATATATGAATAAAGAAAATGAAAGATTAATTTGAGATTGATTATGAAATTATTGTTGATCTCTAGAAAGAGATAATTGTTGGAATCTAGAGGCTAGGCGAGACCCTAGTAACCGGCAGTTTTATTTATGATTTTGAGAGCTAACCATTGTGGGTTAAGCATCTCTTGAGAAGTAGGCAGATAGGCTAACTGTCTCCTTTGTTTGATTTAAGTCCGGTAGGGTAAGCTAGCTCTAGGTTGTGATGATTTTCTTTTAAAACAAACAAAATTATAAGGACTACACCATAGTCGAGATGTGATGAAAGCAAGAGAAAAACACGAGTATTAGGGCCATCGGATTGGCGGCGTGAGAGTGATTCACCGACTGCCTGTGTAACATGCCTGCCCCTAGCTCAGACAGTTTATACAATTTAGAAGACAAATAGATACTATGTAGTACAACTGCCCACCACAGGCTGCCTCTCAAAAGGTGGTTAACCGGATTGGTGGCTCTTGATCATAGGCTATTGTATTTATATATTATTTTATTCAATTATACTCCCGATATGGGACATTAATCACAACCCTGTTCTCTCTCTCCGAAATCAACAGAGACAACAGAGTTTCAATTCGCAGATGGGCCCCAAGGATAGTGGCCACGTCATCAAGACTTTTTTGACCGAAGTCAACATATGCTGCTGCTTCACTCCTTCATCGTGGGCCCCCCACCTTTCAATACTATTCATTTTTCAACTAATTCCATTTATGTATATATAATCAAACAGCCTATACCTTTTACCTTTTTTTCAACATATATATATTTATTTTTTAACACGGGGTGTTACAGACACCCCCTTCAGAAATCAGCGTCCTCGCTGAGCACGTGCATGTACAACCTAGTGCAAGATCTCCTTTCTAGCCGTTGTGGAGCATCTGCTCTCTCTATCTGCCCTATTATTCATGATCCCGAAATTCTCCGATCAATCATAATCCCGCATTTAATTGAGCCACCCTCCTATCCGCCCGACTAGTTATGATCTCGAAATCCTCCGCCCGATCAATAACAGTTCCGAATTTAATTGAGGGTTCACCACAGTCCCGAAATCTTCCTCCCGATTGGGCCTATAGTCCCGGAATCCTCCGCCCGACTATATAGACATGCTCCACACCCCGGTGTCGAAATTCATCTCTGATACCATTTGTAACGCCCCTGCCCCTAGCTCAGACAATTTATACAATTTAGAAGACAAATTAGATACTATGTAGTACAACTACCCACTATAGGCTGCCTCTCAAAAGGTGGTTAACCGGATTGGTGACCCTTGATCATAGGCTATTGTATTTATATATTATTTTATTCAATTACACTCCTGATATGGGACATTAATCACAACCCTGTTCTCTCTCTCCGAAATCAACAGAGACAACAGAGTTTCAATTCGCAGATGGGCCCCAAGGATAGTGGCCACGTCATCAAGACTTTTTTGACCGAAGTCAACATATGCTGCTGCTTCACTCCTTCATCGTGGGCCCCCCCACCTTTCAATACTATTCATTTTTCAACTAATGCCATTTATGTATATATAATCAAACAGCCTATACCTTTTTACCTTTTTTATCAACATATGTATATTTATTTTTTAATATGGGGTGTTACAGCCTGCTAGATGCGTCATGTCATGGCGTGAACACTACTCCAGAATTATCGTCCCGGTGGCGACGCTTGTGAGGTGTTTGGTGACTACGGGTGGTGCCATCGTTCCATGATGGAGGCTGAATTGTCCATAGGCTCTGCATGATGCATCATGTTACAACGTGGGATTCCTCTCCAGGCTGTCTGGACATGGGCTCGTAACTCATAGAACATCTAGGATACTTATCGTAGTTACCGTAGTAGTTTAAGTTATGGCGAGGAATTGAACCCTACAAGATGAAGAACGATTATGGGCTTGCCCTCGGGCCTATGTAGTATGGGATGCATAGAATCTGAACAAGTGCACATTAGTGTTATGTAATATGTAATAACTGCATTAAGGACTAAGTGCACAGCACAACACGACATCAACAGGATAGTCCCGTTGTAGCTTTGTTTGTGATCAAGTTTGTGGTTTGTTAAAGTATTTAAAAATTGTTATACTGTTCGACATAGCGAGGATGGCCGTGTATAATATTTCGTTGGTTGTAAGCAACTGACGTGCCCACAGTTTTATATGCAAGACTTGGAGTTACAAGAAGATATAAAGATGATTTGATGCTGTTGATTACTTAAATGTTAAAATTGTTACAATTGTACATTTATTATTTTTGTATTTTATTTATTCCGCTGCGTATTGATATTTAAGACTCTGATGTAATCATTGTAATAAAAGTTTTAAATTCCTTGTAAAATTGTACGAAATGAAGTGTAAAGATCCTGTGGAACTTCGAATTCGGTCTTGTTTGGAATTCGGAGTGTTACAGGTGAAATAGGTCAACTTATCTGAGGTTTTCGTTTCTTTGAATAAGACTCAAAACCTCTGGACAGGCGACTAAAATTTGGGTTTAGTCGACTAGTCTGAACTACAGAATTACTCTTTTAATGAAAAACAACAGTTTGTGGTTTTTCAAAAAACTCATATAATTTATTCTTAAAACTAGAGATAGATTCAGACTTATTACTACTAGTGTTTTTAGAGACATGATGCTTTTTATAAGAGACTTGTGAAAACCAAGTCCAAATCTCTTATTAGTTTGAACTTGATTTTGGAGAACTTCATTTAAATTCTCCTTTCTTTTGTTAAATTTAGATACATTCTTGGATATCTCTTCATAATTTTTTTAAAGAGATACAAGATCTATATCCAAATTAGAAAGTCGAGAATTTAAAGACTTGACTTCAACATTTAAGTCAAGATTCTCTTGAGAAAGAGTTTGATTAACTTTCTCTAAGTTTTTAACTCTAATTGTCTCCTTCTTAAGTTCTTGAAAAATCTCATTAAAAGCATTTAATAAGTCATTTAAATCAAAGTTATCACTTACTTCGTTTTGTGTAGCCATGAAGCATACATTCGCAACTTCGTTTGTCTCTTCATTCTCTTCATCCGATGAAGAGTCGCTATCGTCCCAAGTTGCTTGATATGTCTTCTTGTTCTTCATGTACTTGTTCATTGTGTACTTGTCATTCTTGAAGTTAGGAGCCTTTCTTTTGGATTTTACATTTTCTAATGGGCAATCCTTTTTCATATGACCTATTTTGTTACACTTGAAACAAGTGAGAAGTTCATTAGTATCTTTAAATTTGGAATTAAATTTACCTTTCCTTAGAAACTTCTTAAACTTTCTAGTGAACATGGCTATTTTTTCTTCATCTTCTTCTTCTTCTTCATCTTCGGAGTCCGACATGGCCTTGAAAGCGAGTGTCTTTTTTTTTATTGTTGAGGTTCTAGATCCTTCTTGCGTTCTTCAAGTTGAACTTCATATGCCATAAGATTTCCTGCAAGATTCTCAAGAGAGAGTTGTGTTAAATCGTTGGCATCTTCTATGGCGGTGGTCTTCTTCTCCCATTCGGGGGTTAAGGCACGAAATAATTTCATCACCATTTTGGCTTGAGTGTACATCTTTCCAAGAGCTACAAAAGAATTTGTAATATTCGTGAACCGTGTGATCATATCTGACACATTCCCGTTCTCCTTCATGCAGAACATCTCGAACCTGTGAACAAGAATAGATATCTTAGATTCTTTAACTTTATTAGTACCTTCATGAGTTACCTCGAGTGTGTACCAAATTTGGTACGCCGTTGTTGCATTAGACACACGATTAAACTCCTCTTTGGTAAGAGCACAGAATAGAGCATTCATCGCCTTTGCATTGTTCATTGTGTTGCCCTTCATTTCATCGTTCCATTGTGTATAAGGAATTGTAGGAACGGTGTACTCTATCTCCGTCATGTTCCAAATCTCATAGTTGATGGATTGAAGGTATATCTTCATTCTATACTTCCAATAGTTGTAATTGGTTCTATCGAATAGGGGTGGCCTTTGTGTGAATTGGCCTTCATGGTATTGACTTGCATCAGAAGTAGTTGCCATTGCACTCAACCAGGCTCTGATACCAAGTGTTGGATCCTATAGGCAACGCAAATAACACTAGAGGGGGGGGGGGGGGGTGAATAGTGTTGTATAAAAATTAATTAAGAAATTGAACTTTTCATTCTGTTAAGTCGACTGAAAAGAGATATCCAATCGACTGAAGCATCAGATTAGAAGAGTATTGTACTGAGAGTTACGAGTCTGACCAGTCGAATTATAAAGGAAACCAGTCGACTTTCCAGACAAGTTTTAGAACTAAAAAACAAAATTGAGATTACAAGTGAAGAAAATACAATCACAGAGAGAGTCAACCACAGAGAACACAGTAATGTATCCTGGTTCGGTCCTCCCAACCTACATCTAGTCCCCAAGCAACCCACTTGAGATTTTCCACTATTCTTGAAAAAGTACAAGAATACCCTACGACATTTGAAAACAACTATGTCAAACTCGTAGACCTCTCTCACCACTAGAGAGAGCAAACCCACTCTTCACTCTAGAGTGAAAAACCGACTCTACAACCAAGAGCCCTACTCTCCAACCTAGAGGACCACTCTCACAACCCGAGAGTGAAAACAACAACAAAAAGAGTTACAATAACCTATAGCCTTGTTTGTGATTTGTGATTTTGTATGGTGGCTATTAGGTTAACTTCTGAAATCAGTCTAAAATGAATTCAATGTTATACTAGACTGGTTTTTAGAGAACCAAGACTTAGAGAATATGTATGCCTTTTAAAAAGCTTGTTCTTCTCAAAAATAAAAAACTTGAAACTTAAGAGAAAGCTTGGAATCTTTTCATGGTGATTCCTATACTCTATTGATAAAGAGGAATCAGAGGGATGTTGTAAAACAGTTCCCAAAACCGTATTAAAACGGATAAAAAAATATTTGAACTTGAAAAACAAGTTTTTAAATTCAGAATACTGTTGAAACGTCTTGAATAGTCGACTGGGTTGCCATAATGAGTCGACTGGTCAGAGCTTGTATGAGTTCAGACAATTTCGTACTAAGACAGTCGACTGGTTCCAAAGAACGGTCGAGTAGTACTCAACAGCTGAACTTATTCAATCTTGTTTCGACCTTTTAATTTTGTAAAACACTTAATTATTAAAAGATATGTGTGAGTGTGTGTGTAACAAGGCTATTACAAGTTCCTAAGACTCAAAGAATAAAAAATTACAATTGTTACAGGACACTTTATACAAAATATTTGAAGCACTTGAGTCTTGTATTGAACTTGAGTCTTTGACTTGAGCTTGTGCCATTGTCTTTATGTCTTGAGCTTGCATGATCAAATGTGACTTAAAATTAGATCTTTGTAGTTTGATTGATTCTCTTGAAAGCTTCATTGGATCAACTTTGCCTTTGTGTATTTCACCATGGTATTGTCTTTGATACATCCTGCAATATATATAGGTGGTAGCACAACTTTGCATTGTGTTGTATTCATCAAAACCAAGAATCAACAATCATATTATACAAGCATATAACAAATCAAGAGATGATAAGTATCACCCACCTCAAAGAAGATCAATGAAGAACAATAATAATCAAGAAAGAAGATTCCTCCTCCTCCTTCTGAAAGTCCAAAAATCCAACCTTCAAACGCCAAGAATTATAAAGAAAAATTATATTTTGTGAACAAAAGAAAAAGAAATGGCTACTGTATATATAGGTCGGGAATCCAGATTTAGGGTTTCTTTGGCGCGTTTTGCAAAAACATCCCTCACAAATTAAATATTTACATATATATGTAGATCTTCAAATTAGGTAGTTAATTAAATCAAGTAAGGAAAGATTTTATTTATCGCCCTCATCCCTCTGATTTGGCTAGCCCACATGCAGCCAAGAAATTTTAAATTTTGAAATTTTCCTCCAAGTGGTAATTTTACGCAAAAGTCATTCACTTTGAAATATTTAAAAATATGCGTAAATTATTCATAAAAATCCAAAAAGTTTAGAATTATTATCTAATACTAAATATTTGATTTTCCAAATAAATTTTCTCTCTTTTTATTCTTCAGAAAAAAAATATTTGCAATAAAGTTCCCAATAATCTCAAAATTACATAAATATATATATATATATATATATATATATATATATATATATATATATATACTCAATAAAATAAAATAAAAGCAAATCAAATTAGAGAGATGAAACCTCTCCCCCCAATCTCTCCACTACCATATCAGCCTATCAAAACAGCAAAACAAAATCTTAAATTCGAATTTTTCTTCCAAACAATATTTTGCACAAAAACCCTTTTCTTTCAAGGTATTTACAAATATGGTTTCTTTATTCAGAAAAATCCCAAAATTTAGAATATACTCAATTATAAATAGGAATTTATTCAGAAATTTAAAAGTGAAAATTTGCACCTGAAAAATATTTACACGTGTTTTGCAAGTGTGAAAATGTCAATTTTACAAAAATTCAAAATAATTAAATAAATTAATTTAAAAATTATTTATTAATTCAAAATACTATATTAAAAATTACGGGGCGTTACACATCGATTTATCCCTGTGTTAGAACATCATAGAGTCTCAGAGTCTGCATCCACATTTACATATCGCATTCATGACTTGCATAGAGAAATTTTTAAGAAAATTAATGAGAATAATTTTAGCTACAAGTTAATATCAGATACTGAAGGAAATTTAATTCTCTTGATGTTGGTCACGAAGTGATTGTTCGGATTTTTCCGGAACGGTTTCCAACTGGATCCATTAAGAAATTGAACATACGTGCTGCAGGCCCATTTAAAATTCTGCATAAAATCAATGATAATGCCTATGTCGCTGACCTTCCTGAAAGTTTTGGCATAAGTAAGACTTTCAATATTGAGGATCTAGTACTCTAAGAAGGCCCAAAATTTAACCTTAGATATTCTCTTATAGATGAGCCTACCCTACAGCATAATGGTGAGAAATCCACATTCCCCCCTTTACATGATACTACTTACCCACCGACAGATAAATTGTATAATATTTTAGATGATCAGATAAAATCTACCAGAGATTGTAGTATTCATAGGTATTTGATGAGGTGAAAGAACAAGCCGAAGTCGGATGACACTTGGAGTGATCATGAAGAGCTCCCGTGCTTGGATCCAGATCTTTTGGAGTACCATGAGAGAATTACTGGTTTTGACTCGACTGGATCGAGCCCTCTGCCACCCGAAGAGAATGATGAGGACATCAAATCTATTTCATTTTTATTTTGAGATTTAGCCATATGTAGTTTATTTGAGATATTTGTTTTAGATTTGAGAGATTTGTTATAGACTTGTTTGAGATTTATTTTGGATTTGTTTTGAGCCTATATATAGGCCTTGAGAATAATGACAAAATATGTTATTCTTGATTTTAAAAAAATTTACTATGATTGAATTTTGCTCTTCATTAATCTTTTTGTGTGATACAATTATATACAATTTTAGGGTTTGTGATAAACTCTAAAACTATACCCAAATCTCCAAATAAAAAAAATCATAATCCTAATTAAGTTATACCCTAATTCCCAAATTCCCTTTCTATCTCCTTCTTCTTCCTCCCCCATCATCAAGCCAACCCCCGCGCCGCGTGCACCCTCGCTCGCCTCCACCATCGACCACCACCACCCACCTCCTTTTCTCACGCCAGCAATCACCTTCAACAACCCATGCCTGCACCGCTCCGTGCACATCTCCGTCGACCACCTTCATCGCCCGCACCCCATCGACTGCCCCATCACTCGCTCCCGCTTCCCTCCGTCGCTAGCAACCCCGAGCACCAGCCTTGCCTCTGTGAACCACCGGTCTGTGACCACAATCGACTACCGCCACCACTACAGCTGTCGACTGCAGCCAGCGCCGACCACCTCCATCCCCACTGAATTTGCCACCAGCGTCACCATTTAACGCCGCTGCTGATGCAGCCGACTACTGCAGCCCTCAGGGTTCTAATGCGATTGACTTCAAACACGGTAAACTCTTTCTACTTCTTAAATATTTGTGTTACTGCTTTATCATCTCTATAATATTATTTGATTTATCTGTCGTCCACAAATAATTAAGAGTGTGTGCTTCTGCTTGCCTATTAGATACGAATCGCTATTTACTATTTTACTTGCTAAGAATGTTTAGGTATAATTATTGATTTTTAAGTTGAATCTTTAATTGAGCTTGTTAAACTTCTTCATATCTTGAAAATCCATTAAACAAGTTATTAGTTTTAATTTCTCACTTAATCTACATTACATGTTGGTAAATTTAATCCTTTAAAATTCTTGGAAATTCTTTATTTAGGGTTAAGTTTACATCATTATTCGAATCCTATGCATAATCAAACATAATATATGCTTAAACACAATATATTACATATGCATATCTCAGAGGAATTCTAGGAGCAAAATCATCCAAACTTGACCTCAATGCCAACTCACCTGTACTGGTTTCACAAGTAACATTTCACTACATCTGCAATTTCAATTTTCATTGTGCACGGTTATCAATTACTCTTATATTATTGTTTCTATTGGTTCGATTATCCATAACCATTTCATTTACGGCTAAGGCATTTTAACAACCCCCCCCCCCCCCCCCCCCCCCCCCCCCCCCGCCCAAAAAAAATCGCAACCAACCAAAAAAATTCGTTTATGGTCAACAAAATCACCTTAACCACCTTTGCTGATAACACTAATTGGTATAGTCTGAACAGAAGAAAAAATAAGTAACTGGTAGAGATATCGAGAACATAACAAAGGCCTTAACCTTGTGAAACTCAAGTTTTCAAATTATCGTACACTAAATGTACCCATTGTTGGAAATGTTTTTAGGCAACAACTTTTCGGGCCTGATTCCGGTGGGCTCCAGCCACCGGCGGAACCGGCAAGTGATTAGACTGCATTCCTCTCGTCGAGTACTATTCCGTAATGTACTCATTTGCCAAAAACGGATTTCGTATGAATGAGAAATGTTGGTCCAAAGTTGGGTACTCGAAATGTACTAACTTGAAAATTTGGAGAAAATGGATAGTCCCACATCGAAAGTTAAGAAAGATTTCTCTAGTATATAAGCTAAAGAAATGGAATAAAGGGTGTAGCTCTGGGGTTACCACTAACGTATAGTGGAGAGAGGACCTAGCTAAAACACATACGCGCGCGCCCGGCCCGGCTTCGGCCTCGGCTCAAGCTTTGAATTTTTCTGGATCCAGTTTTCTTTTGAGGCATTTGAAATTCTGTAACTGGTGCCATAACTCTATAACAACAGAGTAATGGATCCATCAGTTACGCTTTTGAGCCATTACTCTGTTGTTACAGAGTAATGGATCCATCAGTTACGCCCTCATCTCCTATACGACCAGTTAATTTTGTTTGCCATGGACACAGATCTTGAATTTTAAAACTCTTCTCCTTCTTCCTCTGAGTCAGTCCGAGAGTACAACACTGTAACCTCTGTTTTTCATTTTTCGTATTTTTGGTGTATTTTTCTTCTCTCTTGGATTTTGTACTTTCTTGTATTTTTCTGGACCGTATATTGGAGTTGTTTTCAATATATATTCATTTCATTTCATTTTGAGCTCTTTGTGTTTGATTTGTGTCCTTTTGCTTCGTTCTTCGTCGATGGTTGTTCTTTTCTTTCTATTTGATTCTCGTCCTCTTATTTTTGTTCTTGGGTGCTCGTGGTGGATTTGGTTGCTCACCCTATTCCCAATCCTATTGTTTGAACCCAGATTGATTACCAATGCCAAATTTAACCACAATCCTATTTTGAATCCTATACAAATTGTATCCTCATTAAATCCTATTACTACTCCTAGACTACCTACAACCCAATTACCCAATAACCCACCTCATACTAAACCTTAATCCCTCCATAAATATATATATATATATATATATATATATATATATATATATATATATATATATCTCCCTCCCTCACAAACCCTAACCCTAAACCCTCACACATCCTGACCTCTCACCCTCTCCCTCTCTCCCGCTGGTTGCACCGCCCAACACAGCTCGCGCCAAGGCCGACCACCCCCCTTGCGGCCTGCACCCGATCACCATCACCCCTAGCTTCCATCGACCACCGAGCACCTCATCTCATCTCTCATCCTCTCCCATTCCTCCCTCCGATGCCGTCGACCTACAGCCGACGCCCAGGCCAGGCCGCATCCCGACCCCTCTCTCTCCCTCTCTATTGCTTGAGAGGTTCGCACGTGTGATTGTGCGAGATTGTTCGTGGGTTCGTTGCTTTTGATTCGTTGATTTGGATTCGTGGATTTCGTTCGTTGGCCGAGAATCTGTTCCCGTTATTCTTGGTGTACGTTTCATCATCGGTTAAGGCAAGTAATTTGTACTCAAATTCCTTTGTATGATACAAGTCAAAAAAACCGCTTGTAGTGTAGTTGGGTTCTAGAGACAATTCGTGTGTGAAACTCCTTGTTGATATTGTATCTATAGTGATTTGACCATAGTTGCCTCACGACACAATATTGACATCAAATAACTTAGGTTTTGCCCGTTCTTGATTTGATCGTGTATGTGAGACTTCTTGTGAGAATTTGGGTATTTGTTGAGAACCATGTGATAGACTTGTTTTAGATATGTTAATTACCCTATTTCATGATGTTTAGACACTTGGTAGACTCGATTTCATGTTTGGTTGTGTTTGGATCAAGTTTCGTTGAATCTATGTTGATTTTAGTTTTTGAGGAAATCCTGTGTTTTGCCGATAATTTGTCTTGATCAGTAATTTAGACCATATTAAGATCAGAATCATAATTTCAGTATAAACCATGAGTTTTAGAGAAATTCGTCTTCTTTCCAACCCCTCTGACCTTTCTCGATTTCGTTTTTTTATGTGTGAGATATGACTGTTTTACTATAGAGGTGTAGATCTTTTCCAGATTTCATTTTTTTGGTGATTTTGATGGCTAAATCATTTTGATACTTGTGCTACACATATTATTTTGATCTAGAACTTTGGTCAGTTTTTCTATACTTATTTAGGGATTACCCAAAATTTTGGCAGATTTTATTGATGAGATTTATATGTCGTTCCATGCTTGTTTATAAAGACTGTACTTGCTGTATTTTGCTTGCTGTTTTGTAAAGAATTGTATTTTTACCCTGATTCCTTTGACTGTATGAAAAATATTTGTGAAATATAAAAGTTAGTTTGTATTGTCTATTTTCATCTGCCTTGAGCGGATTCTGATTTCGTTTCACGGTTTGCGAGATATTACAGTTTTCGTACAGCTATGTTGGGAATTCCAGATTTACCAAACTATCGTTCCTTGATGTTTTCTGATTTTTGATGACTGATCTAATTTCACTGTAAAATTATGAAACCGTATATTTTGATACTATACATATAAGGGAATATCCCAGATTTTTTATGGATTTATTTATTGAGTTTTGATGCTGTTTTCCTGACTGAGAATTTGATTTACTGATTTCTGGCTAATCCTAATTTCTGAATTCAAATCAGTTTTGAGTTATGTTTTTATGAAATACTATGTGAATTATTTGTATTCTCTGGATTCGGTTGGGGGTCTATTTTCTAGACGTTTTTACCGATTCAGATTTGCACGTTTGTAACTCTGGAATTGCTGTTTTACTACAGCATGGTCTTGCTGTCCTGAACTTGAGATTTGGTTATTTTGTCCCTATATAAGTTATCTTGTACCCGTACTTGTTTATCTTACAACTTAAACTTGTTACTTGATCATACCATGATATACTTGCTTGTTTCGAAACACATACTTGCATGTTTGACATTAATAATAAATTAATCAAGCCGAGGTTTAGAAGGACAGATCCAATAGTGGATAATTCAGAAACGTGTACTCGGAAGAGAATCTATTGATTCTATGTGATACTTGGCTTGATACTTGAGACTTGGCTTGATACTTGAGATTTGGCTTGATACTTGATTACTTAAGGCTTGATATTGTTGGGATTGGGCTGTCAACAAATGCTCTCTGGTCGCAGCGAAACTAATTAGAGCAATGAGGATGTCGAAGTAGACGAGGCGAATAAATTGAGCAAGCAAGTCGATCCACCAAACTAACACAAACACAACAACGATGGCTTATCCCGTTTAGCTTTTGCTTAATCCGGGGGAAAATATAGGGAGATCTGATATTCAACTAGAAGAGTTTACAAGGAGTTACTGATTCACTTGACACAAGGAACTAAACTCACCCAGCAAGAACTATCTCTCTCTCGAGCCTCTCTTTGCAATGGAGAAAAGAATCTATGAAGTACTACATCTCATATTGGAGGAGTTTATAATATATATAGAAGAATAGAGAGAAAACCTAGGTCTAATCTTGATCCTCAGTCGTCCGATATAGCCTGGAAAAGAAGTAACTGAATAGGAACCATACGATCTAACTTGGAGTCGATGAATGGGCTGAACCGACCTAACAAATTGAAGCCCAAAAAATGAACAAGCGCCTCGAGCGGTCAACCGTCCAACAAGACTGGTTGACCGTACCGCTCTATGACTTCCCAGTACAAATAGCGGTCGGGGGGTGCGGTCGACTATCACCCAGACTGGTCGACCGCAACTAGCGTGCACCTGCTGCTGCTGCGGTTCTCCTTCTCCACGCTTCGACGCTTCGACCTCCATGCCTCATATTACCTTCTTTTAATCTGAACAACGAGTATACAAGACACAATCCTAACAAATTCCACCTTAGATTGCATACGAGTGCTATCACATGATGTGTTACTCATCTCCAAACTCTAACAAATTTCACTTGCAAAGAAAACTTAGAACAATAGCTTCTTCTTCTAGTTAAAATGATCTCTACCCAATCTCACCAAATCTAGTGCAGCCCCTCAAAGGCCCACCTCCGTAGATGTACTCACGAAGTTGCCAAACTCCACACGAACTCCACTTACCCTTAGGCTTTCTCCACCTCTCGACGATATTCGAACGTCGTGGTCTCATTTCGATGAATCTAGTTGCAGCAAACTAGCTGAGCTTACGGGAATACTAGGAAAAGAAGCAACACTTACACAAGTATTTCGAATTCCCCAAAGCTTGTAGAGATTGTTTTGGCTTGGCTCAACCATTCTCATACCTCTAATCACCTTATAATGACCTTGAAAAACAGACAGAACTCCACCTCGAGCTGTGTACCTGCAACCCCGTGCATCAAGAGTTCCCAAGGAAATCAAATTCCGATTCAGCAGAGGAATATGCAAAATATCCCTTAAAGTGAACATGTGTAGACCTGACATCTTCAACTCAACTGTCCCCTCACCCACTACTTCACAAATCTCTCCAGTTCTCGTTGTCACACAACGCCCCGTAGTAGACTTATAAGTAGAAAACAACTCCCTCTCGGAGCAAATATGAGAAGAACTCCCTGAGTCTAGAAACCAACTAGAATCCACTTCTAAAGAATTTGAAACAAAAAGACACGAATCGCCTGAATCAAAGGCACTAACCACATTGGCTGAACTCCCGTTCTTTGCACTCTCCTGATTTTGCAATTTCCAACAGTCTTTCTTGATATGCCCTGGCCTTTTGCAATATCGGCAACGGATCGAATCCTTTTGCAAAGCACTTTGTCTTCCCTCCGAAGGACCATCCACTGCTAGACAACTTGTAGGAATAGACGATGCAGATTTATGGGTCTCCTTCCTAAGTTGATTTTCCTTCAATGCTTTGATTACACCATCTACCAAAATACTCTCCTTGGCAGATCTACCATGTAGCATGGTCGTGATCAAAGGCTCGTTCGAATCCGGCAGTTAATATATCAGGTTGAAAGCTTTATCTTCCTCACACACATCTACGTTGATCGCCTTAAGTTCAGATAATACCTTATTGAACTCTATAATGTGGTCTTAGAGATCGGTACCTTCCTTTATAGATAAACGGAATAACTTCCTCATCCAATGCATCTGATTTAATAACGACGAATCGGAGTAGTCAGTTATGAGTCTTACCCACAGACTCGCCGCGTCATTTTCTTCAAGAAATCTGCACTTGACCTCGTCCACCAAGGATATTCGGATTAGACTTATGACTCTTCTACGAATATCTTTCCAAACGTCATCCTTCAAATCAGTTGGCTTTTCTTTCTTCTTTACTGCTGACTGCAACCGTTCTTGAACACGAACATCATACATGTCAGTCTTCCAAAGATTAAAATTGATCTTACCATTAAACTGCTTGATCTTCAAAATACTGTGGCCTGTCATCTTAACCAAGGAACTCGGCAACCTTAAGCTTTGATACCAATTGTTGGGATTGGGGCATCAAAAAATGCCCTCTGGTCGTAGTGGAACTAATTAGAGTAATGAGGAAGTCAAAGTAGACGAGATGAATAAATTGAGCAAGCAAGTAGATCCACCAAACTAATACAAACACAACAACGATGACTTATCCCGATTAGCTTTTGCTTAATCCGGAGGGAAATATAGGGAGATCTGATATTCAACTCGAAGAGATTACGAGGATTTACTGATTCACTTGACACAAGGAATTAAACTCACCCACCAAGAACCATCTATCTCTTGAGCCTCTCTTTGCAATGGAGAAAAGAATCTATGAAGTACTACCTCTCATATTGGAGGAGTTTACAATATATAGAAGAATAGAGAGAAAACCTAGGTCTAATCTTGATCCTCAGTTGTCTGATATAACCTGGAAAAGAAGTAACTGAATAGGAACCGTATGATCTAACTTGGAGTTGAAGATTGGGCTGAACCGACCTAACAAATCGAAGCCCAAAAAACGAACCAGCACCGCGGGCGGTCGACCGTCCAACAAAACTGATTGACCGTACCGCTCTCTGACTTCCCAGTACAAATAACGGTCGGGGGTGCGGTCGGGGGGTGCGATTGACTGTCACCCAGACCGGTCGACCGCAACTAGCCTACACCTACTGTTGCTGCTGTTCTCCTTCTACTCGCTTCGACACTTCGACCTTCGTGCTTCATATTACCTTCTTTTAATCTGAACAACGAGTATACAAGACACAATCCTAATAGATATTTCACTACTTGATGCTTGATATTTTACTTGAGGCTTGATACTTCAATTTTGAGGCTTGTTTACTTGATACTTGAGGCTTGATACTTGATACTTGATTCTTGAGGCTTTTCCCTGAGTACACTACTCTTTATGGTCTACTATGAAATCTAAAACGAAACTGTATTGACTGTAGAAACCATGTGATAAAAGAATGGCCCATGAAGTGCTACCTAGATAGTAATAACTACAATATTTTAATATACGACAATCGAAAATGATACATGCTTACTTGATACTTGATTACATGATACATGAGACTTGATGCTTGAACATGATACGTGATACTTGTACTTGACTACTTAACACTTGTTACTTGATTTCGTGATACATAACACTTGATACTTGACACTTGTTACATGATACTTGTTCACTTGACACTTGATACATGCCACTTATACTTGTTCTTTTGCCATGCTTGTTACTATATTTAGATATCATGCTTATACCATGTTGTTAGTTAGTTTTCCCTATGTACTTGTATCCTGCATTACAAGCGGCCCGTAACTTGCAATTAACGGGTACTTGTTTTCTCTTTTTCTCTTCCCTGCAATTGTTAAATTGCAGATTTCGGAGAACAGGTTCTAGACGGTATTGGTGTGATGAAGTATTAGTGCTGGATCTTGTTATTATTATTTTTATAGTAGTTTGAACAATATTGTATTTTGATGCTTGGATTTGTATTTGTACTTGGGCAATGTGACCCAAGATTTTGACTTATTCAGATCATGACTATTTGAGATTAATGTATTTGATTTCAAGTATTCTTGTTGGTGTTTTTGGTTCATATGTGCATATTGGTTGATACTTTTACTTCCGACTCTGATTATTTTGTGAGATGTTGTAAAGATTCTTGAACATCTTATGGATGATGAAAATCATTTGCTGGTTTTTTATCGCGTATCCGTATTCCGTATTCTCTTTTAGGAAGCGGGGCGCAACAGAATTTTTAGTGGTATCAGAGCCAGATTTGGCTAATGTATTAGTTGCCTAATATATTAGACAAGCTTGGCTCGAACTGGGATCGGCTCAACATTTCACCAACCATGCATGCATAAATGAATTATTATCAACATTGATCTGGATGCTAACTATTTTTTGGTTTTGTGTAGACTATAGCTCATAAAGGTTCTTCTCGTGTCTCAGGTGATTAGCTTGAGCTTGAGGCTGTCACAGCTGTACTTGAGCGCTTGATTAATCAGTAGCAGAACCATACTGAATTGGTGATGGCTGCTTTGGAAGCTGCTCGAGTTCCTCTGCCCGTTGCGCCTGGGCAGGATGTTCTTCCTCCCCGTTCGGGAACAGTCACATACTTTATGAGGCTGCATCCCGACAGGTTTTCAGGTACTGAGATGCCATTGGAGGCTGAACAGTGGTTGATTAGGACAGATCAACTGCTTTTGGTAGCCAGAGTGGCAGATGCAAATTGTGTGGATGTGGTGACCATCCAGCTGGTGGACTTGGCTCATATCTGGTGGAGGTCCGAGTCCAAAAGGCTCGAAAGACCGATAACTTGGGCCACTTTCACTAGGAGCTTCTTGGAGAAGTTCTTTCCTAGCAGCACCAGAGTGGAGATAGAGCAACAATTTCTAGCCCTGAAACAGGTTGGTCATTATTCTAGTAATGAAATTTTGTTACATACTGTCCAAGCAATGTTGTAACATGAGACTTTCTTGAAACAGGGCTCCAGGACTGTGAACGAGTACACGGCTGAATTTACGAGACTTAGTCGCTTCGCAGCCGTTCTTGTGGCGAACGAAGAGGAAAGGGCTCGTAGATTTACTTTGGGGCTTGAGCGCGAGATCAGGGTGCAGCTTGTCTCTCTTCGCTTGCACACTTATACAGAAGCTCTTGAGGCAACTTGTGCTCAGGAGCAGGCTCGTGGTAGATTGGCTCCTTCTCAGCAGACTGTTTCGCACTCAGTTGCTAGGCCTTCTGGTGGACCTGTTCGGAGGCTTGTCCTGGCCCATCCGGTCAGGGCAGCTCCTTACTCTTCTGCGGTTCCTCAGCTGGCCAGTTTTTGCGACTTTTTCCATCTTGCTGGGCATGAGCGCAAGGATTGCCGGCGTGCCAATTGCCGCTGCTTTGGTTGTGGTGCTTCTGTTCATATGGCACGGGATTGCCCGTGACAGCAGCAGATGGCTCTTCCAGCCAGGGGTCCCTTTCAGTAGGTTGCCCCATCTCGTGGTCCAGTTAGACCACCTCTTCCTCCGCCATGCCAGATTGTCGGTCAGAGGACCGCTGCTCCCAGGAGAGGTCAGGCTTTCAACCTGACAGCTGCTGATGCTGATTCAGCTGAGGGTGTGGTTGCAGGTATCTTTGGTTTTATTGTTTTATTGTTTTGTTGTTTCTCTTTGTTTCTTCATTTCCTTTGTTTTATTTCTTTCTGTTTGTCCTTTCTGCATTTTGTTTTCCTCGCCCCTGTTCAACCATTCTTTTCCTTTGTCTCTTTTGCTTTCTGTTTTAGGTGTTTTTCTTGTGTGCTCTTTCCCTGCTCATGTTCTTTTTTATTTCGGGGCAACCCATTCTTTTATCTCCTCTCGATTTGTCGCTCGCCATAAGTTAGAGTGCAGCAACATGTCAGAGGCTTGGAACATTGTGACTGGTGGTGGAGTTGTTATTTGTTCCCGGGAGTGCAGGCAGTGTCCCGTAATTATTGGCAGAGCAGAGTTCAAAGTCAATCTGATTGTAATTGGGAATTCAGGATTCGACGTTATTCTGGGTATGGATTGGTTGGGTGAAGCCCATGCCATTATTGATTGCCGTGCTAAGAAAGTTGTGTTCCGAATTCCAGATCGCGCAGAGTTTGAGTTCCGTGCCGGGGATTCTTCCCTTGGCGGAGCTACAGTTGATCATGAAGTTTGTGCGATGGAGTAACATTCAGGCTGTGAGGCTGTGCCTCTAGTAGTTCAGAATTTCCTGGATGTTTTTCCAGAGGAGTTTCCTGGCTTACACCCTGATAGGGATGTGGAGTTCGGTATTGAAGTTCAGCCGGGTACGACGCCTATATCGAAGAGTCCCTACATGATGGCACCTATTGAGTTAGCTGAGCTTAAGGTGCAGATTCAGGAGTTGCTTGATTTGGGTTTCATCAGACCCAGTATTTCTTCTTGGGGTGCTCCAGTCCTTTTTGTCAATAAGAAGGATGGTAGTCATCGACTGTGAGTAGATTATCGGGAACTCAATAGTATTACTGTGAAGAATTGATATCCATTGCTCAGGATCGATGATTTGTTTGACCAGTTGAGTGAGGCTGTTGTTTTCTCGAAGTTGGATCTTCGTTCTGGGTATCATCAAGTCAAAGTGAAGGCAACTGATGTGCAGAAGACTGCTTTCAGGACCAGATATGGCCACTATGAGTACCTTGTGATGCTGTTTGGAGTTACGAACGCGCCAGCTATATTCATAAGTCGTATGAACCAGGTATTTTCTCAGTTCTTGGATCGTTTTGTGGTGGTCATCATTGATGATGTTTTGGTGTATTTTCAGAATCGAAAAGATCATGATGAGCATCTTAGGGTGGTTCTATAGACTTTGAGAGAGAATCAGCTCTACGGAAAACTAAGCAAGTGCGAGTTTTGGCTCGACAGGGTTTCATTCTTGGGGCACATTATTTCAGGTGATGGTATTTCTGTGGATCCTGCCAAGGTTGAGGCTGTGAAGAATTGGCATATTCCCAAGTCAGTTTCTGAAGTCAGGAGTTTTCTCGATTTAACTGGCTATTATCGGAAATTCGTTCAAGATTTTTCAAAGATAGCAAGACCTTTGACTAAGTTGACTGGGAAGGATCAGAAGTTCTATTGGTCTGATGAGTGTGGTGTGGCGTTTGTTGAGTTGAAGAACAGATTGACGTTAGTGCCTGTGTTGACTATTCCTGATGATTCAGGCAGATTTGTAATTCACTGTGATGCTTTGGGTAAAGGTCTTGGAGCAGTTTTGATGCAGAAGGGCTGAGTCATTTCGTATGCATCGGAGCAGTTGAGGCCGCATGAGAAGAACTATTTGACTCATGACTTGGAGTTAGCGGCAGTGATTTATGCTTTGAAGCTGTGGAGACATTATTTACTTGGAGACCGAGTGGAGATCTTTACAGACCATAAAAGTCTCAAGTACGTCTTCACCCAGATAGAGTTAAACATGAGGCAAAGGCGTTGGGTGGAACTTATGGCCGATTCTGACATCAGTTTGCAATACCATCCTGGTAAAGTAAACTTGGTGCCTGATGCTTTGAGCAGGAGACCGGCAGTTATGTTCTTGACTTAGCAGAGTGATCTGATTGACCAGATGAGGAGATTGGAGTTGGATGTTGTGTTGCCGATTTCTGGTCGGAGTTGTTTGGTGCTCCAGCTGTAGTCGTCTCTTGTTGATCAGATTAAGGAGGCGCAAGCTGGTAATGCACAGTTGCAGGGTTTTCGAGCTGAGGTTGAGTCTAGGTCCAGGACGGACATAGTTATTCATGCTAATGGTTCGCTTCGTTTTGGGTCCAGATTATGTGTCCCGAAGAGTGAGGTCGTCAGAGGTTGCTTGAGGAAGCCCATCAGTCATCCTATTCTATCCATTCCGGCGGTACTAAGATGTATCAGGTTTTGAGGCTTCATTTCTGGTGGCATGGTATGAAGAGGGTTGTGGCTCGGTTTGTTTCTCACTGCTTGGTCTGCCAGCAGGTTAAGGCAGAGCATTAGAGGACCGCTGGACTTCTTCAACTGCTTCCTATTCCAGAGTGAAAGTGGGAACATATCACTATGGACTTTGTGACTGCTTTGCCGAGGAGTCCTAAAGGTCATAATGCCATTTAGGTGATTGTCGACCGTTTGACGAAGAGTGCTCACTTCATTCCTTTTCATGTCGGACAGTCTACTGAGAGCCTAGCTGAGAGGTATGTGCAAGAGATTTTTAGACTTCATGGGGTTCCAGTCGGTATTGTATCCGACAGGGATATGAGATTTATATCTCAGTTCTGGGAGAGTCTTCAGGCTAGTTTGGGGAGTAAGTTGAAGTACAGTACAGCTTTTCATTCCCAGACAGATGGACAGTCAGAGCGGACTATTCAGATTCTTAAGGATATGTTAAGATCCTGTATACTTCAGTTTGGTGGATCATGGGAGGATCATTTGCTTCTCGTAGAGTTCTCGTACAATAACAACTTTCAAGCCAGTATTAAAGCTGCTCCGTTCGAGGCACTCTATGGGCGGAAGTGCAGATGGCCTGTGTGCTGGATGACAATTGTGAGCAGAAGTTGTTGGGTCCAGAGTTGATCACCAAGACAGTTGATGCGGTGGTTCAGATCAGGAAGCATTTGCAGGCAACTCAGGATAGGCAGAGGCGATGGGCTGATGTCCATCGGAGGGCTTTGGAATTTGAGGTTGGTGACCATGTTTCCCTAAAGGTATCGCCGTGGCGTGGTGTCATTCGGTTCGGTGGTGGGGGAAAGCTTAGACCTAGGTTTAATGGACCGTTTGAGATTTTGGGGCGAGTAGGCAGGGTGGCCTATCGTCTTGCATTGCCGCCAGCGTTATCAGGAGTGCACGATGTCTTTCATGTCTCATAACTCAGGAGACATATCTGAGATGAGAGCCACGTGATCGACCATTCTGAGTTGACCGCTCGGTCGAATTTGACTTGTGAGATTCTGCCAGTTGCTATTGTGGATCGGCGGGAGAAAGTACTTAAGAACAAGGTCATCAAGTTGGTTTGGGTTGCTTGGAATCCTCACTTGCTTAGTGAGTCGACTTGGGAGCTGGAGGAGGAGATTCACCAGAAGTTTCCTCATTTGTTTGTGTAGTGTTTGCTTTTGTTTTGTTTTCTCTTCTTTCGGGGTTACCCTATGTACCTTTTTTTTTAATTTCGATGACAAAATTCTTCTTGTTAGGTAGGTAGGATTGTAACCCCTATTTTTCCTTTTTCGTATTTTTGGTGTATTTTTCTTCTCTCTTGTATTTTGTACTCTTGTATTTTTCTGGACCGTATATTGGAGTTTTTTTCAATATATATTCATTTCATTTCATTTTGAGCTCTTTGTGTTTGATTTGTGTCCTTTTGCTTCGTTCTTCGTCGATGGTTGTCCTTTTCTTTCTATTTGATTCTTGTCCTCTTATTTTTGTTCTTGGGTGCTCGTGGTGGATTTGGTTGCTCACCCTATTCCCGATCCTATTGTTTGAACCCAAATTGATTACCAATGCCAAATTTAAACACAATCCTATTTTGAATCCTATAAAAATTGTATCCTCATTAAATCCTATTACTACTCCTAGACTACCTACAACCCAATTACCCAATAACCCACCTCATACTAAACCCTAATCCCTCCATATATATATATATATATATATATATATATATATATATATATATATATATATATATATATATATATATATATATATCTCCCTCCCTCACAAACCTTAACCCTAAACCCTCACACATCTCGGCCTCTCACCCTCTCCCTCTCTTCTATTGGTTGCGTCGCCCAACACAGCCCGCGCCAAGGCCGACACCCCCCTTGCAGCTTGCACCCGATCACCATCACTCTCTAGCTTCCATCGACCACCGAGCACCTCATCTCATCTCTTATCCTCTCCCGTTCCTCCCTCTGGCGTCGTCGACCTGCAGCCGACGCCCAGGCCAGGCCGCATCTCGACCCCGCTCTCTCTCTCTCTCTTGTGATTTCTCTCTCTATTGCTTGAGAGGTTCGCACGTGTGATTGTGAGAGATTGTTTGTGGGTTCGTTGCTTTTGATTCGTTGATTTGGATTCGTGGATTCCTTTCATTGGCCGGAAATCCGTTCCCGTTATTCTTGGTGTACGTTTCGTCATCGGTTTAGGCAAGTAATTTGTACTCAAATTTCTTTGTATGATACAAGCCAAAAATACCGCTTGTAGTGTAGTTGGGTTCTAGAGAAAATTCATGTGTGAAACTCCTTGTTGATATTGTCTCTATAGTGATTTGACCATAGTTGCCTCATGATACAATATTGACATGAAATAACTTAGGTTTTGCCGTTCTTGATTTGATCATGTATGTGAGACTTCTTGTGAAAATTTGGATATTTGTTGAGAACCATGTGATAAACTTGTTTTAGATATTTTAATTACCCTATTTCATTATGTTTGGACACTTGGTATACTCGATTTCATGTTTGGTTGTGTTTGGATCAAGTTTCGTTGAATCTATATTGATTTTAGTTTTTGAGGAAATCCTGTGTTTTACCGATAATCTGGCTTGATCAGTAATTTATACCATATTAAGATCAGAATCTTAATTTCAGTATAAAACATGATTTTTAGAGGAATTCTTCTTCTTCCCAACCCCTTTGACCTTACTCGATTTCGTTTTTGTATGTGTGAGATATGACTGTTTTACTATAGAGGTGTAGATCTTTTCCAGATTTCGTTTCTTGGTGATTTTGATGACTAAACCATTTTGATACTTGTGCTACACATATTATTTTGATCTAGAACTTTGGGCAGTTTTTCTATACTTACTTAGGGATTACCCAGAACTTTGGGCTTGTTTATAAAGACTGTACTTGCTGTATTTTGCTCGCTGTTTTGTAAAGAATTGTATTTTTATCCTGATTCCTTTGAATGTATGAAAAATATTTGTAAAATATGAAATTTAGTTTGTATTTTCTATTTTCATCTCCCTTTGGCGGATTTGGATTTCCTTTCACGGTTTGCGAGATATTACAGTTTTCGTACAGCTGTGTTGGGAATTCCAGATTTACCAAACTATCGTTTCTTGATATTTTCTGATTTTTGATGACTGATCTAATTTCACTGGAAAATTATGAAACCTTATATTTTGATACTAGAAAGATAGGAGAATACCCCAGATTTTCTGTGGATTTATTTATTTAGTTTTGATACTGTTTTCCTGACTGAGAATTTGATTTACTAATTTCTTGCTGAACCTAATTTCTGAATTCAAATCAGTTTTGAGTTATGTTTTTGTGAAATACTATATGACTTATTTGTATTCGATGGATTCGGTTGGGAGTCTATTTTCCAAATATTTCGACGGATTCAGATTTACACATTTGTAACTCTGGAAATTGCTGTTTTACTACAGTATGGTCTTGCTGTCCTGAACTGGAGATTTGGTTATTTTATTCATGTATGAGTTATCTTGCACCCGTACTTATTTATCTTGCAACTTGAGCTTGTTACTTGATCATACCATGATATACTTGCTTGTTTCGTAACACATACTTGCTTGTTTGACATTAATAATAAATTAACCAAGCTGGGGTTTTAAAGGGACAAATCTGATAGTGGATAATTCAGAAATGTGTACTTGGAAGAGAATCTATTGATTCTACGTAATACTTGGCTTGATACTTGAGACTTGGCTTGATACTTGAGATTTGGCTTCATACTTGATTACTTGAGGCATGATATTTCACTACTTGAGGCTTGATATTTCCTTTGAGGCTTGATACTTCACTTTTGAAGCTTGTTTACTTGATATTTGAGGCTTGATACTTGATACTTGATTCTTGAGGCTTGTCCCTGAGTACACTGTCCTTTATGGTCCACTATGAAATCTAAAACGAAACTGCATTGACTGTAGCAACCAAGTGATAAAAGGATGACACATGAAGTGCTACCCAGATAGTAATAACTACAAGATTTAATATACGACACTTGAAAATGATACATGCGTACAATATATATAGAAGAATAGAGAGAAAACCTAGGTCTAATCTTGATCCTCAGTCATCCGATATAACTTGGAAAAGAAGTAACTGAATAGGAACTGTACGATCTAACTTGGAGTTGAAGATTGGGCTGAACCGACCTAACAAATCGAAGCCCAAAAAACGAACCAGCACCGCGGGCGGTCGACCATCCAACGAGACAGATCGACCGTACCACTCTCTAACTTCCCAGTACAAATAGCGGTCGGGGGTGCAGTCGGGGGGTGCAGTCGACTATCACCCAGACCGGTGGACGGCAACTAGCCTGCACCTGCTGCTCCTGCTGTTCTCCTTCTACTCGCTTTGACACTTCGACCTCCGTGCTTCATATTACCTTCTTTTAATCTGAACAACGAGTATACAAGACACAATCCTAACGGATATTTCACTACTTGAGTCTTGATATTTCACTTGAGGCCTGATACTTAACTTTTGAGGCTTGTTTACTTGATACTTGAGGCTTGATACTTGATACTTGATTCTTGAGGCTTTTCCCTGAGTACACTGCTCTTTATGGTCCACTATGAAATCTAAAATGAAACTGCATTGACTGTAGTAACCATGTGATAAAAGGATGGCACATGAAGTGCTACCTAGATAGTAATAACTACAAAATTTTAATATACGACAATTGAAAATGATACATGCTTACTTGATACTTGATTACATGGTACATGAGACTTGATGCTTAAACATGATACGTGATACTTGTACTTGACCACTTGACACTTGTTACTTGATTTCATGATACATAACACTTGACACTTGACACTTGTTACATGATACTTGTTCACTTGACACTTGATACATGCCACTTATGCTTGTTCTTTTGCCATGCTTGTTACTATATTTGGATATCATGCTTATACCATGTTGTTAGTTAGTTTTTCCCATTTACTTGTATCCTGCATTACAAGCAGCCCGTAACTTGCAATTGACGGGTACTTGTTTTCTCTTTTCCTCTTCCCTGCAATTGTTAAATTGCAGATTTCGGAGAACAGGTTCCAGATGGTATTGGTGTGATGAAGTATTAGTGCTCGATCTTATTATTATTATTTTTGTAGTAGTTTGAACAATATTGTATTTTGATACTTGGATTTGTATTTGTACTTGGGCAATGTGACCCAGGATTTTGACTTATTCAGATCATGACTATTTGAGATTAATGTATTTGGTTTCAAGTATTCTTGTAAGTATTTTTGGTTCATATGTGCATGTTGGTTGATACTTTTGCTTCCGACTTTGATTATTTTGTGAGATGTTGTAAAGATTCTTGAACAGCTTATGGATGATGAAAATCATTTGCTAGGCTTTTGTCGCGTATCCGTATTCCGTATTCTCTTTTTGGAAGCGGAGCGGTAGTTGCTGGTTCGCTACTGTCTCTGAAGTTTGGGTGTTGCTCTTTAGATAAGATAATACAGTTGTATCATGGGAGGCAGTTTGTCAACAACCGTCACACTACAGGACAAATTTTGCTTTAAGGACAGAGTCTTTCATCTTGTCTCTGTATTGAATTGTCTGGTTTGATTTTTTATTCCTGTAATTGTACTTCTTCACAAAAATTATTAGGAATTTTCTATTTTATGAAATTCAAGTTCTAACAATCTTAAAGCAAAATTTTTTCCTCTATAGATTTGGTTTATTTTGCAAATTTGTTAAAGAAGAGTCTTTTCCAAAATTGCCACTTAGAGGCAAAAATTACAAAATTTATTTTATGGGTTTGAAAACAGTGCCGGCCAGATCAGGGTAGTTATTTTTTAAATCTTAATTGAATTGGTTAACTAATTTTCTAGTATAAGGATTTATATATGTAAATATATGTTCTAAAGGGATTTTTTGCAAAATCTTCTCAAAACCCTAATACCTAAATTTTTGGCCTATTAAAAGAGAAGTGCAGCCGTCTCTTTGCTGCACTAAACCAAGGGTTTTCTTTATTATGGATTTCTTGGAGTTTCGAAGCGAGGATCTTGAATTTCTTGCGAAAGGAAGGACTTTTCTTATTCTCTTTATTATTTCAGTTGATTCTTTAATAAGCTGAGTGATATATGTTTGATTTCTTGTTGTTGCATGCATGTTGCATGTGATGATTTGTCTATTAGAATGCATGCTAGAGGGTAGTATGATGATATAATGAATATATTGATGGATGGATGATTAAAAGTAGAATTTTTATGAATGTTATGAATAGAATCTCTATATAGATGAATAAGAGTGTTAAAGAACCTAATAGAAATCATGGGCATGCTGTTTCTTTGTTATTCTTGCTGTTTGATTGTATATATATTGAGATTATATGAGGGGGATGCACGAATTTGATTAAAGATGAATACTTTATTGTTGATTATACATGTGTACACTTATTGATGTTTGGATGAAGAATAACTTGATGGAGATGTGTTGTAGATGCTAGTAATCAAAGAGTAAACTAATGTAATCAGTTGGGGTATGTGTATAACAAGTTCAAGAGGGATTATTGAATCAAAAGGATCAAGTTTTGAAGGGAAAAAGAGGCTTGATGTTTCGGGTCTGATTGTACACAGCCGAAAAGTGAATTTTGTGTTTTTGTGATGTTTTCGATTGGATCTTGATTTATATGAATACTGATATTGAATTGGACAATATAACATTCGTATACACTGATTCTTTTGAGTTTGCTGACCTATATATGAACATACATACACATATTTATATTATCTGTTTTTGAAGAAGTTTTGATAAAAATTGATCTTTTGTGAACTTGATGAGATTTTAATTTGTTTTATAAAATCCAGTATGTTAGGCAAGTTGTATTTGATCATCTTAGGGTTTTTTAATTTACAATTCACGTTTTAAAAGAGTATAATCTTGTATCAGTCGAAAAGTGCACAAATTTTGAAACTAGCGGAGTATCAGCTAACAGTCCACCGTCCCCATTTTGAACTAAGATGTGCGGTCGACCGTCATTTGAAAAATTGGATTTTCTGGGCTTGTGCAGTCGACCGTCATTCTTTTGAACTGTTTTCGACAGTCAACTGTCACCTGCTGTTTTTGAAGATTTGTTGAGTTTTCTTGCTGATTTCTTGAATGATTATTTCTTTACACTTTATGGATTATTGATCTACTATTTTAGATGAAGTGTTTGCTATATATTACTATAAGTTACAGAGAGTTATATTTTGATTATAATAGAGTTTAACTTGCATTCCCATGACTTTATAAAGTGAAATATATACAGTTTTCGAAGAAATTGATGTTTCGTGATATTCTATGAGTTCAAAATACGAAACTCAGTCATTTTGTGGGTTTGATACTTTATTTCAGTTCTGGAAATTTGTGAAGTATTTGGATAAATTTGGATTTGTTTGGTTAAAGGAGTTTTCTTAACATAAACGTTTTGATTATGGAATTAAGAGTTTTTATTGAAGGATTTTGTGTTGATATTCGATTTGTGAGTCTATAGGAGTTAAGTGGGATTCTTGTAAACCGGTAGATGAGATTTTCTGAATTTTGACCAGTTGGGGTCTTGGGGTTATTTTGTGGAATTAAGTCCGGCAGGATACACTAACTCCAGATAGGGGGAATTTGTGTTTTAATGATAATCAACTTAAGGACAGACACTAGTGGAGATGTGATGGAACTTGGAAAACGTAAGTATATGCTCCAGGGGTCTAGTCCAACGGATGCATTCCAAGACTGTGTGTTATTTGTCCCGAGAGGACAAGTGGTATGTTCGCGTGTCGAGGGTCGGCAGGCCTATTCACAGAACATACGGTGCATTCGTGTGTCGAGGGTTAGCAAGCCTATTCACGGGATGTACTGTGTATTTGCATGTCGAGGATCGGTAGGCCTCTTCGTGGGTTATACGGCAGGGAGGTGATTCTCCGAGGGGTCAGAGCTATGCTTACATGATGCTTGCGCGTCGTGGGTTGTCAGGCCTATTCGCGGAGTAATCTGGATCTTGTTTCTATCACCGTAGTATGATTAGTTGCATAACGATGGATTAAACCCTATAAAGTGAAGAATGATAAGGGCTTGTACCGGACCTATGTAGTATGGAATGTATAGAATCTGACAAGTATGCATTAGAGAGTCATCATACTGCATTTGTATTTTCTTGACTTGGTTTTATGCATGTTTGTTTCCTGTTTTCCTATACTTGACACTTAGTTTCACTAAATATTTTCATGCTTTATTTATTGTTATTTCATATTCTATTTGTTACTACTGTTGGTATGTGTTGATTATGACTTTATTCTTTATATTTCATTTATATTGTATTTCTTTTGATGTCACTCACACTGTTATGGCTGACCCCGTAGTTTTGGGGGTTAGGGTTATCTCTAGCCTCATGTTTTAGAGGTAGGTACCTATAGCTTGGGATTTGGATACATGTGGTAGAATAAAAATGTGGCTTATGCAATTTGTAAAAGAATGTGTTGTAAAAGAAAGAATTGTAATTCAAGGTGTTTAATTTTCCGTTGTGCTTTGTAAAGAATTGGTGTAATGAAAGTTGAAAAATTTATCTGTGTTTGGCTATGTTTACTATTGCATTGAGGTAGATACTGGAAATTATGCCATGTATTTCTAAGATATTATATTGGAAATTTGGGGCGCTACAGAGAAATGGTATCAGAGCCAACTTTCGACACTGATTGTGGGTAAGAGTGGGTGAGATGTATGTCTGGCTGAGGATAGTACACTGGTAGAGCGACCAGGGGCAGTACGCTAGCAGGGTACTCCACTCCACATTGGCTAGAAAAGAGGATTCTGCGCTAGGTTGTATGCCCCGTACTCAGCGAGGATGCTGATTTCTAAAGGGGGGTGTATGTAACACCCCGTACGTAATTTCAAAAGATATATATATATATATATATATATATATATATATATATATATATATATATATATATATAATATAGTTGATGGAAAAAAGGGGTAGATATGTGAATTAATGATTTGGGATTCATTAAATGGAGGGGGCCTACTTGTGAAGTGCACAGCACAAGGCGCTGGCTGTTGTGCCTTGCGGGTGACATGGCATTATGGTGGGGGCCACCCGAAATTGTGTGAGTTTCAGTTGTTTCTTTCGCGAGAGGAGACAGCAGGAGTGGGAAAAATTGTCCCATATCGGGAGTTAATAAGAATTAATAATTAATAAATAATAATGCCTATGATCAAGAGTCACCAATCCGGTTAACCACCTTTTGATAGGCAGCCTGTGGTGGGCAGTTGTACTAAATAATTAATAATTTGTCTAATAAATAAAATAATAAAAATTATCTGAGTATTGGGGCAGGGCGTTACACAAAAAACTAACACTTGAATTTTAACTGTTTCAGAAAATGGAAAACAAACAAACTGAGAATGTCAGTGGACTGCTCAAAGCACAAACCCCAGTAACCCAGAATGTGACTGCACAACCGGTTGCGGCACAAACGGTAGTTCTGCCCACACATATAAGTATGGGAGAAAAGTCTGAAAAGTTCAATGGAACTGAATTCAAGAAGTGGAAAGGAAAGATGCAGTTCTACCTGACCACCTTGATGCTGGAAAAGTTTCTGACTGAAACTGTCCCTATGCTGGCACCTATGGATGCGCACTCTATTGCTGCTGTTGATGCATGAAATCAAGGTGATTACCTATGCAGAAATTACATCCTCAACGGTTTGGTAGATCCGCTCTACATTGTATACTGTGTCTTCAAGACATCCAAACTTCTGTGGGGGTCTTTCGAGAAGAAGTACAAAACCGAAGATGCTGGCTGCAAGAAGTTTGTAGTCGGCAAATTTCTGGACTACAAGATGGTTGACTCCAAGACTGTTGTGAGTCAAATTCATGAACTGCAAGTGATAATGCACGAAATCGTTGCAGAAAACATGACGTTGTGTGAACTATTCCAGGTTGCAGCGTTCATTGAGAAGCTTCCACCTGAATGGAAGAACTTCAAGAACGACCTCAAGCACAAGCGAAAGAAAATGTCTCTTAGGGACCTGATTGTCAGGTTGCAGATTGAATAGGACAATCGCAAGGTTGACAAGTCATGTAGAAATCAGTCCATCGAAAAAGCCAACATGGTGGAGCACGAACAGAAGGGCAAAAAGCAGAAGTTCTTGCCACAGGGCTGAACAAGAAACCTGCTATAAAGAGGTTTGCTAGAAAATGCCACAAGTGAGGTAAGCTGGGGCACAAGATATCTGAATGTCGCAGCAAGGATAACATCCGTGCTGGAACTGGAAAGACGAAAGGGAATAAGAAAGCCCATGCACACATAGCTGAGAAACCGTCCACTGGTCTCTCTGACTTGGACCTCTGAGATGTTGTATCGGATGTCAATCTGGTGGAGAGCAATTCTCGTGAGTGGTGGTATGATACTGGGGCCACCAAGCACATATGCTCGGACAAAGAGAGGTTCACTTCATACCAGAAATGCAACAAGGATGAACAGTTGTTCATGGAGAATTCTTCCATCTCCAAGATTGAAGGAACAGGGAAGATAGTGCTGAAGATGACTTCTGGCATGGAATTAACACTAGCCTATGTATTGCACGTTCCAGATAATCGCAAAAACCTAGTCTCGGGATCTTTGCTGAGCAAGAATGGATTTAGAGTCATGCTTTCTTCTGACATTTTTTAATTTCAAAGAATGAGGTGTACTTGGAAAAAGGGTATGTTAATGATGAACTGTTCAAATTCAATGTAATGGCAGTCATCCCAAAATCTGTTGTTCCTATTGTTCCCAAAATTAATAAAATGAATCATGTTGCTTATGTTGTTGAGTTTTCTTCTGTTTGGCATGAAAGACTATGCCATATTAATTTCAATTCTTTACGTAGATTAATTAACATGAATTTACTACCAAAATTTAAGGTAGACAACTGCAAAAAATGTGAAGTTTGCACAAAGGCCAAACTCACTAAAACTCCATCTCGTTCTGTAGAAAGAAACACTGAAACTCTAGGTTTAATTCACACGGATCTGTGTGATTTAAAATTCGTACAGACCAGAGGCGGTAAAAGTTATTTTGTGACGTTCGTAGACGATTGCACAAAATAATGCTATGTATACTTGTTACATAGAAAACATGGGGCATTGGATAAATTCAAGGAATATAAGCTTGAGGTTGAGAATCAACTTGGCAAAACGATTAAAATCATTAGGAGTGATAGAGGATGGGAATATGATGCACCATTTAATATGTTCTACTATGAACTTGGAATAGTTCATCAGACAACTGCTCCTTACTCAACTTAATCAAACGGTATTTCCGAGCGCAAGAACCGAACTCTGAAGGAGATGATGAATGCCTTGTTGTTAAATTTTGGGTTACTGTAACCCCTGTATTTTTTTTTCTTATATTTTTGTACGTATTTATCTTTCCTGGGTACTCTTTCTGATTGTACTCCTTCATTCTTTCTGAACAGTGTAATTGTTTCTTCGTTCCCAATAAAATCCAACTATTTTGTCGTCAATCCAATTCTGTGATTTTCAATCTTCTTGATTCGAATTCTTCTGCCAATTATTAATCTCTTGATGAATTGTTTAATTCTAAATTTATTTTGTTCATGGCCTAATTGTCTATTAATTGATTTCCACCTTTTGGATCCAAATTCTAACCCAGTCTACCCTATTTAGACCCTAAACCCTATAATCCGCCCTATTGGATCCTAAACTCGTTACCTAATACCCTCTTTTATCCAGTCTCCTTCAAATCTCTCCTCACGTTCTCCATATCTGTCTAACAAGCAGATCTTGTTCCCCATTATCTCCACCTTGATTCCTTAATCCTAACTTATCAAAAATCTCATTATATCACAACCAAATTTGTTCTCTTTCACCTACAGTCATTATCTCCTAAACAATCCCTAATCCATATCTCTCTCTCTTTCCATCTCTTTCTCACCCTCTCCCTGTGCATCCCACACCCTGACCGCCCATCTACCGGACCCCGCATCGCCCTCTGGCCATGGTGACCTCCCCTCGCGTCGTGCCCCTCGTGATTGTCACGCCGCCTTGTGCCTCCCGTGCCAGCAGCACCCCCCCCGGCCTTCATCCTATCCCACAACCCTCCATCCTCCTCATCGAAGCCACCAGCCTCCACCCGAGCACCCCCCGCATCTCATACTCCTCCAGTCGTCGACCCCTGTCGACTTCCATCCTCCCGTTGCGCCATCCGAGCACCGCCGTCCATCTTCATCCCGCAAGCTACCCTGCTTGTTCATGCGTCATCGTATTCGTGTTCGTTGCCCGAGATCCATTCCCGTTATTCTTTTCTGTTGGATTCTTCATCTTCACCCAAGGCAAGTAACTTCTATATTATTTTGTTCGTATACAAGTACAAAATACCGCATGCAGTCTTACTCTTGTTTTTTATGTTCGTTCTCATGATGATCTCTTGAAAATCTTGGTCTCATTGCTTGATCCATCTTCATAAATTCGTAGTCATGATCCATCATCATAGTTGTCACACACACACTAGATGAAAATAAATTAGTTCTAGATAGACTCTTGCTATATATATATATACTCTTTCGTGATTCATGGTATGTTGTGTATTTTGTTACATGATTGATATGCTAGATGTGTTATCACGTTGTGGATTTATTTAATACCCATGACAGGTTGTTTTAGATGTTCAGTACATCATGTCTTGCATTATATTCTAATTTGAATCTATCGTAGATGAGTTGTTTGATTAAATGCATGAAAGGAATTTCGTTTTTCTACTACCCTGATTTGGTTCAGCATTTTAGACCCTGTTAAAGTCAGTAAAATAAATTATTTTTTGAATATGATTCGGAGGCCTTGATGTCTATTTTTCATAACTTTCAACGGATCTCAATTTCGATTTTTGATGTGTGAGTTATTATTGTTTTACTGCAGCTTTGTTATAATTTCCAGATTTTGATTTATAAGATCGTTGTATGTTTTATTATTTAAAAACCGATGTTAAAAGTAAAATTTTGACTTAGTATTTTTCTTAGTTTGACTAGACATGACTGAGATCAACCCCTAATTTTTATAGATTTTTTTAATGACTCTTATAACTTATTGCATGCTTGTGAAACAAATCCATATATTTCCAAACTGCATGCTCTTCAATGAAGAACTCTATTTTCAACCTGATTCCAGGCACTGTTGATTAAAACTTTGTGAATATAAAATATAGCTTGGTATATCTATTTTACAACCCTTTTGACAGATTTTACTTTTGAGTTGTATTTTGTGAATTATCACTGTTTTAGTACCGTTGTGTCTAAAATTCCAAATTCATAAATTGTTGCATCACTCTGTTTTCCAAATTAATTTGACTATGCTATTTGTAATGGAATTTTATGAAATTTTATATGCTGAGACTAGAAATTCTAGGGAACCTTCCAGACTTTTTGTAGATTTAATTATGGTGTTTTTATGCCTTTTTCATCTTATAAATAAAATTTTGCAATTTCTGGCTGATCATGAATTCTGTGTAAAACACTGTTTTGAACCCTGTTGCTTTAGTTGTTATATGACTTATGTATATACGCTGAATTCGACTGAGAGTCTAGTTTATAGAATTTCTGATGGATACAGATTTGCATTCCTGTGGCAACAGAAATCTAAAATTTTGGTGCATCAATGTCTTGCTGTCCAGAATTGAAAATCTCGTTGTCCTGGTCTATTATGAGTTGTTTGTCACCCGTTCATGTCTTCTACCCAACTTGAACTTATTTGCTGTTTCTTGCCATGTTTCCTTACCTTGTTCGTGCACATTCATGCTTGCTATAGTAATAATAACAAGTAATCAAGCAGGGGTTAAAGGGAAAGATTTAGTAGTGGAAAATACAGAAATGTGTACTTGGAAGGGGGCCCGTGTTTTCCACTTGCTTACCCGAATACATACTTTCCTATAGGAGAGGTGTACTCGGAGGGGATCCATAGATCCTACTTGATACATGACTACTTGACACGTGACTACTTGACTACTTGACACGTGACTACTTGATACTTGCTACCTGAGTACATGGCCCTATATAATCCACTACGAAGTTTAAATGCAACTTTTCTAAATGTAGCAACCATGTGGTAAAATTTGGGACGCATTAGGTGCTAGCTAGATAGGACTAGATACAAGACTTGAGAATAACATGATCACTTGCACATTCTTGTTACTTGTACATGCTACTCGACACTTGTTACTTGTTACTTGCTTGCATGCTACTTGATACTTGTTACATACTACTTGTACTCTGTTATCTTATCATGTTACTTGATTCTGTTCTTGATTAAGAGTTAGTTGCTCTATTTTTCCGTCACCTCCCCTCCATGCTTACTTCAGTACTTGCTTCTTGTTGCCACTCTGTATTTTTGTTTATCTGTTTTCCGTACTTGATACCTGCACTACATACGGCCCGTAACTTGCACTAACATGCGTATTATTTCCTATTTTTCATTTCCCGCAAACTGTCAAATTTACAGATTTCAGTGACCAGCTGCCTGAAGGAGTAAGTGACCAAGTGTTCTAGACTTGGCTAGAGTTCCTACTTGAGTTTATTTCCTGTTTTGAATAAACTGTAATTGTTGTTACATGAATCTTGTATTGGGTACTTTGTCTCATAACCTATAACTTGTTGTTTTCAGATCTGGTTATTTGAGAATTATGTATCTTGTTTCAAGTAATTCTATTGGTTATATTAATTTGTTTCATGCATGCGTGGATAATTATTTCCTGTTTATTCTTGTTTATTCTTGTGTATTGTTGAAAAGATCCTTACAGCTCATGAATGATGAAAGCCATTCGCTGGACTTTGTCGCGTATCCGTATTCCGTATTCCATTTTGGGAAGTGAGGTGTGATAGTTACCGCAGAACATGTGGGGGGAAGCATTGCTGACCGCCAACTATATTCTCAATAAAATACCTCATAAGAAAACTAGCAAGACACCATACGAACTGTGAAAAGGTAATATACCTTCGTATAAATATTCAAAGTGTGGGAGTGTCTAGCAAAGGTAGTTGTACCTAATCCCAAACAGTTCACAATAGGACTTAAAACCATTGATTGCATATTCATAGGCTATGCACACAACAGTAGTGCATATTGGTTCTTGGTATATAAATCGGATATACCGGACATCCATGTGAATACAACAATGGAATCAAGGAATGCTTCCTTCTTTGAACACGTATTTCCGTGCAAGGATGCTACATATCCCAAATGTACATGTGAGTAAGGAAGTGCAAGTACTTCAGTTGATGAACCAGGAGATGATAATGATAAACCTAAATGAAGTAAATGGGCTAGAACATCAAAGTCAGTTGGTCCTAACTTTGTAATGGCCTTTCTGTTAGAAAATGAGCCTAGAACATTCAAGGAAGTCATGTCTACGCCTGATGCTCCTATGTGGAAGGAAGAAATCAAAAGTGAAATAGACTCCATAATGCAAAATCATACATGAGAGTTGGTCGATTTGCCTTCTGGGTGTAAAGCTCTAGGATGCAAATGGATTTTCAAACAGAAATTGAAACTAGATGGTTCAATAGAGAAATATAATAACCTGTATTTCCAAAAAAAATATAATAAAATATATATAATAGAAGAATGGCTGATTTGTAAAATAATAAATATATCTATAACTATTATAATGGGAGAGATGGGGTTCCAAACAAATAAACAATTTTTTATTTTTTTTGTATGTGTGCAAACACGTGCAGCGCACGTCTTGGTAGGTTTTTTTTTGTCCTTTTCCTTCCTCCTCCATGTGCATCGCACGTGCATGATACTAGTGTGTGTTAAAAGGGAGGGGCCCCACGGGTGTGAGATCTGTGAAGAAAGCACAGAATGTGATTTGGTTGAGAGGTGACATGATGTCACCATTATGTGGGGCCCAGTTTCAAAGTTTAAAAAAAAAGTTAGAGGAAAACTCTTGGTCTTCATTATGACGTGGCACTTTGAAGGGCCCACGGGCCTTTGAAAGTGTGCATGGGATTTGAATTAAAAATAGGAGTATTGTGAAGAGTTATCCCATATCGGGAATACACAAATATTAATTGAGTATAAATAAAATTGCCTATGATCAAGAGTCACCTAATTGGTTAATCACCTTTTGAGAGGCAGCCTGTGGTGGGCAATTGTACTACATAGTATCTAATTTGTCTTCGAAAAATAATAAAATTGTTTGAGTATTGGGGCAGGGCATTACAAGGCGAGACTTGTGGTACAAGGATTTAGGCAAAAAGGAAGGCCTAGAATTCTTTGATACTTATTCCCTTTCTAAATGAGGATTTAGAAGAAGAAATATACCTGAAACAACCTGAGGGTTACGTAGATCCTGGACAGAAAAACAAGGTGTGCAAGCTTGTAAAATTCTTGTACGGACTGAAACAAGCTCCAAAGCAGTTGCATGCAAAATTTGACAATGTTATGATGTCAAATATTTTCAAAATAAATGAATGTGATAAATGTATCTACATCAAAGATACTCCAAATGGATACATTCTAGTATGTCTGTATGTAGATGACATGCTCATTATTGGTAGCAATAATAACATTAGCAAACAAACTAAGAAGATGCTTAGTGGTAAGTTTGATATAAAAGATTTGGGAGTTGCAAATGTCATACTAGGAATCAAAGTTTTCAGGATATCTGACGAAATTACTTTGTCTCATGCTCATTACACTGAGAAGGTACCTGAAAGATTCAAGAATTACTCCAATGGGACTGCCAAAAGTTCTGTGGATCCCAGTCTTTACTTGTTCAAAAATACGGGTAACAGCATATCACAATTAGAATATGCACGTGTAATTGGTTGTATGATGTACTTAACAAATTGTACAAGATCGGACTTGGCACATTCAGTAAATGTACTGAGCCGCTACACAAGTAATTGAGGACGAAGTCACTGGAAAGGAATAACTAGAGTATTGAACTACTTGCGACATACTCAGAGTTATGGGCTGCGTTACACCAAATATCCAGAAGTACTAGAAGGCTACAGTCATGCCAACTGGATATCGGACTCCAAGAACTCGAAATCCAGAAGTGGGTATGTCTTCACTCTTGGTGGTGCAGTTGTGTCATGAAAACCCTCTAAACAAATATTATTGGCCAGATCCACCATGGAATCTTAGTTTATTGCTTTAGATAAAGCGGTAGAGGAAGCAGAATGACATCGAAACTTTTTAGCAGATATTCCTATGTGGAAAAAATCAGTGTATGCTATATGTGTACACTATGATAGCTAATTGGCTATAGCAAGGGCACTGACTTGTATGTATAATGGTAAATCTCGTCATATCAGAAGGCAATACAAAACCATTAGACAACTGCTCTCAAACGGAATAATCTCTATAAAGTATATAAAATCGGCCAACAACCTAGCGGATCCATTTACTAAAGGTTTGTCATGAGAGCAAGTTGTGAGATCATCAAGAAGAATGAGTTTAAAGCCTATGACGAAAGAGGATACTTGATGGAAACCCTACCTAGGTGACTGGATATCCCAAGATCTAGGTTCAAGGGGACAACTAAATCTTGTTGAATCGACGTGAGCACTGAGAGATTAAATCTCGTTCCTATTCTTAGGATGATAAAAAAACAGTGCTTCCTGCAAGGGGTTAGGATAAGCTTGGCTTTTAATGATTCCCATACTTTGAAATAAAGTGGGGTATGGCAGGATACTCTTTTTGGGCAATCACCTTGTGAGTATGAAATGGGCCATTTCTAGGAGAATGAAGAGATGCTACATTCTCCAAGTTTACTCACGATTAACCACAGTTGTTCAAGGCCAAAATGAACACAACAAAAAAACCTAGTTCTGTGAAGAGATAAAAATGTGTGATAGCTATTGTCTAGGTTTACATCAAAGCCTGGGTAGTTCAAGACATCATGTTCACTATCTGGTCAAGTGAATCTGATGGCTACTCACTAGGAGTGGTTCAAAGTTGAAAAATTACTACCATTCCTGATGGAGTGATTTTCCGATTGTACCCTCAAAGTCTTTTCTGTCATGTCTTTTTCTTTGTCGTGTCTGCATTGTATTGTCTGGTTATTTCCATTTATGTGGGGGATTGTTGGTAATATTTTTGGAAAACAACTTTTCGGGCCTGATTCCGGTGAGCTCCGACCATCGGCGGCACCGACAAGTGATTGGACCGCGTTCCTCTCGTCGAGTACTATTCCGTAATGTACTCATTTGCCAAAACTGGATTCCGTATGAATAAGAAATGTTGGTCCAAAGTTGGGTACTCGAAATGTACTAACTTGGAAATTTGGAAAAAATGAATTGTCCCACATCGAAAGTTGAGAAAGATTTCTCTAGTATATAAGCTAAAGAAATGGACCAAAGGGTGTAGCCCTGGGGTTACCACTAACGTGTAGTGGAGAGAGGACCTAGCCAAAACACACACGAGCACGTGCGCCCGAGCTCGGCTCGGCTTGGCTTGGTTCGGTTTGGTTCGGTTTGGTTTGGTTTGGTTCTGGTCACCTAAATTATTTTTTGTCCCGCTCCGAATTTTCTTGGATCCAGTTTTCTGTTGAGGCGTTTGAAATTCTGTAACTGGTATCATAACTCTGTAACAGTAGAGTAATGGATCCATCAATTACGCTTTTGAGCCATTACTCTGCTGTTACAGAGTAATGGACCCATCAGTTACGCCCTCATCTCCTATAAGACCAGTCAATTTTGTCTGTCATGGACACAGATTTTGAATTTTAAAACTCTTCTCCTTCCTCTGAGTCAGTCCGAGAGTACAACGCAGTTGCTAGTTCGCGTGTCTCTGAAGCTTGGGTGCTGCTCTTCAGAAAAGGTAATACAGTTGTATCCTGGGAGACAGTTAGTCAACAACCGTCACACTACGGGGTGAATTTTGCTCTAAGGACAAAGATCTTCATCTCGACTCTGTATTGAATTGTCTGGTTTAATTTTTTATTCCTGTAATTATACTTCTTCACAAAGATTATTAGGAATTTTCTATTTTATGAAATTCAAGTTCTAACCCCCATTCCTATTTTAAACCTTATGTAGGTATGCGAAAACAGCAAATGAACAAATAAATTCGATTAAGACTTTTAAGTAGACTTAAATTCCTAATTCTTTTCTTTTCCAGAGACCCTGTCTTACCTTATGTGTGTAACAGGACTCATATTACTAATACATAAGTGCTCATCCTAATGACACATTGAACATTAGTAAATGTTATCAACTATTCTTCATAATATTAACCAATTCTTTCAGTGTTTATGAGGAATAATAAAAGTAAATTCTTCAACGAATGTGCTTTGTGCACAAACCATCAACTTGATATGACTGATCAAATGGTCATATATCCGTATGTATGCAACTCATTTGAAGTTTTCTTAGTAGTCTTTAATCATCTTTAGCCTCATCTTCAGAGTGCATGATAGAACCATATGTGATGCATCGTGCAGGTGGAGGCGTGGGGTGTTGGAGGCAGTTGATGAGGCGGACACAGTTGAAGAATGGTCGAAAGAAAAATGCGACACACATGACCTGACTGATAACTCCGCCTGCGCACCATTTTTTTTTTTTTTCCTTTTTTGCTATTATTTCCTTCAAATTAGTTTCAAATGGAGATGAGTTTTTTAGTTTGTGAGTTGAGGAGTTTGAGAAGGGGAGATTGGTTTATAGGGATTTCGTGATCTGTTGTATTGATGAATGAGAGGCATTCTAGGTTATAACTAATATTTTTGAAACATCATTTTGTTTTTATTAGGTATTTGTGAATGTCCGAAACTGTTTAGTTCGTTTCTTGCTAACTCTATATTTTAAGAATAAGTTAGTTTAGGAATTTTGTTTGCTTATTAGTTTATTAAACTGTAAGGTAAGACAAACGGAAGAAAGAGGGACGGTGGAGGACTACTATGGAATACAAAGGAATTTTATATTTAGTTACTCGTATTTTTATTGATAAATATAGCATCCATGATTCATCAACATCATTATAAGCCTTTTTCCCATCAGAAAGGGATAGACTGTAAAGATTAATTAAAAGGATCCATGTAAGAATACGACTTTATGATCAATTGATAACCTGACATGGCATCAACCCTCTCTTAGTTGAGGAAAAGGAGAGGCACACCAAAATGCTAAATGATGAATTGGTGCCCTCCAAATTATCCTAGATGGTAATTAACTGTCTAAAACAAAACGATAGATTTGTATAGGAGATTACATTAAGTTTCAAAACACAAATACAGCTAAGAAGATGCATTTTTTAGAAAGAGTAGTGCGTACTTAATTAAAATAGTACTTAGTTATTTTTTTATTTGTATCACTATTAGAGTATTAGGGACAGAGTGGTCTAAACTTCCCAAAAAAAAAAAAAAAGAGAGAGAACAATATATCTTTATAAAGTGCTTGACCATGTAGTATTAACTGTTTAAGCAACCGTTCTTTAAAACATTGATGATCACATGTGATCAATATTACGTACTCTGGAGATGGTTCCACGACTTCTTCAACCTTCTCAATCTTTAGCTCCAGTTCTGAAATCTATGGGTTTAGGTTTAAACTTCTCATATGCGGAAAGATGATAAGAGCCAACTGGTGGTTGCGAGGAGCTTTAATGCTCAAATGACTCAGAAGTTCGCAAGGATGAAACATACGTTTCTTACACATTAGGGAAGGAGTCAAAGGACTCACACTCATGAAGAGGATGCTACGAATAAACTATAATATGTGAAGCGTTCTCTGAACGAGGTCATCGTTAGAAAAACTGAGGATCTCGTTAAGTCTTCGACACAATCAACACAAACCACTAAGCAAAACTAGATCGCACCAATCACATAAAACACACAAGAATTGTCCTGATTGGTGCTTTCACCTTAATTCGGGGGAGGAAGAACCGATATGTTATTTCAACTAGGAAAAATACAAGAATATTTCAATTCTCATCACGACCTTCTCTCAAGCCTAACTGGAACTTGATTGCTGCTTACAATGGAGTAACTCTCTCACCCTCTCATATGAAGTACTCTCGTCTTCTATTCGGTACTCAATAGAATCATATCGTTCTAGGAGCCATTTACAATGTATTTATAGATCTAGAAAAATCCTAGTTTGATACATTTGATACGTTAACCATCCGATTACTACTGAAGAGACAACCTTGACCCGACCCAAATAACCCATCAGCACTGCAGTCGGTCGACCGTACACAACAGTCGGTCAACCGTTCCCCTCTTTGGAAACCCTGTGCAGTCAGAGTGGCCGACCGACCCTAGTGCGGTCGACCGCAACTCCACCTATTTGCTTTTGCTGACTATTTTCCTTCTTCTTCGATGTCTCGGTTTGATTCATCTCAACGCTTCATCGGCTTCTTCATCAGATATGTGTATGTAAGACATACTAACCCAACAATCTCCACATTGGATTATGTTACCGCTAAATCTGGTGTGGGGGTAAACAGATAGTATTTGTGGATTCTTGGAAAACTTGAATAGCAAACCTGAAACCTGTTCTACCGGAGTTTGTCCGTTGACTCCCGCCGTTCACCTGAAAAAATTGCGAGACACCGCGGTTGATCCCGGCGACGCACCCTCCGACGCTCAAGTCAGTAATCAGGGAGATTATGAAAGAGCGTAAATTGGCAAAAGATTGATCACCTCTTAATAATGGTGGATGGGGAGTATTTATAGCCGCCTTTGGGATCAGTTTAGGAAGGAAATCCCTAATTCCCAGTGAGAGGATAGAGCGAATCAGGGCCATTGATTGAATACAATCAGAAACCCTAATTTTATCCAGCTGGCCCGGGTTTCTTGAGTGTTGGAACCCGCACCCAGTTGAGGCGGATCCGTTCGTGGGTTATTGGGCCTTTGTAGGAAAAGACCCAGAACCCATTTCAGACCCGTTTGTAGGTGAAATTACCATTTTACCCCCAGGCTTTAAGATTCGCGCCCGATTTGGACGGTTCCGATGTAACCCCATTTTTAGCCATATCACGAGCCCCCCACTCCCGAAGACTGAGTTTGATCAGCCTTTGGGGAGTAGTCTTGCTGTTTTAATGGCTTGCGGAGTTGTATCGGAGTCCAAATGAGGGGTGAGGATTCTTTGTATGGGGCAGTATGGTGATTTTCCGGGTTAGTTGCATGCTTTAAGCTGTTCTTGAGCCCTTCTGGTTTTTTGGCATTTTCCATTAATTTTTATCCATCTTTCGGATCGTTTATTTAATTTGCGAAGTGTTGATTCGTTGTTCGGGGGTCTTAATCAACCACTTTAGGCAATAATTATTTACTCAGAGATTCAAAAAAATTTCCCGAATTTATAATTATTTCCTAAAATTTTTAATTAATTTTTCCGAATTTTTAATCATTTTTTCGCAATTTTTTAAATAAATAAAATGGTTTTAATAAATAAAAATTAATTTTTAATACCGAATTATGTCGTGGCGCGATCTGGACCCTTCATCGTCGCCGAGCGTGATTTTTTGGAGGATCGGACGATCTGAGTGGGTCGGCATGTATTTTCCCCGTATGTGAAGGTCGGTACCTCGGCACCTCGGCTCGGCTCCTCGGCTGCTCGGCTCGGAGCGCTGGGATCGGCCGAGCTACGTGGCACGATCCTGAGCGTCCATTATGGTGCGAATCACGAGGATGGGGTTCAGATCACGAGAAAACGCTATCTTGTCATTTTGTGGGCGTGTCGCTATCTGAGCCGTCCATCAAGTCTTGACACGAATTTTTGAGCAGTAACGCCCCGAATCCCAAATACACTGAATTCGAGATGTTCTACAGGATCTTTCTGCTTCCTTTAGTACAATTTTACAAGAAAATTTGAACTTTTCACTTTACATCAGAGTTTACATGAATACATTACACTTTACATTGCACAGCGGAAGTAAACATTACAACAATGAAACAAATGTACAACAACATTGAATAATCTTTAAGCATCTGCTCTTCTTTACTCTTTATCATGCCATTTACCTGCATATAAGACTGTGGGTACGTCATTTTATTCAACCAACGATCATTATACACGGCCATCCTCTCTATGCCGGAAATAGTATAACTTATTTTCCATATTTAGCAAACACAAACTTGTCACATATCAAACTAAAGGGACTACCATATTGATGTCGTGTTGTGATTGTGCACTGAGTCCTTAATGCAGTTAATTATATTAGATGACACTAATGCGCACTTGTTCGGATTCTATGCATCTCATACTATATAGGTCCGAGGGCAAGCTTCTTAATCGTTCTTCATCTTTGTAGGGTTCAATCCCTCGTTATGACCTAATCTACTACTGTAATTACGGTAGGTATCTTAGATGATCTATGAGTACAAGCACGTGTACAGAAAATCCTGGAGGGGAATCCCACGTCATGTCACGACGCATCGTGAAGACAGCCTATGGCAATTCAGCCTCCTTCATGGCACACGATTCTCTTGCAGTCACCAAACATCCCACAAGCGTCGCCACCGGGACAATAATTCTGGAGTAGTGCCCACGCCATGTCTTGACGCATCAAGCAGGCAGCCTGTGGATCACTCTCACACCGCCAATCCGATGGCCCTCATACTCGTGTTTTTCTCCTACTTTCATCAAGTCTCCACTATGTACTAATCCTTAGTTTTTATCAAAATCATCAACAAAAATCAAAGCTCTAGAGTTAGCCTCTCCACTAAACCGGACTTATTCATTCATTCAAACATGACCAACCTTGGTCTTTCTTTTCAATTTTCATTTCATTTATTTCCAAATGCCGGGGGAGACTTAGCTACTCTTTTTGTTTCAATTTTCAATTCACAATTTCCAATTTGAGCATTTCCAACTCATAAATTCATATGTTGAGTTATCATACTCAAATAGTATTTCTCTTTTCCAATCATGATTTCTAAATTGTTCAGTAGTCCATAATTATACATTAAATTCAACTATTCATCATGTAACCCATGAAATGTTATTTTCACATAAAAACCCACATCACTAATTATTCAATCAAAAATGAACATTTACACTTCATAATTTCCACACTCTTCTCAAAATGAGAATAATTTGCATCACATCCACACAATATAATTTCTTTCTTTACTATATTAATCTTCCAATCATTCATTCCATGTTCTTTTTGCAAGATACAACTTTCACAAAATATACATATAGAACCATAGTTCTATTTATGCATTTTATTCTCAAATCATAGTTTATTTCATGCAAATAATTCCTAAATTATTTTTATAAAATCCTGCATATTTTTAGGAGAATAATCATATTTTTTTCACCATTTTTTGATCACCAAAACGTTAAAAATAAGTTTTTCCAATCTTGTCGAGGGCAAGATTCGAACCCAGAACCCCAGAGAACACAGCTGACAGCACAAACCACTAGGCCAAAGGTGCTAGACGGTATAAGTACGACTGAGAGCTTTAAATGCTCTCGGCTGTATACTTTAACCCCCTTTTTTTTCAAAAATGCAAAATTACGTTACTGAGGGGATTCGAACCAGCAACCTCAGAGAAACAGGCCGTGCGCTCCGACCACTTGAGCTACGTGCTCAGGTTGTCAAGTACACTTCGAAATTCTTTTTAAAACAATTCTCTCTGTTATTTAAAACATTTCGATGTTCATCGAATTCTCATTTCAATTTGCTTTTATAGAATTTACTGTAAATTTCCAGATTGGCTATTCTCAACCTAAGTTATAATCCAGTATAATAAAGAGTAATTTTTTTCAATAATTAATACATATTCTCATACAACTAATTCGAAATATGAACTATCACTACCACATTTTCTTCTCTTTTCGACATTTCTTAGCAATTAGCATTCTAATCTCTTTATCAACAAATTTCACATTAGTTCTCTGTCTTTAATCATTTACCCAACATACAAACTCATATTTTAAATTATTCATGCCCACAATAACACAAAAGATCTATTTAACACATGAAATAGCATTATCAATCTACTAACTTTTGTATGTAATTCTTGATGGTAATAAATGTGTTTTCTTCAATCAATCCATGATCCTAATCAATTCACATACAACTTAAATAATAGAACCACATTCAAATTTGCATATCCACATTTCAATCATTCAATAGGTTATTTTTCCTAATTAAAGTGTGCTCTTCTTAATCTTTTTCCATGCTTCATTCATTCATTTCTAACATGCATTTCTAATTTAGAAATATGGAGAATTTACCCACCTCAAATGGAGAGACAAACACAATTAGCAACTTCCTAAACAAAAGTCCTTGCACGCGAACGATCCTCCTCCTAGAAGCGCGCACTCGAGCCTCCAAAAGCACCTCACCGAGAGCTCCTTGATGGTAGCCGGTCTTTCCTTTCCTCCTTGATGTTGCAAGCACAATCCCACACACTCTCAATCTTTTAACTCACACAATCACTACTAGATAATATAATTTAGACTATAGGTTTGTAGAAAGTAATAAGCACAAGAATAACTAGCCATGGAGGAGGTATTTATACTAAAAATCAAAGAGAATGGAGGGCTAGGATCAAGTAGTTGGTTATAAGATGGTGGGCTAAGATGAAAGTAGGAGTTGCATTAACTACCCACAACCTAGTAACCACCAAGCATGATCTCCACTCAAATTTTGGTTTCCCTCCAAGCTTACAACCGGCCTAGAAAGGAAGTGCATATTGCACGTGTACGTGCAATGCACGTGCAAGCATTTGCCTCCAAAAATTTTGTACATTAAATTTTTGTATAAAAATAAAATAGTCTTTAAATTGTATTCTACTTGACAAGTTGTATAAAAATAGTTCATGAGCTTTAGTTTATGGGCCAAAATAATTATTATAAAAATAATAAATTAAATTAACTTTGGGCTTTTAAAAAAAAGGCTTTTTGTCTAATTGAAAGAAGGCTTTATAGAAAAATAATTAAAGGCACATATTTAAATATTTATACTCATCATGATGAAAATGTTTACCAAAAAATATTGCACGTGCACACTACGTGCAAAATAAATAATTTTTCATTAAATGAAAAATCGGAGCATTACAACACTCCCTCCTTAGAATAGTTCCGTCCCCGGAACTACCGTCAAGAGTGAGAAACAAAATACAATACTCACAACAAGAACAAAAGATACAAAAATACAATCAAGCAAAAAGCTCAGGATAGTCCTTCAACATCCTCTCCTCAGACTCCCAAGTAGCCTCTTCAACCAAATGGTTTCTCCAGACTACCTTGACCATCGGTATCGTCTTATTCCTCAAGACTTTCTCTCGACGATCAACAATCTCGACAGGAGACTCGATGTAATTCAGATCCAACTGCAAACCTTCCGGCACTTCAGGCAAATGATGACTCGGATCTGGAATATAACCTCTCAGCATAGACACATGGAAGACATTGTGCACCTGAGATAACTCTTCCGGTAATTCAAGCCGGTAAGCAGTTTTTCTGATCCTTTTCAATATCTTGTACGGTCCTATAAACCTCGGGGCTAACTTTCCGCCTTTGCCAAATCGAACCACACCTTTACTGGGCGATACTTTCAGAAAGACGAAGTCACCGACCTCAAACTCAAGGTCCCTTCTCCGGTTGTCTGCATAGCTTTTCTGCCTGATTTGAGCTTCCACTAACATTTTCCTGATCAGAACAATCTTCTCAGAGGTTTGCTGCACAAGCTCAGGACCAAACAACTGACGCTCCCCAACTTCAAACCAACAAACAGGCGTCCTGCACTTCCTGCCATACAAAGCTTCGTACGGCGTCATCCCGATGCTAGCCTAAAAACTGTTGTTGTAGGCAAACTCTACCAAAGGTAAATGCCTTTCCCAACTGCCTCCAAAGTCTAGTATACAACACCGAAGCATATCCTTAAGAATACGGTTGACTCTCTCGGTCTGCCCATCGGTTTGCTGATGAAAAGCAGTGCTGAAATCTGTCTTGGTACCCAAAGCTGTCTGAAGACTCCTCTAGAAATGCGAAGTAAACCACACATCTCGATCAGACACAATAGTTGACGGAACACCATGAAGCCGGACGATCTCGCCAACATACAACTCAGCCAACTTGTCCATCGAAGCAGTGAGTTTCATCGCCAAAAAGTGAGCGGACTTGGTTAGTCGATCGACTATAACCCAAATCGCATCATTGCCTTTAGGACTCTTAGGTAATCCCGTAATGAAATCCATACTGATGTTATCCCACTTCCATTCCGGAATAGGTAACGGCTGTAATAGACCTCCGGATCTCTGATTTTCGGCTTTGACTTGCTGACAAACCTCACACTTCGCCACAAATTCAGCCACATCCCGCTTCAAACCTGACCACCAGAAATGTTGTTTGATGTCTTTGTACATCTTAGTACTCCCAGAATGTACCGACAAAAGACTAGCATGTGCCTCCTGAAGAATACTCTCTTTCAGGTCCGTCTGATTCGGAACACATAGCCTCTCTCCAAACCACAGCACTCCATCCCTGATTTGAAATCCGAGCAACCTGCCAGCACAAACCTGCTCCTTCATTTCCAAGATATCAGCATCAACCTCCTGACTTGCAATGATCCTTCCATTCAAAGTAGGCTGAAGCCTCAACTGAGCTAAAGATGCTCCCAATCCTTGCAAGACAACTTCAATACCTGCTCGATCCAATTCCTCAATCAGATACTTCTGAGTTGTAATCAAACTGGCTAAACTGCTCTTGCGACTAAGTGCATCAGCAACAACATTAGCTTTCCCAGGATGATACTTGATCTCAGGTCGCATGTCCTCGAGCACTTCCAACCATCTCCGCTGCCTCAGATTCAGATCCCTCTGCTGATATATGTACTTCAAGCTCTTGTGATCCGTGTACATGTTCAATTTCTCACCGTACACGTAGTACCTCCATTGCTTTAGGGCAAAGATAATCGCAGCCAACTCCAGATCATGAGTCGGATAATTCTTCTCATGTGGTCGTAGTTGTCCAGATCCATAAGCGATTACTCTTCCTTCTTGCATTAAGACACAACCAAGCCCACGATGTGAAGCATCGCTGTAAACATCATACTCAACACCTGCTCTAGGCAAAGCCAAAATAGGTGCAGTAGTCAGTTTCTCTTTCAACTCCTGAAAGCTCGCCTCACATTGCTCAGTCCACTTGAAGTTCACATTCTTCTTGGTCAGTCCAGTAAGTGGCACGGCTATCTGAGCATAATCTTGAATGAATCTCCTGTAGTATCCAGTCATTCCAAGAAAACTTCTGACTTCCTTCACTGTAGTAGGCCTAGCCCAATCTCTCACTGCCTCTATCTTCTGAGGGTCAGTTGCCACTCCCTCCTTAGAAAGGATGTGACCTAGGAATGCCACTTCAGATTTCCAGAAATCACACTTGGATAACTTGGCATACAACTTCTGCTCTTCCAGCTTCTTCAACACTGCTGCCAGATGCTCAGTGTGCTCCTCTTCTGACTTGGAGTACACGAGGATATCATCGATAAACACCACGATGAAAGAATCAATGAACGGCCTCAGAACTCTATTCATCAAATCCATGAAGATTGCGGGTGCATTCGTCACTCCAAATGGCATAACTAAGAATTCGTAATGTCCATGTCGAGTTCTAAATGCAGTTTTGTGCACATCTTCAGCTTTCACTCGAACTTGGTGATATCCTGATCGAAGATCTATTTTGGAGAAAACAGCTGCTCCTTGTAGACGATCAAACAAGTCATCAATTCGGGGAATAGGATACTTATTCTGAACAGTGACCTTATTCAGCTCCCAGTAATCGATACACATTCTCATCGATCCATCCTTCTTCTTTACCAAAAGCACTAGTGCTCCCCAAGGTGACGCACTAGGTTGAATAAAGCCTTTCTCCAACAGTTCCTCAATCTACCGTTTCACCTCATCCTATTCCACTGGAGCCATCCTATACGGTGCCTTAGAAATGGGTGCACTTCCTGGTTGAACAGTGATGCTGAACTCTACATCACGATGTGGGGGTAACCTAGGAAAATCATCTAAGAACACAGTCGGATAGTCCCGAACCACAGGAATTCCTTGCACTTCCACAGGAGTCTCTTCCTTGCGGATAGTTGCCACCAGCCTAGAACACTTCTTCTTCCCTTGAAAAGTGACTTCAGGTCCACCTGGAGCCTTCACTGTTACCGTCTTGGTCTTACACTCGATGCTTGCACTATACACCGATATCCAATCAATGCCAATGATAACATCGACTCCCAAGATAGTCAGCTCGATCAAATCAATCCCAAAGATTCGATCTCCAATCACAATCTCACAATCAGCATAATACCGATCAGTAGTTAAAGTTTTCCCTGATGGAGTAGCTACTGCCAAGATCTTGCCTGAAAAAATCTTTGGTTCAACTCCCAACACTTTAGCAAATTTAGGAGACACAAAAGTATGAGAGGATCCCGTATCGAACAACACAACAGCTTTCATTCCATTAAAATAAAGTTCTCCTGTTACATAATACACACTCATTACGTAACAGTTCACTTAATAAATGGAAAAAAGAAATGACATAAACCACTAAACATCAGCCCTCGTACCAGTGATGACATGATCAACCTCATCAGCATCAGCTTCCGTCAAGGCAAATACTCGCCCTGGTTGGTACGGTCTCTTCCCAGTCTGCTGCGTCGGTACATTGCGAACACCATTTCGTGGTTTGAGACATTGAGATCAGTAATGTCCTGTTTCACCACAGTTGTAGCAAGCTACCGCAGGAGGTCTCACCACATTGTTCCCAGGTCCTCCAGCCACACTAATAGCATTCGCCCCTGTCGGTTTAAACCTTTGTGCAGATGGTTGCCCCTTGAAATTCTCAGAATGTGCGGGCCTCTTTCCAGACTGCCAGTTGTTCCTCCGGTTCTGAACAACATGAAACTGCTCCATATCTGCTTCCGTCGCTGCTGCTCTCTTGACCAACTTGTCGAATCTTCTGATACCAAGAGGTATCATCCGGGACCTCAAGCTCGGTCTCAATCCATGCTCGAACTTACGAGCCTTCTTAGCCTCATCCATCACTAATTCAGGAGCATACCTAGAGAGCTGAGTAAACTTGGTCTCGTACTCTCTCACTGACATGCTGCCTTGCTGTAGTGATAGAAATTCCATAGCCTTCTTCTCTTGAACATCGGAGGGGAAATAGTGACTGCGGAATTCTTCCAGAAATTCCTCCCAGCCAAGCACTATGCCTCCCATTGTCCTCTTCATCGACTGCCACCAAACAACCGCATCCTTCTCGAGTTGCAGAGTTGCCAACTTCACCTTACTGCCTTCAGGGGTCTCCAGCACTTCAAAGATTGTCTCCACATGACGAACCCAGTTGTCAGCCGCATCGGGGTCTGACTTCCCTTCGAATACAGGTGGTTTCATTCGTTTGAACGATTCCACTAGTTTAATCGCTTCGGGTACCGGATTCACAAGCCCCCTTCCTTGGTTCTGATTCATAGCCACGGCATTCATCGTCTAATAGACCCTCGCAAGTTCCGTTTCCAGATCCAGACCTTCCCCGTTTCTAGCTCCTCTTCTAGACATATTATGATGCAAAAGATCCATTAAATTCGAAGTATAAGACATGAATTTTAAATCAAATTGCATTTCATTGAATTCCAAACTTTATACATTTGAATTGAAAAACATTTCTTGACATCAGAATGAAAATAGTAGAAGCTACAACAGTCTAACTCCCACGGTTCCTCTTCGCTTCTTGAAGTTCTCCCCGTAGTTCATCAACTTCATCCTTCAGCACATCTGTCAGATTCTTCCTCTTCTCGAGTTCCCATATACGATGACTGAGAACAGAATATTCGTCCTTGCGCTTTGCCAGCTGCGCCTCCAATAATCTGACTCTCTCTCGCAATGTTTCTACCTGTCTCTGAAGAGAAGTCACAAGACTATTTGGAACTAGTTCTTCTTCTTCGTCAGAAGAAGAGTCATCAGATGAATCCGGAGGTGGGGTGATCTCTCGGGATTCAGGCCATTCTTCTCCGTCAGAATCTGCTTGCCCTGGATAGTACTCGTCCTCGGAATCTGCCTGTCCAGGATGGTACTCTTCCTCGATGATATGCCAGTCGTCGTCTCCAGCAGGGTCGAAGTGATCAGCCATCTTAGAAATAAAGAGGAAGAAGCATAAGTCATAGAGCAACACAAATGTAAGTCACTGACATTTAAATCTCTAGACTCAAACACACACTCTAATGTCCACTACTAGGGTGTCGTTCCTAATAAATTTGTACAAGTGTGGAAAGCGTGGCTCTGATACCACTCTGTAACGGCCCGAATTCCAAATACACTGAATTCGAAATGTTCTACAGGATCTTTCCGCTTCCTTGAGTTTAATTTTACAAGGAAATTTGAACTTTTCACTTTACATCAGAGTTTACATGAATACATTACACTTTACATTGCACAGCGGAAGTAAACATTACAACAATGAAACAAATGTACAACAACATTGAATAATCTTTAAGCATCTGCTCTTCTTTACTCTTTATCATGCCATTTGCCTGCATATAAGACTGTGGGTACGTCATTTTATTCAACCGACGATCATTATACACGGCCATCCTCTCTATACCGGAAATAGTATAACTTATTTTCCATATTTAGCAAACACAAACTTGTCACATATCAAACTAAAGGGACTACCCTATTGATGTCGTGTTGTGATTGTGCATTGAGTCCTTAATGCAGTTAATTATATTAGATGACACTAATGTGCACTTGTTCGGATTCTATGCATCCCGTACTACATAGGTCCGAGGGCAAGCTTCTTAATCGTTATTCATCTTTGTAGGGTTCAATCCCTCGTTATGACCTAATCTACTACTGTAATTACGGTAGGTATCTTAGATGATCTATGAGTACAAGCACGTGTATAGAAAATTCTGAAGGGGAATCCCACGTCATGTCACGACGCATCGTGAAGACAGCCTGTGGCAATTCAGCCTCCTTCATGGCACACGATCCTCTTGCAGTCACCAAACATCCCACAAGCATCGACACCGGGATGATAATTCTGGAGTAGTGCCCACGCCATGTCTTAACGCATCAAGAAGGCAGCCTGTGGATCACTCTCACACCGCCAATCCGATGGCCCTCATACTCGTGTTTTTCTCCTACTTTCATCACGTCTCCACTATATACTAATTCTTAGTTTTTATCAAAATCATGAACAAAAATCAAAGCTCTAGATTTAGCCTCTCCACCAAACCGGACTTATTCATTCATTCAAACATGACCAACCTTGGTCTTTCTTTTCAATTTTCATTTCATTTATTTCCAAATGCCGGGGGAGACTTAGCTACTCTTTTTGTTTCAATTTTCAATTCACAATTTCCAATTTGAGCATTTCCAACTCATAAATTCATATGTTGAGTTATCATACTCAAATAGCATTTCTCTTTTCCAATCATGATTTCTAAATTGTTCAGTAGTCCATAATTATACATTAAATTCAACTATTCATCATGTAACCCATGAAATGTTATTTTCACATAAAAACCCACATCACTAATTATTCAATCAAAAATGAACATTTACACTTCATAATTTCCACACTCTTCTCAAAATGAGAATAATTTGCATCACATCCACACAATATAATTTCTTTCTTTACTATATTAATCTTCCAATCATTCATTCCATGTTCTTTTTGCAAGATACAACTTTTACAAAATATACATATAGAACCATAGTTCTATTTATGCATTTTATTCTCAAATCATAGTTTATTTCATGCAAATAATTCCTAAATTATTTTTATAAAATCCTGCATATTTTTAGGAGAATAATCATATTTTTTTCACCATTTTTTGATCACCAAAACGTTAAAAATAAGTTTTTCCAATCTTGCCGAGGGCAAGATTCGAACCCAGAACCCCAGAGAACACAGCCGACAGCACAAACCACTAGGCCAAAGGTGCTAGACGGTATAAGTACGACTGAGAGCTTTAAATGCTCTCGGCTGTATACTTTAACCCCCTTTTTTTTCAAAAATGCAAAATTACGTTACTGAGGGGATTCGAACCAGCAACCTCAGAGAAACAGGCCGCGCGCTCCGACCACTTGAGCTACGTGCTCAGGTTGTCAAGTACACTTCGAAATTCTTTTTAAAACAATTCTCTCTGTTATTTAAAACATTTCGATGTTCATCGAATTCTCATTTCAATTTGCTTTTATAGAATTTACTGTAAATTTCCAGATTGGCTATTCTCAACCTAAGTTATAATCCAGTATAATAAAGAGTAATTTTTTTCAATAATTAATACATATTCTCATACAACTAATTCGAAATATGAACTATCACTACCACATTTTCTTCTCTTTTCGACATTTCTTAGCAATTAGCATTCTAATCTCTTTATCAACAAATTTCACATTAGTTCTCTGTCTTTAATCATTTACCCAACATACAAACTCATATTTTAAATTATTCATGCCCACATTAACACAAAAGATCTATTTAACACATGAAATAGCATTATCAATCTACTAACTTTTGTATGTAATTCTTGATGGTAATAAATGTGTTTTCTTCAATCAATCCATGATCCTAATCAATTCACATACAACTTAAATAATAGAACCACATTCAAATTTGCATATCCACATTTCAATCATTCAATAGGTTATTTTTCCTAATTAAAGTGTGCTCTTCTTAATCTTTTTCCATGCTTCATTCATTCATTTCTAACATGCATTTCTAATTTAGAAATATGGAGAATTTACCCACCTCAAATGGAGAGACAAACACAATTAGCAACTTCCTAAACAAAAGTCCTTGCACGCGAACGATCCTCCTCCTAGAAGCGCGCACTCGAGCCTCCAAAAGCACCTCACCGAGAGCTCCTTGATGGTAGCCGGTCTTTCCTTTCCTCCTTGATGTTGCAAGCACAATCCCACACACTCTCAATCTTTTAACTCACACAATCACTACTAGATAATATAATTTAGACTATAGGTTTGTAGAAAGTAATAAGCACAAGAATAACTAGCCATGGAGGAGGTATTTATACTAAAAATCAAAGAGAATGGAGGGCTAGGATCAAGTAGTTGGTTATAAGATGGTGGGCTAAGATGAAAGTAGGAGTTGCATTAACTACCCACAACCTAGTAACCACCAAGCATGATCTCCACTCAAATTTTGGTTTCCCTCCAAGCTTACAACCGGCCTAGAAAGGAAGTGCATATTGCACGTGTACGTGCAATGCACGTGCAAGCATTTGCCTCCAAAAATTTTGTACATTAAATTTTTGTATAAAAATAAAATAGTCTTTAAATTGTATTCTACTTGACAAGTTGTATAAAAATAGTTCATGAGCTTTAGTTTATGGGCCAAAATAATTATTATAAAAATAATAAATTAAATTAACTTTGGGCTTTTAAAAAAAAGCTTTTTGTCTAATTGAAAGAAGGCTTTATAGAAAAATAATTAAAGGCACATATTTAAATATTTATACTCATCATGGCGAAAATGTTTACCAAAAAATATTGCACGTGCACACTACGTGCAAAATAAATAATTTTTCATTAAATAAAAAATCGGGGCATTACAGGAGCGATCTGACGGTGATTCTGGCTTGGCAGAATTTTTCTCCATATGTGGAGGTCGGTACCTCGGCACCTCGGCTCGACTCCTTGGCAGTTCGACTCGGAGCGCTGGGATCCGCCGAGCTACGTGGCACGATCCCAACGTCCATTATGGTGCGAATCACGAGGATGGGGTTCAGATCACGAGAAAATGTTATCTTGTCGTTTTGTGGGCGTGGCGCGATCTGAGCCATCCATCAGGTTTTGACATGAATTTTGGGATGATCCGACGGTGACACTGGGTCGGCTGAATTTTTCTCCATATGTGGAGGTCGGTACCTCGGTACCTCGGCTCGGTAAAACGGTGGTTCGGTGGCACGTCGAGGCGTTGGTCGCCGAGTGATGGTTTTAAGCATTTTGACGAGTTCTAGTCTTGAAATGTCGCAACTCTCTGACCCAGTAGCTCGGTTGCTTGGCCAAGCTGTTCGGTAGTCGGCTATACAACCAAGTGGCCGGCAGCTCGGAAGGAAGGTGTGGCTTGATCTGGAGCGTTCATCACGGCGTGGATCATGAGAACGGGGTTCAGATCACGAGAAAATGTTATCTTTTCGTTTTGTGGGTGTGGCGCGATCTGAGACGTCCATCACATTTTGACACGAATTTTGGGACGATCCGACGGTGACACTGGGTCGGCTGAATTTTTCTCCATATGTGGAGGTCGGTACCTCGGCACCTCGGCTCGTTAGAATGGTGAGGCGCTCTGGTGGTTCGGCAGCTCGTCGAGGTGCTGGTCGCCGAGTGACGGAGTTAAGCGAATTGACGAGTTCTTGTCTTGAAAAATCGCAATTCTCTATTTTGTCATTTTGCCTTCCTTTAGTGGGCCTTTAAATGCTTGGAGAGCCCAAACGTCGCTCTCTTAGCTATAAATCCCCACTCTCCTCACCCTTAGCTCATTTCTCTCTTTTCACTCTAAATTTTTACTTTCACTCTCAGTCTCGCACTGCAAGTGGTGATTTGTGCTCCAAGGTGGTGGCACTAGCTGTCGCGTGGGCCAGGCAATTTTCGGCGAAGAAATTCCGACCGTGCACGTCACTTCCAAGTTTACGTCACATCAAGGTCAGTGTTTTTGCCTTAGATATTTTTTAGAGATGTCAAGGGTAAACTCGGGAAGTGAGGCATCGTCCTTGGAGATCGTGGTGCCGAGGAGAGAAGTTAAGTAGCGAGTCGGAGAAAGGGGAAGAAAGTGGTAGGGTCGTCCATAGTCGAGGAGATCGTGGAGCCGGAGAGGCGAGCCCCCGAGTTGGGTTGATACCCTAGTGTGTTGTCCGGTCACGCCGGCATCAGGCAGTACGAAGGCGATCTGCTGAAGAAGGTGATTGTTGGTCGATCGGCGGTTTACGAGGAGAACGCCCCGAGGGAGGTCACCGAGGTGGACGACCTTGCTTCGGTATTATCTGAGAGGGACCTCCGGATCAGAAAGGGGTTCGCCATCCCTCCGGAGTACACTCTGATCCTCCCCAGCCCTGGGATGCGAGTGAACACCGTGCTGCCGCCGACCACGTGCGTGTTCGAGTTCGACTCTCTGTGTGTCGGCTTGCGCTTTCCTCTGCATCCCTTCGTGCTAAAGGTTCTCCATTGGTATTGTCTGGCACCGGTGCAATTTATGCCGAACACCTGGTGCCCCGTGCTAGCCTTCTTGCTGCAGTGTTGCATAGCCGAGGTCGAGCCAGACATGACAATCCTCCGGAGTCTGTATCGGATCAACCGGATGTCGAAGGCCGAACCTCGCTACTACTTGTCACCCCGGAGAGGTGTTAAGCTCATAGAGAATCCAGACTCGATAAAAGGTTGGAAGGAGAAGTTTTTTCTGTTAAAGGGGGCCTCGCCATGGGACATCCCGACTCGGTGGAAGGAAGAGGTGCCGAAGTTTGCAAGGGCCGACCCGGTGCTGAGTCCAGACGAGGAGGAGGTGGCGGCGAAGCTCATTGCTCTCCCTACATTAATCTGGAAAGGAATGACCGAGGAGGTGCTACACGGGTCGGGGCTTAGTCCGATCAACCCGAGTATGCTCCTGACAACTCGCAGCATTTTTTTTTCTTTCTTTTTCTAACTTGTTATTTTTTGTTTCGTTGTTTGGAACAGAGGCACTGAAGATGGACTTCACGGCGATGATGTCTGAGTGAGGCAAGGTCGCCGATGGCAGGAAGAGGAAGAAGCCGAGCACTGGGCTTACGTCCGGACGACCTTCGAAGGCCCCCTCGGTAGCTGCCGACCCTACCGCTGATCTTCAGGCGCCATCTCCTTCGGTAGCCGCCCTTGTAGACCCATCAGCTCCGGCCTCATCTGCCCCGGCCAGTGAGACCTTTTCGGTTTCGGCGGTGCTGGCTCTGCAGGCCCCGCCTCTGATGCCTCAGGCCGAGCAGATCTTGACTGAGGCACATAAGAAGCTGTTCGTCCCTGACTGGCGGGTGAAGAATCACGACGGCTTTCGTGGTGATTCGCAGATGTGTATGTAGGCCGTCAAGCATCTCGCGACCCCGAAAGACCGAGCCGCTATGAAGGTGGGGACGACCGGGGACGACACCTACGAGATAGCTCGGTCGCTCATGTCGGTAGGTATCTTCTTTTTTTTTGAAAATTTCTTTAAGTCCATAGCTCGAATTTTATAACCACCTAACGCTCGTTCATTGCAGGCCACTTGCCACTTCGGCCACCTTGTTCAGGAGTTCGCCGAGTATGAGAAGGAGCTGAAAGCTGCCTGTGACAAGGACAGGGCAGAGAAGGCGAGGGCGGTGAAGCAGCTCGAGGCGGAGCAGCGCCGTTCGGAGGCTTTGGAGGTTCGGGTCGCCGATCTTGAGATGGCCTTAGAGCGAGCTAATGAGCAGCTTGCCGCAGAGGTTGCCAAGGTGGCTAAAGCTGTCGAGGAGCTGGCCGCATCGGCGAAGGCCCTGGAGGCAGCTAAGGCAGAGAGGGACTCCGCGACGGAGGTGGCCAGGAAGGAGGTCGAAGTCGAGGCGAAGAAGCACATGGCCAGGAATATGGAGTTGTCTTATGCGAGAGCACTTGACCACGTCGAGGCTCGTGTCCCCAGCTTTGAAAGAGTGGGATATCGCCTGTGGCCCGGCGAATAGGAGGAGGGCAAAGAGGAGGCAGGAGAAGGGGAGGAGGGTGAGCAACGGGACGAGGAGGTGGCGGTCGACCCCAAGCCGGGGTGATAGGGGGCGAGGGACCATCTGGCGAGGCGCCTATGATCGCTCCGTCGCCTCAGGTGGATCCTTGATCTCCCCGTCTTTTGCATAAACCTCTTTTTCTTCTCTTCTTTTTTTTGTAACGCCTTATAGCAGACTAGCCACCGCTTCCTTTCGATATGAATGAAAGATTTTTTTTTTTTGAATTTGTCTAAGTGTTTGGCTCGGCACTTGTCTTCTTTGAATTTGTCCAAGTGTTTGGCTCGGAACTCGTCTTCTTTGAACTTGTCTAAGTGTTTGGTTTTTTAGATCGTCGAACTTGGTTCGGATGCCGCAGCGGCTCGGCGGCGAACGGAATTATTTCAGCAATCAAGCGAAGCTCGTCTCGAGGGCGAGATTGAGTTAATCAGGAGGGTGCGATTCAATGTGGAGAAGACAAACATCGAGTTATTGGCCGAGGTTCGTCACTTGCAAATAATCGAAGGAGAACTCTCGGCGAAGGAGGATGAGTTAACCTCGGTACTGGCCAAGCGCGATGTGCTCGCTTCGAAGGTTGAGCAGCTAAGGAGGGTTACGGTAGACAAAAGCATCGAAGTAACCAACCTTCGCCGAATCATAGCTGACTGCGCGGGGGACGCGAGCTCGGCAAAACTTCCTCGGTTCAAGGTGTCGGTGAAAGACGAAACTTTGAAGGATAGGATAGTCGAACTTGAAGAAGAAGTCGCTCGGCTTAAACCTCAGCCCGTGAGGGTTAATTTCCGAAGCACTTCGTGCACCCGCGAGGAGAGTGAGAGGGGAATCTCCTTCTACGAGCTCACGACTCGCCCACCCATCATTCGTCGGAGCCCTGCCGACGCTCAGAGTGGCATGGCCATCTCGTCTAGCGGAGCTTTGGTTGGTGCCACGGTCAGAAGCAGCGCCGAGGAGGCATCTCGGTTCGTTGGCGTAGAGAAGAGCTCGGGGTGAAGCGGCGCCGACCTCGGATTTCTCTTAACCGAAACGTCCCCGTCTCGAAGAAGCGTTGATAGAGTTGTATTATACTTTGGAATTTTTGTAGCACCTCGTTGTAAATGTTTGTTTTTGTAGCACCTTGTTGTAATAGCTTGGCTTTGTAACTTAATGTTTTTGTTCGTTGTACCCCTTAATAAATTTTTTTTTGACGCTCGTGTGTTTGAGTTTGTTTTAAGAGTTGTGGGAGCAATTCCGAATGGTGGCCCACTTCTAGCTCGCTTTAGAGCGAGTCTACGAAGTGGAGTCGAACCAAGTGTTGGACTCCGAATTCGTCGTTAGAGTTTGTCAACGGTTGTGGGAGCAATTCCGAATGGCGAACCACTTCTATCTCGCTTTAGAGCGAGCCTGCGAAGCGGAGTCGAGCCAAGCATTGGACTCTGAAATCGTCGTTAGAGTTTGTCAACGGTTGTGGGAGCAATTCCGAATGGCGAACCGCTTCTAGCTCGCTTTAGAGCGAGCCTGCGAAGCGGAGTCGAGCCAAGTGTTGGACTCCGAACTCGTCGTTAGAGTTTGTCAACGATTGTGGGAGCAATTCCGAATGGCGAACTGCTTCTAGCTTGCTTTAGAGCGAGCCTGCAAAGCGGAGTCGAGCCAAGTGTTGGACTCCGAACTCGTCGTTAGAGTTTGAAGAAGGTAAAAACAGAGAGATACAAGCAATTCACAAGTAAAGATATGAGGAAAAATGCTCTTTATTGAAAACTAATAGTCAGCTGCTTCTAAGTTGCGAGCCGTTATTACATTGGAGAAAACAAAATCAAAATACAAGTGATTGGAATGGAACGGTTCAGCATTCGAAGGTACTTAGAAAGGCGTTGGTGCGCTCTCTTGGTACTTCAAGAGATGGTCGGCGTTCCAAGTCCTTGGGATCTCCCTACCTTTCATATCTTCCAGGCGGTAGGCTCCAGGCCGAACTACTTTGGCGATCTTGTAGGGTCCTTCACAATTTGGAGCCAGCTTACTCTTCTGACTGGGGAAGGAGATAGCTAACCTTCTGAGGACCAAGTCCCCTTCTTTGAGGTCAGTGGGACGGACTCTCTTATTGTAGGCCAGTTCGATCCTCCTTCAGTAGATTTGCTGGCGGATCGAAGCTCTTTCAAAGAGCTCATCAATTAGATCCAAATTCGCTCGAAGCTCCTTGGCATTCTGCTCTTCTTCATAGGTAATTAGGCGAGAAAAGGGTATACCGACTTCTAGGGGGATCACAGCTTCGGACCCATAGGTGAGATTGAAGGGCAACTCTCCTGTGGGGGTCCATTTCGTAGTGCGGTAATTCCACTGTACATTAGGGAGCTGATCAACCCATAAGCCTTTAGAGGACTTATCCAGCCTCTTCTTAATGTCGAAGAGGATTTTTCGGTTGGCATTTTCAACTTGACCATTCGATTGTGGGTGGGAGACGGAGGAGAAGCGTCGTTGGATGGCGAGGTCTTCACAAAAAGCTCAGAATGTGGCCCCTGTAAATTGTGTTCCATTGTCGGTTATGAGGACCAGAGGGATGCCAAACCTACAGATGACGCTCTTCTAGAAGAACTGAAGAACTTTGTTCTCGGTGATTGTAGCCAAGGTCTCGGCCTCTATCCACTTCGAGAAGTAGTCGATGGCCACGACTAAAAATTTGAGTTGGCCGGGAGCTGGTGGAAAGGGCCCTAGTAAATCCATCCCCCACATTGCGAAGGGGATCGGACTTGATAGGGAAGTGAGGTGAGCTTGGGGTAGGCGACGAATGTTGGAGTACTTTTGGCAAGAGCTGCATTGCCGAACATGTCGCTCGGCGTCTTGTAAGAGGGTAGGCTAGAAATATCCATAATTCAACACCTTCCGGGCAAGGGATCTGGCCCCCGAATGTGCCCCGCCTATGCCTTCATGAAGCTCTTGCAAGGCGTATGTGGCTTGTTCGGGGGAGAGGCACCTCAGATAAGGTCTGCCGTCAACCTGTGTGAAGGAGCATTTGTACAAGACCCCCTCAACGATGGTATACCGCTCTGCCCTGGTTCTGACTCGGCGAGCTTCCTTAGGGTCCTCGGGGAGGAGCCCATCCCTTAGAAATTCTACCTAGGGTTTCATCCAATTATCTTGAAGTTGAACCGACAGCGACTCCATGGAGTCGGGAGTTTCTTCTTCTATGCTCGGCTTCAGGAGCACTTCAATTAAGACGGTCTGCTTGAGACCTTGGAGGGAGGAAAAGGCTAACTTGGAGAGAGCATCTGCTTGGGCATTTTCCTTCTTGGGGATTCGCCGAATAAGCGCCTCTTTGAAGAGAGCCATGAGATTTTGGACCTTGGCTAGATACTTAGCCATTCGGTCATCTCACGCTTCATACTCGCCCAAAACTTAATTCACGACTAGCTGAGAGTCACTAAATATGCGGAGGCATCGCGCCCCTACCTTGCGAGCCATCCCGAGGCCGGCTATAAGAGCTTCATACTCCGCTTCATTGTTGGAGGCCTTGAAGTTGATGCGGAGGGAGTATTGGAGGACGAAGTCGTCTGGGCCTGCCAGAATGACCTCAGCTCTGCTTCCTTCGTTGCAAGAGGATCCATCCATATATACCGACTAGACAGGAGGTCCGTTTGTTGCTTGGCTGACTTCGGATAGGGTGCTCTCTATGATGAACTCGGCTAAGGCCTGAGCCTTGATCACGGTCCAAGGCTGGTAGGTTATATCATGTTGGCTCAGCTCGATAGACCATTTCATGAGACGACCAGAAGTCTCCGGCTTGTGGAGGACTTGCTTCAATGGTTTGTCGTAAGAACGACCACCGAGTGGGACTGGAAATATGGGCGAAGCTTTCTTGCGGCCATGACTAAGGCATATGCCATCTTCTCTATCTTTGGGTAGCAGAGCTCGGCATCCCAAAGTACCTTGCTCACGTAATAGAAGGGCTTTTGAGCCTTATCTTCTTCCCTCACGAGAAAAGCGCTGAGGGTTTGCTCGGAGGCGGCCTAATAGAGGTAGAGGACTTCCCTGGAACAAGTTTGCTGAGAAGAAGAGGGTTGACCAGGTAAGCCTTTAGCTGGTCGAATGAGTCTTGTTGCGGCTGACCCCACTCGAAGCCTTTAGCCCCCCTGAGAGCTTTGAAAAAGGGAAGACACTTCTCCCCTGAATTGGAAAGGAAGCGCCCTATGGCTGCAAGGCGACCTGTTAGCTTCTGAACCTCTTTAATATTCTTTGGGGTAGCCATGTCCAATATGGCCTTAATCTTCTCGGGGTTAGCTTCGATTCCTCTTTGGCTGACCATGAAGCCTAGGAATTTCCCCGACGAGACTCCAAACGCACACTTGTTTGGATTGAGCCTCATATCATGTTTCCTTAATACATCGAACACCTCCTGTAGGTCGGTGACATGGTCGGCCCCACGGATGCTCTTCACAAGCATATCATCAACATACACCTCCATGTTACGGCCGATCTTATTTTGGAAGACCTTGTTGACGAGGCGTTGATAGGTGGTGCCTGCATTCTTCAATCCGAAAGGCATTACTCTGTAGCAGTACTGGCCCTGATCGGTAATAAAGGAAGTCTTTGGGATATCCGGGGCAAACATGCGGATTTGGTTATACCCGGAGAGAGCATCCATGAAGCTGAGAAGCTCATGACCAGAAGTGGCGTCAATCAAAGTATCGATACTTGGGAGAGGGAATGGATCTTTGGGGCATTACTTGTTTAGGTCGGTAAAGTCGATGCAGATCCTCCAGATCCCGTTGGCCTTCTTTACCATGACAACATTCGAAAACCGTTCGGGGTAATTTACCTCTTGTATGAACCGAGCCTTTAAGAGTTTGTCCACCTCCTCTTTTATAGCTTGCTGGCGCTCGGGGGGAAACTTGCGCCGCTTTTGTTGGACCGGTTTGGACCCCGGAGCGACACTGAGGTGGTGGACTAGAAGCTCTTCGGAAATTCCAGGCATGTCAGCGGCCGACCAGGCAAAGAGGTCGCAGTTCTTTCTAATGCACCAGACGATGTCAGAGCATAGGGTAGATGGGAGGGTCTTACTGATAAAGAACTTGCGGCTCGGATCATGCTCGGAGAAGAGCACTTCCTCTAGTTCATCCACCGGTTCGGATGTTTGTCGGAAGCTCTCTTGGGGGATTTCGAGTGTTTCGAGGGAAAAGACTGGACCCATAGTAGAGTTCATGTAGCATCTGCGGGCCATTTCCTGACTGCCTCTGACTTCCACTACTCCTCCCCGAGTGGGGAACTTCATCTTGAGGTGATAAGCGGAAGGGACGGCTTCGAGAGCAGCTAGGCCGGGCCGGCCCAGAATGACATTATAAGCTGTGGGGATATCCACAACCATAAAGTCCATCGACTCCGTTCGGGGAGTAGGAGTTCTGCCAGCGATTACGTCGAGGGTGATCACCCCTTCAATAGTCACTGGCACTCCCGTGAACCCGTGGAGTGTGTAGCCGGTGGGCTTGAGTCTGTCCCGGGATAGTTTGAGGCCTTTGAAAGCGGCGAGGAAGAGGATGTTAACGAAGCTGCCGTTGTCCACCAGGATCCTCTCTACTTTAAAGTTTGTCATATGAAGGTTGATGACAAGTGCGTCACAATGGGGGGTTCAGACACCCTCAAGGTCTTCATCTGAGAATGTGACAGGTACTCCGAGGCCTTTAGGAGGAGGTGTGCCGTGAACCGAATTAACTTCTCTTATAAACGCCTTTCGAGATGGCTCTAAGTGAGATGCATAATCAAAACAACATCTTCATGAAGAAATTAGAAATCGATGTGTTATCATGTATAGTTGGCCGAAAATTAATTCTTTGTGCAGATCCTAATCTTCTTGTACCATGCTTGGTTGACCATATAGTAGATAATGTAGAGGTTTTATGAAATTGCATGAAATGTTATCTAGATTAGAAAAGATCTAATTTTGCTACATAAAAGTGATGCCTTCCTTTATATTTTTCTAGTTTGATCAAGTAGACTGAGAGTTGTATGAGTCTTGATGCATATGGTTAGATAAAGATGTGTTGTTCACAGTTTTTCCTCTTCGACATGCTCTATTGATGTTTTGTATGGGAACTCAACTATTGAGTGAAATTAAAGCAAGTAAGTAGGGGCAAAGGTTGTAGTTGTGAGTTTGTATGTATATGACATTATGTGGTGTGGATTTTGAAGTGATAAATCAAGATTTATATGCTAAAATTGGAATAAACATTCAGGTATGTATAATGCAGGCCGAAATTTGAGTATTTGACATTTTTGCGAAGTCTTAATGAATCTGATTTTGTACAGGAACTGATGGTTTGATCAATATACAACTCATATGTAATGGGTTCTTTTAGGCCTTTACTGATGTTTTCAAAAAATATATTGAAAAAAGTTTCTTTTATAACTTTTAATCTATACTGTGATTCGGGATTGAGATTTTTGTGAAGTTTATGAAAGGATTTGATTGATGTATGAATTGAGATGGAATTGGCCAAGATTGTGCCTATTACATTGTAGATTTTATCACAAGAAACTATGTTTATTCACATATAAATGTATATCAGATTTGAAAGGTTGCGAAATTTTGGCTGTAGCAGACTCGGCGCGATAGTCGATCGCAGTGATTTGTACTGCGCTTGACGGTCGATTGTCATTGTTGAAATGGGTTTCTTTGAATATTGACAGTCAACCACAGTGAATTGTACTGCGCTCGACGGTCGACTATCATGATTTTTGGGTTTATTATTTCTTTTGAGCACTGTCAGTCGACTGCAGCTGTTTTACACTGCGTCTGTCGGTCGACCGACGTGGCTGTGCAAGTGCAAACTGTTTTTTGCTGAGTTTTCTATTATTCGAGGGATTGTTCTTTGAATTTTTGAAAGTTAAATTCTCTGATTTTTGGTAGTAAGTGAACTTAAATTTCACCACTTCCAGAGAGTATGTATTCTCAACTTCATTGAGTATTTAAATTCTACTTTAGTGGTTTTAAAAGGGTATATGTTTTGAATTCAAAGAGTATTCTATTATGAATTATCTTCCACTATTTGCTTCGGTTTCGATTTAGGTAGTTTCAGCTTTATTGGGCAAAATATATGATTATGGCTGCATGTGAAAGTGCTCGGTTTGACTGTTGTTTATTTTGGGAAATTCCTTTAACTTATTAAATGAATTTGAATGATTACGATTAAAGGTATTGTGATAACCTTGGATTTTTGAGACTCTACAGGTTGAGTGGACCCTAGTATACCGGCGGTTGAGATTTTGTGGTTTATGGCCAGTTGGGGCATTGTTGTTGTTTAGTTGAGATAAGTCCGGTAGGGGTACACCAACTCTAGGAAGTTGTGGTTAATAAATATAAGGACAGACACTAGAATGGTGATATAATGAAATGGGAGCAAACGTGAGTTATGGACTCCAAGATGATCCAAGGAGTGAAATAAACCCCAGTATTCCGAGACGATGGATGAAATAGGCCACAGAATGATCCACGTAAGCGGAATTTGTCTCCAGTATTCCAAGGATGAGAGCGACGCTCATGGGATGTTTGTGCAATGAGAGTTCCAGGATGACTTGCGGAGTGAAAAAATCTCCAGTATTCCAGGATGATGAATGAAATAGGCCACAAAATGATCCACGTGATTGGGATTGGCCTTTAGTATTCCAAGTGCGAGAATCGATACTTGTAAATTGTCTAAATTTCGTTGTAGTCATTGTAGTAGGATAGTTGCATAACGTGGGATCGAACCCTATAAAGTGGAGAACGATAAGGGCTTGCACCGGATCTATGTAGAGTAGGGAGCATAGATTTGACAAGTGTGCATTAGTTTTCATCATATGCATTTGTGATTTCCTTGACTTGATCTATGTTTTTTTTTTTTTTTTTTTTTAAGGGAAAAGGTGGAATCTGGCCACCATGTTTCATTAATAAGAGCTTAACGAAACAAACCCAGAGTACTGGGCCCAAGTACAAACTACAGATAGAAAATAAAACATAAATGAAGCAACATGACGCGTACAAACAACAGGTCCCTCCAACAACCCTGGAGGGTGGACCGAAAAATTGTAAGTACATCAGTTTAGCTTCGTACAGTGCCTCTACGGTACATGCACACCCACCTGAGACAAGTCTGGCAGGATTTTATCAACCGCCGACCCCTGCCTTCAACTCGCTGGGGAGACCCCATCTATGGGCCCAAGCCCTGCTGATCGAATGCACAGCGATCGTACCTTCCCACCATCTCCACCACTCATCCTACAAATTTTCCCAACGTGCCAGTAGCTCCCACAGCCGCTACCAAGGAGATAGCCGTGAAGAGGATACCTTTACCTTTCACACGATAACGCTTTCTCCGGCAATTTCTCACCAAACAGCCATTTCTCTCACCCCACCAAACACCACGCTCCAGGAGAGAGCCGTCGAGAGAATACCTTCACCTCTCTCACTCTAAATCTCTCCCCGGCGATTTCTCACCACACAGACTTATCTCGACTCATACTCCCAACCCGAGGGAAGAGACGACGCTATCACGAGCCAGCGGCCTAAGCTGGAGGAAGCTCAATAGCCTGATAATAGGCCATGTGAAGACTTCACTGGCGGCATCGTAGAACACTCCAGACCAACCATACCCAAAATCCACACCCCATTACCCCCAACACCAACAAACTATCGGCCTGGCCCCATGGGCCCCAAACCGAATCACCGACCTCACACTTGATCCCAAATCCATGGTGTTCACGACAACAGGCGCGGGAGGATGCTCTGGCGCGACATAGTCGCTCCGCGATAGTTGAGACAAGCACCCCGGAAGTTGAGACAAGTAAGCGCACATTACAGAGGGACCCCATCTTTAGGCCCAAGCTCCACAATTGTGCAAGACAACCTAACTCCCGGCATCTTTACACGCACTACCAACCCTCTTTGGTGGCAAGCACGCAGAACATCCAGGCAAACATCAAGCAAAGCCACCAACATCATACCCACCGCTCAGTGCGATCTCCCCACCGTAGGAGCTCTCCACATTCGGTCAGAAAGCACTGAGTACTACTTGCTTAACAACCCCGAACCACACTGTCCCCATGCCGAACCATCGGCCTTACCGTGGGCAACAGATCTTCGCGGGGGGGGAGGGGGAACAGCAGCCAGGGCCCACCGAACCACCGACCTCATGCCATGAGGTGGACAATTGTCGTCGTAGGGGGGGCACGTCCAATGGCCAGGACCAAGCCAATCTGGGCCATCCCAGCTCCAAGCCGTTCTCGACCACGACGATCTTGACCACGGCAATTTCGACCACGGCGATCAGGGGAGGTGCAAGGGCTTCGGCATCGGTGACTACGTCAGGGAAGGAGCACCGTGGAGTTCGTCTATGGAAGCGCGATCGAATGAACGCCCGCCACTTCGTCAAGTGCGGGAGGAGCTCTGTGGCCTTTCATCTTCAACCGCGAAGGAGTCACAGCGGAGGGAAGGAGAGGTAAGGGGGGGACGACCTGGGGGGGGGTGGTGCTGAAGGCTAGCTGCCGCCGCCCCTAGGAGTTTAGATCTAGGGTTTTTTTGGTGGATTTTTTTTCAAATCTAGTTTCTTTCTCTAGAATTTTCTGGAGAGAGAAACTCTGGCAGGACTTGATCTATGTTTGTTTCATGTTTTCTACACTTGACACTTAGCCTAATTCACTTGATGATTTACGTTTCTTTTATTTCTATTTCATACTTCATTTGTTATTGCCATGTTAATATGTTGACTATGATTTTGTTCTTTATGTTTCGTTTAAGTTGTATTTCTTTTGGATATCGCTCACACCGTTATGGCTGATCCCTGAAGTTTTGGGGGTTAGAGTTATCTCTAACCTCATGTTTCACAGGTAGGTACTTTTAGCATGGAGTTGGGAGCATGTGGTAGAATATTTTATGTTATCGTATATATTGTAAGAAATGTGCAAATATGGAATTGTGTTGTAAGATAAATTGTAATTCAAGGTGTTAATTTTCGCTGTGCTTTGTAAAAGAAATGATGTAATAAAAGTTTTAAATTTTCCTATATTTGTACTGTGTTTATATTTACAATTGAGGTAAATGCTGAGAATTGTGCCACGTATTTCTAAGTTTATTACTGGATATCCGGGGCGCTACAAACCCTGTGCAGTCGGAGCGGTCGACCGACCCTAAGTGTGGTCGACTGCAACTCCACTTGTTTGCTTCTGCTGACTGTTTTCCTTCTTCTTCGATGCCTCGCTTCAATCCATCTCAACGCTTCATCGCCTTCTTCATCGGACATGTGTATAGAAGACATACAAACCCAACAGTTATGCCTATGACAATTAAACCACAATCTTCCTTCACTTAATAACAATAGAAACTACAGTGAAACTCAGTCAATATGTGGATACTTTCTTTGCTTATTAGCCCTCGAGACAGCTATAAAAGACAATCGACTAATTTGATGATTGAAGACTCCAAGGTGGTGGATCTAGAAGATTTCAACGACAATCAATCAGTAAGATCAAATGACGGCTTGGTGACTGTAGGTGACTGAATCATGAACGAGGTAATTGCTAGCAGTATGCTTACTCTTTTTTCAGAATAGACATGGTGGCATTTATTCTACATAGGGCCAGGATGGGGACAAATTTTCCTCTTTATGCTAGTGTGAGGAAGTGCAAGCATGAATTTAACAAAACAAAACAGATCCAATGAACATATATAGTAAGGCATGAAGATAGAATAATAACAGACATACCCATAAATATAATGCATAACCTCCAAAAAATGTGGCGGAAAGAAAAAATGAGGAAGGCGAAAACACCACTGAAGGTCAGAGTATTCCTCTGGCTAGTGCTCAATAATGCTATCCTCACGAGAGAAAACCTTGCAAAAAGACATCCCCAGATTGCGACTGCCTGTGGGTTCTGTAACATGCATACGGAGACGTTGAATCACTTTTTTATCCAATGCCCAAGGAGTAAGGCGACTATGGTTAAGGTTTTAAGAGCCCTAGGTACAAGTGATTATCCCAATGAGTATGAGGATTTGTGGAGCAGTCCCAAATTTGCTTCGATTCATCACGAAATGAAGGATGCATGGTACATTGCCATTGCGGCAACTACATGGGTGTTATGGCTAGACAGAAACAACTTTTATTTTCGTGCTTTATGTAGTAGTATTTCTGGTAACCTTACTCATATCATGCATCTTATCTCTTTTTGGGCTATAGCTTCCGCCACAGGAGTGAGAGGGAGGATTGCCAGAGTCTTCCAGGTGAAGGATTTTGATGATGAGGAGGTTGACTTTGGGCCGACACTGGATTGAGGGACGGCGCCGTCCACCACTTTCAGATTCCCAATCGCTACAGTCTCTACAAGTTCGTTCCTGGCCTACTATACTTCTGATTGGGTTGATGTATGGAGGATTTGACCCACCCCCCTGGGTTTTGTTGGGGGTTTATGTTTTATTTTCTGCACTGTATTTTGTTTCCTGCTCTGTACTTTTGCTTCTCCCCCGGTTCACTGGGGTTGTTTTATTAACATCTTATTAATGAAACAGGGTGGCTTTATTCCACCTTTTAACTCAAAAAAGAAAAAAAGAAAAAATGAGGAAGGTCAAACCGACCACTCAAACAAAATTAAATCAGAAATAGTTTGTTTTTCTCCATTAAGGCGTAAACTAGCATCCTATCACTCCTCATGACTAGCACAATTTTTTTTGAGATAAAAGATGACTTCGTCATCGATTCATTAATGATAAATTATGACTAGCACAATTACCGGTCGTTATTTGTTGCACATGCCAAAATCATATCAATTATCTCTACCTCACTTGAACCTCAATGAACACTACCTCATTACATATATCTTCCTTCAAATGCAGTGCCTATTATTATTTTTCTACTCCTTTACGCTTGCATGGAAGTATAACCATAGTTTCAATAATTAAAACTCGGTATCAGGTAATGGGCATATACTGCCAAATGGTCAATGCATCATGGTATCGGCTGAGATTTTGTACCATGAGTATAACTATCTTATTATAAATTTTTTAAAAAATATCAATGTCAAGAGTGCTTTTTTCTTGTATAATATTTCTAGTCGCTACTATTAACTAATCCACAGCTCATATCTTCTGTTAGAATTAGGTATGGAAAGAAATGCTTTACTATTGATTATTGATTGATTGAATAAACTGAGTACAATATGTTTCCTATATATAGGAGATAAGAGAATACTAAACTGATACATAATCAATATGGGACTAAACTAATATCTAATATAATATAATATCTAACACCCCCTCTCAAACTGAAGTTGGTTTAAGCAAAATGAGTTTGAAATATTGACGATGTTGATGTGGCAGGGACGGCATACTGTGATGCTGGAACAGCTCAAGTATATGGCGCAGGAAAGATGCTCGATGGCGCATGTGTTGGGATTTCAACCCGGACTTGAGAACGGTAGTAGTAGTAGTGGAAAGAAATTATTGGAAGGAGGTAGTGGTGCATTGTTGAGATTTCCATATCCTGAACTGTGGCGGGTTCTCCATATCCCGATTTGTTGGGATCTCACCCCGAACTGAGAAGTAGAAGTAGTATGTGGTGGCGGACTATTGGCGCATGTTGGGATCTCACCCTTGACTTGAGACGTAGTAGTATGTTGTGGAAGGAAGTGGCACACTATTGGCGCATGTTGGGATCCCACCCCTGACTTGAGATGTAATAGTATGTTGTGGAAAGAAATGGCTCACTATTGGCGCATGTTGGGATCTCACCCCTGACTTGAGAATTGTCTCATGACTGAGAGCTGAATGCGGAAGATGGTGAATCGACAGAAGGTGAGGGAGATGGGAATTGTGATGATATTGATATGTCGCCCTCACAAACTCTGTGTGAGTTTGCTGACGAAGATTGTAGAAGCTGAAGGACCTGTAGGAATTTTCTTTTTGTTTTTTTTGTTTTTTTTATAGGAAGGCATAGTTTGAATCATATCTGGATTAGTGCAACAGAGCCTGCCCTTGGCCCCAAACATGAAACACCAAATGCACAACCAATGAATTGCATCCAATTGTTAGATTTGGATTTGATTTTTGGATCAGATGTTGATCTGTTCCAACACGCTGAACACGAGACAGCAGATTCAAAACCAGTGAATTTCCTCTGCATTTTTGGATCTAGATATGGTGTGTGCCACAAACACCAAACACCAACTTCCACCTAATGAAAAAAATTCAGATAAGATCTGGATTGGGTCTTCACTGATTCAATCTCAAATGAAGATCAATGGAGAAGAAGGTGGAGACTGATGGCAATCTTGCCATACTTCTCATCAGATCTCGCTGGCAAAATGACGTCGACAAGGTGGAGGAGGAAGTAGCCGCCATTGTTAAGGAGAGTTGAAGTTGGATTTGGGAGTTGCTGGGGGATTTGGTATTTTGATTAGATTTTGGATCTGGATTTGATGTTCGCTTTGGGATCCAGATTTGGAGGAAGGGTGAAGGTTGATGGGTTTGAAGGATGAGGTGATCGGGAGAGGGAGAGATATGCCGACGGGATAGATTTGGTGGTGCTTGGGTCCTCTGGAGACAGAGTCAGAGCAGTCGGAGTCTGGAGCAGTCTGGAGGCTAATGGCGATCCCCGGCAGAGTCGCCAAGAGGGGGTGATGAAGACTAGGGTTTTTGGATCTTGTTGTTTGTTGACGGTTAGAGTTTTGGAGACTTGACTGGGAGAGATGTTGGGAGGTGGAGTGATTCTGATGAAGACGAGAATCACTCCACCTCGATAATGATGATCAAATTAGTATATGCCTTATAAGAATACTGGCTCTAATACCATGTTAGAATTAGGGATGGAAAGAAATAATTTATCATTAATTATTGATCAATTGAATAAAGTTAGTACAATATGTGTCCTATATATAAGAGAGAAGGGAATACTAAACTGATACATAATCAATAGGGACTAAACTAATATCTAATCTAATATAATATCTAACATCTTCAAAATCTCACTAAACTTTATGCCTCATCGACTACCTAAATTAACCCCCCTCCCTTTTCAACATAATAATCAAATTGAAACACACAAGTTTGCACACTTGACAAACAACAAGAATGTCATAATCTATCTTAGGGTTTAATACCAAGCGAGATATAAGGCCGTCTTCCAGGTCCAGAACTCATAACCATAAGCACGAATGTCGAAACCGTGGCTGCTCCTTCGACATCCGGCGCGGCTACGGAAACAGCTGTATGTACTTGTATCGGTTCTTCTCCACCGACAAAAAACTTTACCATTTCCAAACCCCCAAATTACATCAATAAATAACAACAATAATTACAATAAATCAAACTAAATTATCGAAAGTGATTAAAAGAATATATACCAATTCCAGATACTGAGTTTGGAGGTATTAGAGTAACGATACGAGGAAGTGCCGAAACTCTCGATTCGCCACTGTGCCTATTACAGGTCCAATCCAACCCGGTGGTGGATCTTCCCCGTCGGCGGCACCATCATCGGCGATTGTGATGGTAGCCATGAAATTAAATGTAACAAGACAAAAACAAAGAAAAAGAAGATGAATAAAGAGCAAACTCAATTCATTCATAAACAAAAAATGAGGTTTACAATTGAATATAAAGGAAGGGAAGAAGAGAGAAGAGGCATGTGCAATGCACGGGCAGACAACAGTGAAAACGGATTCACTGCACATAACCACCTCCACTACTGTAGCGGGCCCCACTTCTAGTGATCCTCTACTCATAGGAGAACACGTATTCCATGTTTCACCCGTGAGAATCAACGTGAGGGGGTTATTGCAAAATACCCTTACTCTGTTGCACTTAAACCCAAAAAAAGAAATAAAATCACCTAGGGACTGATATGTAGACAAAAAGACTGATACGCAAACACGAGTAAATATTCAATTACAGTTTTGGGAATGTATCAATCATTCCCCCTTAATTTGACATTATCCTCAAGGTCAATGTGGTCTTCATCAAGACTAAGAGATACCATTAACCAGTTGATTGGACCAAAAGATACCTGATATGAACCAACATATAGGAGAAACAACGGTGGTTCGAATATCGGATCCTAGAACATGTTCAACATCATTCCTCTCTTCAAGTTCAACATAATAGACTGTACCATTATTAGTAGCTGTCATCAGTGAGGTGGCTTCAGCAACATCAACATTTCCATAACCACCAACTTGTTCCATCTTAGTAGACACCTGGGGGCACACATCAGAAATAGTCCTTTCTGATAATTTGCTTTCGTCTGCCTGAATGTTGCCAAAACCATTTTGATCCACTGCAATGGAACTCTCCTCACATATTGATGCAAAAACCCTACTATATCCACTCAAAGAAGCTCCTGAGGACTGGATTAATTCTAGCAAGTAAGGTTTGATCTTATTAGAACAGTTAACCAGTACTTTATCCACTAGCTCACTTGCAACGGGAAGAACCTCTTTGTTAACCTTCCTTACAGTGTTTAGAATGCCCAAGAGTAACTCAGAGCATATATCCTCACTCTGTGATAGATGTGGTTCACCAATTGAGGATTCTAATAACCGATCAAGTACCATTTTTGTAACTTCTGCGTCATTTTCAAAATTCACTTCACAAGAATCATTCTCATTAGCTCATGCATCATTTTTTGTTTAACCATCTTCTTTCTCATCATTCTCACACTCTAGTTGAGCATCAAGTTGAGCATTCTCCAGACTAACATCATCTTCACTAATGTGATAGTTGGAATTCTGGATAGCTGAATGACTTTGCAATTCCCCGTGGAGGGCATTAGCCTACTCCTCGCTCGGTACCTTTCCAGTAGCTATCATGGCCACAGAGCCAAACCCATACTTTAGTAATGTATCTTCATCTTAAACATGTACTAAGCCTTCAGCACTTCCTCTGCTGCTAGTTGATGACTGTAGAATGCGATTGATGATTGTAATGCCTCGATTTCCATACACTGAGAAACAGTGATATAAGCCTAAATCTTTTCTTCAATTAGCTACAATACACAGAAAAATAGGAAAATTAAAAACTTTTATTTCAACACAATTGTATTACAAGTCCGAATGTTATAAAACTGTAATACATTACATCAGTGTTACAATAATACCTTTATAAGCCCAAGTGTTACAACTTTCAATAAATTACATCAGAGTACAATGAATAAAGAGCAATACTTGGTACTTCACTTGGATGCTTCCCAACAATTAAATAAATTACAACAATTGTTACAAATGGAATAATAGTAAACAACATATATTACAGCAAAAATAAAATCAACTCTTGCTTCTCTTGCCTTGAGTCCTTTTGAATCCTGTACCTGTACTTCTGCAATCCAGTACCTATAATTTGCAATCCAGTACCTATTGAAATGGGGACATCAATACATATACTGACGCTTTAAGGCTGATGACTAGCAGCGATTCTCAACTTTAAACAAACACATTGATGAAAAGAGAAACGTGTATATATAATTGATGTGTCAGTGTATGCTATGACTTAGACTCTAATGCAAGATTACTAATGCAATGATACTCTTATTTTAATGCAAGCGAGTCTCCGAAACAGTATGCATCCCATACTACATACGCCCCATCTCAAGCCATTTCTTCATATATAGGAATTTGAACCCGTGCCATGAATTCTACTTTTGTACTCAACTTATTTATGAAGATACAACATGACTGATGAGGTTGCCCTGAAACGGTCTAATCCCGCCATTCGCAGTCAGCTCATGATGTCCCCGTTTTCTACTATTACCCGGCATACCGGACCTCACTCAAAAACTAGACGAACCCTCGGAGTTACTGCAGCACAGGTTAGCTCGAAGCATCCCCTGTGGCCCCCTAACTAATAGACCGTAATCTATGGCCTGTTCGCTTCTCCGACATAGAACATGACGGAGTTCCGGGGGTCCAACCCCTAGCTCTGCCTGACCTTATCATGGCACTTCAGAAATTAACAGACGAGATACGAATCTTGTGCTCCCAACCCGTGAGAAGACACAGACTGTATCCCTTTGACAAGAAGGGTACAACCCAATAACACCACCTAGTGCCGGCCTATAGGACAGGTCGGATCGTAAGGTATCACCCTTAACACCAACTCTTTCCCTTCGGTGCAAAAGATAATAAGTAAAGGTTAAGTTACTACCCTAACGATGTCACTAACCCTGGACAGTCCTAGGGATGACAACAGTACTAACACAACATGCTAGGTCTTAAGTTAGACTTCGCAACATAACTCTACTAGGTGCTTAACCTAGACTTACTAGAATCCCTAAGGATCCAGTTCATGGCCTATCGATCCAAGACCCCAGCAATACGAATGTATTCGCATGCTACTACCCTGAATCTTAGATTTCGTCTACGCTTCGGTCCGCGATCAACCTACACCGATTAGGATCCGACGGTACACGAGGAGTGGCTCATCCACAGTCCCTTACGCTAACTGCGTACTAGCTAATAAGCTACATACGAGTAAACAAAACACATACGAGGTAAACAAGCTACGTATGAAACTAACAACTACATAGAGCTAGACGAGCTGCGTATGAGACAACAACATGCATACGAGCCAAGTAAGCTACATATGAGACCAACAACTATATACGAGCCAGGTGAGCTGCGTATAAGCAAAACAACATATAGAAACAACCATACAGGTATTTTAACAAACTAGAAGCAACAAAACGTTCTTACTACCAAAACTCGATCTTCTATAATTAGAAGCAACAGAAGAATCTTTTAACAGTCTAAAATAGACATACTACCCAAAAAAACCCGAAAGCGACATAAAAACCTTCTGATAGCCTAGAAGCAACTAGTGCTACGCTTATCAGAATTCGACAAAAATAGATTTTTTAGAAAGATAAGAACATCTACCACAATTCTCTAGTTAAACACCTTTTCAGATATTGTAAGGAATTCCAAATTTCTACCCATCGAACGCACACAAACAGTTAACCAAACTTCCTAGTTGACCATCTAACGAAACTGAACAATTCGAAAAAGTGGGAACATCTACTACAACTTTCTAGTTGACCACTTTTTCAGATTCCGTAAGGAACTCCAAATTCCTGACCCTCGAACATACACAAAAAGTTAACCAAACTACAGAATTTCAACAAAAAGCTGAAACTTCTATAGCTTGTAACTTTTACTCTACTTATCGGAATTTAACCAAATCATACTTTCTGGAAAGGTGGGAACATATACTACAACTCTCTAGTTAAACACTTTTCCAAATTTCTTATGAAATTCAATCTACTGTCCTTTGAACACACGCAAAATTAAGCAAAACAGCAGAATTCCAACAACAAAGCTGAGACTTCCAAGGATTGTAACTTTTGCTCTACTTATCGGAATTTAACCAAATCATAAAATTTACAAAGGTGGGAACATATACTACAACTCTCTAGTTGATCACTTTCTCAGATTCCACAAGGAATTCCAAATTCCTGACCCCCGAACATACGCAAACAGTTTAACTAAACTACAGAATTTCAACAAAAAGCAGAAACTTTTATAGCTTGTAACTTTTGCTCTACTTGTCGGAATAACGAAACTGAACAATTTAGAAAAGTGGGAATATCTACTACAACTCTTTAGTTGACCACTTTCTCAGAATCAGGGTTAGGGATTGAAGATGGGTGGAGATGATGAGGATTTAGGGTTAGGGATTGAAGATTCGAATTCATATTTGGGTTGTTATTTGGGTTTTGGACCTTGGAATTCCAAGTAGGCGACAGAGGAAGGGGATGAGGGGGTTAGGTTTTATGAACGGGAGAGGGAGAGGATGAAGAGGATGACGAGGAGCATGCAGGCAAAGGTAGGGGTGGACGCTTGGGTGGTGTGGCGGCCTTTGGCCATGGAGATTTGGAGAGAGATATTTGGGGCAAGGGTTTTGGATGTGTCTTCGGAGATGAAGATGAGGGTTCGGAGTGATTTTAGGGAAGAAGAAGATGCGAGAGTTAGGAAGAGGGTTTTGACAACGGGGGGTGGCGAGAGTCACTTTTTGAGTTGAGGTTTTTGATGGGTTTGGTAGTGAGTGGTAGAGGTGGAGTGGAATTTGGCGATGAGGGAGTGTGATTTGAAGAAAGGGTTGAAGAGGATTTCTGAATTGGCGATGGTGGTGTAACTGCGGGAGCGGAGGGCGGCCATGGCGACGGGTTCGAAGATGGCATAGGATGGTGAGGAAATGGCTCTGATATCATTGTTACAGGTCCAATCCAATCCGGTGGTAGATCTTTCCCGTCGGCGGAACCATCGTCGGCGATAGCGATGGTAGCCATGAAATTACATGTAATAAGACAAAAAACAAAGAAAAAGAAAATGAACAAATAGCAAACTCAATTCATTCATAAACAAAAAATGAGGCTTACAGCTGAATAATAAAAAAGGGGAAGAAGATAGGAAAGGCATGCGTAATGCACGGGCAGACAACATTGAAAACGGATTCACTGCACATAACCCACCTCCACTACTGTTGCAGGCCCCAGTGCCAGTGATCCTCTACTCATAGGCGAATACATGTTCCGTGTTTTGCCCGTGAGAATCAACATGAGGGGTTTATTGCAAAATACCCTTACTCTTTTGCACTTAAACCCAAAAAAGAAATAAAATCTCCTAGGGACTGATATGTAGACACAAAGACTGATACGCAAACATGCACAGATATTCAGATACAGTTTTGGGACTATCTCAGCGCCAATTGGGATATCGTTTCGACTCTTGAGTCGTCGTCGACAACTCCGTCATTACTGCTGTTGCTGCTACTGATACTGTTCATGGCTTTCTCTCTCTAGAAAGTACTTACTTTCTCTCACAAATTTTTTGAGGGTAAGAGTATGTGTGAAAAATAGAGAGCCTTTTTTGGGAGGAGTTAATGTTAATTAGAAGAATTGGCCACCTTCTGAAACTATTTGCAAGGCTACTTTCCAAATATATTCTATATTTTTTATTTTATAATATTTACTATATGATGTGTAATCCTTCTGCAATTTTAATATGTTTTTGCAATATTTTCGATTTAATCTTTTGAATTAATTTTTAAATTATTTATACTAATTATTTTGAGAAAAACCAGGTGAGGATTACTTAGGGGTGGCATTCGGGCCTAGCGAGCAGGGCCGGGTTGAAACCCCGCGGGTTTTTGACTCGGGTCGGGCTTTCGCGAGCCGGGCTCGGTGTAACGCCCCGAATACCAAAATAAAGTAATTCGTAGCTCAACAGGATCTACACTTCACTTCGTACAATTTTATAAGAAATTTTGAAACTTTTATTACAACATATTCTTTTACAACAACAGCAGTGGAAAAAATAAATGAATTACAACATGGTAAATATACAATTGTAACAACTTGAGCATTTAAGTAATCATCAACATTAAATTCATCTTTATATCTTCTTGTAAACTTCTAGTCTTGCATATGAAACTGTGGGCACGTCAGTTACTTACAACCGACGCAATATTATAAATGGTGATCCACACTAGGCCGTAATATAATGATTCTTTAATACTTTAACAACAACAAACTTGAATGCAAACAAAGTATAAAAGAGTGGCTAACCTAAACATGTCAGTCTATGCAATGACTTAATGCCTGATGCAGATGTCTATGCTAGGATGACACTAATACATACTTGTTCGGAGTCTATGCATCCCATACTACATAGGTCCGAGGGCAAGCACTTATGTACTCCACATTAAAGGGTTAGATCCCTCGCCATGAATTACTACTACGGTGCCTAAGATAAGGTTTAGATGTTCTGGGAGTATTAGGCCCATGCCCCGATAATTCCGGAGATGAATCTGTAACGCCCCGCCCCAATACTCAGACAAATTATAAATACTATGTAGTACAACTGCCCACTACAGGCTGCCTCTCAAAAGGTGGTTAACCAATTAGGTGACTCTTGATCATTGGCTAATAGTATTTATACTCAAATTATCCTATCAAACTTCCCATGTGGGACTAAATTTCTCAATCTCAATCTCAAGTTCTCAAATCCCGCGCATACCAGTCGACTGATCTCCCACCAGTCGACTGTTCGCCGAGATCTGGGGTATTACATACACCCCCCCTTAGGACCTCAGCGTCCTCGCTGAGTACAGGGCACACATCAAGTGTAGGACCGCCCTTTCTAGCCGATGTAGTATAGTCCCTTATCCCGGAGATCAGTCATTCTCAACATCGCAGATCGGATACCACACTCAACACCGATCCCGGAGATCAATGACTCTCAGCACCGCAGATCGTAGGCCTCTCCTACACCCGGTGTCGAAAGTCGGCTCTGATACCATTTGTAATGCCCCGCCCCAATACTCAGACAAATTATAAATACTATGTAGTACAACTGCCCACCACAGGCTGTCTCTCAAAAGGTGGTTAACCAATTAGGTGACTCTTGATCATTGGCTAATAGTATTTATACTCAAATTATCCTACCAAACTTCCCATGTGGGACAAAATTTCTCAATCTCAATCTCAAGTTCTCAAATCCCGCGCATACTAGTCGACTGATCTCCCACCAGTCGACTGTTCGCCGAGATCTGGGGTATTACAGAATCCCACACCACAGATGAGCTGGGGACACTCCCAATCACTCCTCGATAATTTCGGGAAAACTATCTCACACTGCAAGCTATGGCACCTACATAGTCCTAAAACACCCCATAGGCGTCGCCTCGATCCCGATAATTCTGAAAATGAATCCCGCACAGCAGATGAGCTGGGGACACTCCCAATCACACCTCGATAATTCTGGGGAAACTATCTTACACCTCAGACCAACTGAGGCCCTCATACCCATGTTTGCACATACTTTATCACATCTCCCCTTAGTGCCTATCCTTATGTTTTTAGTTTTTTTATTTAAGAAATCATCACAACCTAGAGCAAGCTTACCTTACCGGACTTAAACCAACACAAGAGATAGTCAACCCAAATGGCTACTTTTCAAGAGATGCTCAACCGACACTGGTTGGCTATCAAATTCATATTAATAACAACTGTCGGTTTCTAAGGGTCTCGCCTAGCCTTCAGATTCCAACAACTATCTCGTTCTACAGATCAACAATAGGTTATATTCAACCTCAAAAATAATGTTTCAATTTCTTTATTCACAATCTCTATCTCAAATACATTTCATTATAATTTCATAACATGAAGTAACCCACTTCAATTTCCATTATCAATTTAATCATTCATAACCATGTGCGCAATTCAAATATTCTTAATCAAATACTATAAAATCTCATCAAGAGGAATCGAATTACATTTCAAATTTTTATCTTTCTTTAATCATACAAAAGTCATATTTTTAATTAAAATTTCAAGTTCTTCAACACATTATTTAATGTGAATTACACTTTCAATTCTCAAAAAATATATCAAAATATGGTGGGAATATTTTTGTAATGTCTAGATAATATTAGAGGAATAAATAGAATTCCCCCCCCCCCCCAAATTTTTATGCTCTTGAAAAACTTGAAATACAAAAGATAATCGAAATGAATTAAAAGAGGGGCTGGAGGGTTACAAACTAGTGACCCCCACCTGCTACAATAACCACCCCAAATCGAACCCAAAGACCAGTATGCCCAACAGCGGCTAGTGAGGGAAAGGGAACTCGATTTCCTTGCATGCAGGCTATACTGTGCATTGGGAACATAAAATTTTAATAAAACAGAGCCACTAATAAGACTTGAACCCAAGACCCTGGGCACTGTTCACAGCACTCTAAACCCACACCGAGAACCAGTATTCCCAAACCCATTCTCTGGTATAATGAGGAAAAAAATCTCTTTATACTTTCTGTCTGTTAATAACTTTTCTTTACAAATTTTGATTTCTCAACCATTTTGTATCCGAATCTAATTCTTTCCAGAACTTTTTCTTTCCAAAATACAGTATAGTAGCATATATTTAAACTATAAAATTCTCATTTTCGATAATATAATAAAAGCTTTTCTCCCAAATTGTATTAATAGACTCATATCATCAAATTTCAAGTAAAATATTGTCCCTCTTCAAAACATCATTATAAAAATTCTTTATACCAATAAAATACACATTTGTGAGACTATTTCCATATTTCTCTAATATGATAGCATCTTAAAACTTTTTTCATTCATATTGCATTATTTTGACTACTATATGAATATTCTAACATGTATCAATTTGAATCTTTTCATTCCAACAATTTACTAGATATTATTTCTGTTTTTCCCTTCCTAATTAACATGAGTTCTAGCCATTCATTTTAACCACAACATCACTTCAACAAATTATGACATAATTAAAGCAATATTATGCAATCTACATTCATCACAATTCTACAACTCCTCATATGTGAAACTAGCATGCTTCATTTTATAAAATTTAGAAAGTATTTAAGAAACACCCATGTAACCCCTATTGCTCATAGTTGTATTTTTATTATTACTAATGAAATTCTTGAGTATTTATTTTTATTTCTGGTTGCATATGATTTCTTTTCATTCTATGGTGTATTATTCTTCTTTCTCTTGTGATTCATTCTCTGTTTGATTCAGCTTTATGTTCTCATTTATTTGGCCTACAATTTGTTCTTGATCTTGTCTATTGTTTAAGCCTATTTCATGGCCTAATTGTCTCTTATTGGATTCTTTTGACCCTATTGGATACTACCCAGTTCATCCAAACCCATATTGTCTCTATATAAATACCCTAATTGTACCCTAACCCTAATTATCAAACCCTAATACCTATTCTGTCTTTCCTCCTAGCCGTCGCCCTCTCTCCCTCTCTCCCGACTCCTAATCTTTCCCCTTTGTTGTCGTTGTTGACTTCCGACGCCGGTGACCACACCCCACCGACCTCCAGACCCCCCATCTCCCTCCTCTCCTCTCCTCTTCTCCCCTTCGCTGTAGTTGCGACCCAACCCCCAGGCCAAGCTCCCGCTGCACCCCTGTCCCCGCTCGAGCCGTAGCACAATACGATGCCCAGCGCCGTCACGTCGCCTGTCGCCGTCACCGCTCTTGCTAGTGTTGCTGTTGCCGGATCTTGCTGTTGTTGGCTGCTGTCTCTTTGTGTGTGTGCACGTACGTCGTGTGCACGTGCTTCGGGTGTTGGATCTCGTTCTCGTCTCTTTTGTTTGTGTGTTCGTTGTTCGAGATCTGTTCCCGTTATTTTATTCTTCGTTTTCGTCGTCTTCATAATCAGGCAAGTAGCTTGGATGTATTCTTTTTATCATATAAGTTAATACCGTAAGTAATCTAGTATGAAAATATTTGTACTCTCATGATGATCTATATTTGTTATTTTAACCGTTGACATCATCTCTTGATCATGATTAGTTACAATAATTGACACCCATTACACGATAATAATTAGATTAGTGGACATCTTGATTGTATGTTGTTGTGACACCTCGTATGTTATACATGACTGTTGCCTAGATGTTTGTTAGATATATAATCTCATTATAGACCGTTTATTCACATGCCATTCTGATTTGAGTAACCCACATATACCATACTTTGTATGACATCTTAGATTGGACCGTTTTTAGTTAACTTGTTTGATAAAATGCCGAAAAGAACTATTGTTTTGTTGCTATCCTATTTTGTACAGTAATTTCGACCTTGTTAACATCAGTAAAATAAATAAGTTTGTGAACGTGATTTGTAACCTCTAATTTCTAGTTTCCAGAACTTTTGACAGATCTAAATTCCAAGTTTTTATGCATGAGTTATTGCTGTTTTACTGCAGACATATCGTAATTTCCAGATTCTGAACTATATGTATTCTGTACGAAATATTATTTTAAAAATCATATTAAAAGTAGAATTTGAACTCTATATTTTGCTGAGTATGTTTAGATATGACTGGGAGCAATCAATAATTTTTGTGGAATTAATTAATGACTTTTGTATCTCATTTTATGCTTTTCAAACCAGTCGATATATTCCAAACTGCATGTTGTTCAGTAAAGAATTATGTTTTCAACCTGATTCTATTCGTTTTTGATGAAAACTTTGTAAATATGAACTGTAGACTCATTTTTCTATTTTACTACTCTTTTGACGGATCTGAATTTCGAATTATGTTTTATGAATTATCTCAGTTTTGGTACTGCTGTGTCTGAACTTTCAGAATTGAGATTTTGTTGCATTACTCTGTTTTCCCAATTTTGTTGACTATACTATCTGTAATATAAATTCATGATATTTTATATTTTGAAACTAGATATGTTAAGGAATCTTCCAGAATTTTCTCAGATTTAATTATGATGATTTTGAAATCTTTTCATGATTATAAACAAGGTTTTGCATTTTATGGCTGAACACAATTTCTGTATTAAATGCTGTGTTCGACCCTATTTCTGTGGCTGATATGTGACTTATATATATGTGCTGGAATCGGTAGAGTGTCTAGTTTCTAGATTTTCTTATGGATCTAGATTTTCTATTCTGTAGCAACGAGAATCTCAGATTTGGTACAGTAGTGTCTTGCTGTCCAGAACTGAAAAATTTTGTTGTTTTGGATAGAGCTGGTATCGGGTCCTATCGGGTCGGGTCCTCCACTACCCGGATCCGGTACCTCACGGGTCCAAAAATTTGACCCAGACCCGGATTTGCAAGAACTGGGTCCGGGTCCTAGTTAAAAAAATTACCCGTCGGGTCCGGTAATAGAGAATAAATATTTGCACTTGAGAATTTTTGCACCCAATACCCGACGATTATAACAATTTTTGTACTTAAGTAAAAGAATTAATATTATATTTACACATCTATCTTCAACAATTACTTTTATATGTATATTCCTATAACCCTATTATTCAAATTCTATATGTTTGGGGGTATTTTTTAACGGGACCGGGTCCGGGTCGGTTCTATTTTGAGTGGAGCAAGACCTGAACTCGAAAGTGCATCGGGTTTTATTTTAGGAAACGGACCCGGACCCAAATAGATATGGGCGGTTCCGGTCCAATGCAGGGTCCGGTTCGGGTCCAGGTCAAGTCCAGGTATCGGGTAAATGTGACAGTGCTAATTTTGGACTATTATGAGTTATTTTTATCAACCGTTGCAATCACTATTTTATCTTAGACTTATTTCTTGTCCTTGCCATGTATTTAGCCTATTTGTATTCATTCACACATGTTTAGTAATAATAAAAGAAATCAAGCCGGAGTTTTTAAGGAAAAAGATTGAGTAGTGGACAATATAGAAATGCATATTCAGAAGAGACTCATTTTCCCACTGTTTACTGTGGTACCTACTGTTTATCTCTTGATGCATGACGGCATGATCCATGACACCGTTACTGTTTGTTATTACTATTACTGTAACTATTTTTCTGAATATATTGCTCTATAAAAGTTCTGCTACAAAATCTTAAAACGAAATTGTTTGTTGTAGCAACCATATGGTAAAATCTGGGATGTATGAAGTGCTACCTAGTTAGTAATGAACATTAGACATAAGAATAACATTTCAATTTATTTATTCACAATCTCAACCATAGGTTATATTCAACCACAAAAATAATATTTCAATTTGTTTATTCACAATCTCTTTCTCAATACATTTCTTTATAATCCCATAACATGAAGTAACCCGCTTCAATTTTCATTATCAATTTAATCATTTACAACCTTGTATGCAATTCAAATATTCTTAATCAAATACTATAAAATCTCATCAGGAGGAATATAATTACATTTCAAATTTTTATCTTTCTTTAATCATACAAGAGTCATATTTTTAATTAAAATTTGAAGTTCTTCAACACATTATTTAATGTGAATTCCACTTTCAATTCTTAAAAAATATATCAAAATTTGGTGGAAATATTTATGTAAAATCTAGATAATATTAAAGGAATAAATAGATTTTTTTTTCCAATTTTTATGCTTTTGAAAAACTCGAAATACAAAAGAAAATCAAAATGAATTAAAAGAGGGGCTGGCGGGTTTCGAACTAGTGACCCCTGCCTACTACAGTAACCGCCCCAAATCGAACCCAAAGACCAGTATGCTCAACAGCGGCTAGTCAGGGAAACAGAACTCGATTGCCTTACATGCAGGCTATACTGTGCATTGGGGAAATCAAATTTTAATAAAACAGAGCCTGTAATAAGACTCGAACCCAAGACCCTGGGCACTGTTCACAGCGCTCTAAACCCACACCAAGAACCAGTATGCCCAAACCCATTCTCTGGTATAATGAGGAGTAAAAAAATCTCTTTATACTTTCTGTTTGTTTATAACTTTTCTTTACAAATTTTGATTTCTCAAACATTTTGTATCGTTCGAATCTAATTCTTTCCAGAACGTTTTCTTTCCAAAATACAGTATAGTAGCATATATTTAAACTATAAAATTCTCATTTTCGATAATATAATAAAAGTTTTTCTCCCAAATTGTATTAATAGACTCATATCATCAAATTTCAAGTAAAATATTGTCCCTCTTCAAAACATCATTATAAAAATTCTTTATACCAATAAAATACACATTTGTGAGACTATTTCCATATCTCTCTACTAAGATAGCATCTTAAAACTTTTTCATTCATGTTGCATTATTTTGACTACTATATGAACATTCTAACATGTATCAATTTGAATCTTTTCATTCCAACAATTTACTAGATATTATTTCTCTTTTTTCCTTCCTAATTAACATGAGTTCTAGCCATTCATTTTAACCACAACATCACTTCAACAAATCATGACATAATTAAAACAACATTATGCAATCTACATTCATCATAATTCTACAACTACTCATATGTCAAACCGGCATATTCTACAAAATTTAGAAAGTATTTAAGAAACACCCACCTCAAAGAAGATCGTAGTGTAGAAGAAAAACTCCTAAAATCTCCTAGCTCCAACACGATTGCATAGCCCTTCTCCTCCTAGCAAGAACAACTCCAAATTCCTCCAAAAATTGCAAGAGAAAAACTCTAACTCTCTTTCTTTTCTTCTCTCTTTTGATTCTTAATTTAGGTGCAAATGACAAACACTGGGGGGGGAGTATTTATAGAGGAAATGAATGGCTAGGATTTAATCTCACACTCCAAGTAACTACCCATTACTTCATTCTCCCACTCTCTCCACTCTCCCCACTCAAGCAATGGCCGGCCTCCTCCCTTTGTGCATGCGTAGTGCACAAGTGCACACTCTTCTCAATTTTATATTATTTATATTTGTGTATCAACTAGTTGTTACATGACATGTGTAAAAATGTGTACAACTAATTGTAGGATTATCTTAGTGGGCTACTCTTGTGGGCTTGGTTAAATTTTTATTTATTTAATTTATTTTAGTGGGCTTAGAGTCTTCTATTAGGGCTATGGGTTCTAAATAAGAAGTAGACAACTAAATGAGATAACATAAAAGAAGGAAAATTATGCATAACTTTAAGTAAATTTTAGAATGAAAATAATGAGATGAAATTCCACGTGCGTTGCACGTAAAACAAATATTCAAATACAGAATCGATTTTATCAATGGGGAAATATTTATAAATAATCAGAATATACATACAAAAATATACTTCATTATACATATACCGTAGTATAATCAATACGTACACAGAAAAATATGTGTACCGCACGTATGAAATATTTTAATCGAAACTAGGAGAAATTTGAGAATCCATTTTATAAAATGAATTTGAACACGTCATAAAATAAATAATTGAAACACATAAAAAATATTGCCCGTAACGATATAAAATACACGTGCATAACACACGGTGGGCAAAATTGTCATTTTCAATTTTGCGGGGTGTTACACTGGGAGGAGTGGCAGGTCGGGCCGGGCCGGGCCTCGGCGGGAAATGCCTCCCGGACCTGGCCCCTGGCCCCTGGCTCGGGGGTAGGAGCCGGGTAGATTATTATTATTATTATTATTATTATTATTATTATTATTATTATTATTATTATTATTATTATTATTATTACCAAGACAAAGGAGAAGGAAAATTTTTAGAATTGTCAAGAACATATAGATAAAAGTGATATTCATAAATTAATTTGATTTTATGAATTACAAAGTTTAATATATAATCAAATAGATTAGTAACATTTCATACAAATGTTATCAAATTACAATATGAGGAGAACATTTGTATTTAGAGATTGAGATGACCTCTATTTAAATTGAACAGAAGACAGTGGACTATTTTCGTGCACTTCTACTTAACCTAAATATAGAATCTCATCCCCATAAAATTTTCAATTATTTACAATACATTATCCAACGTGCTAGATGTTCATTCGTCGCTACTTGTTGACTGTTGAGTCATTGTGTGCTTCATGTAAATCTTGGTTCCACTCTTCCACTCTCATCCAATCTTCGGTGCATACTAACATCTCCAAATTTTTCGATGTCAAGTGATTCCTATTCGGGCTCATAATCCTGCCACCAAAGAAAAAAACTTTCCGATGCAACTATTGACACCGATATAGTTAGCAAATCTTTATCCATACGAGAAAGAATAGTAAAAATATTTTCATTGTTTTTTCAAAAATAAAACATATCTACTACATCATCAATGGGAGGTTGTGCATTATATCAATTCAACTCATTTGGTGAACTGGTTCTTGGTTTTTATTATATTTTATGAGATTTAAAACACTACTAGTTGCAAGTCCCTTTTTGTAACCCATGTTCCCGTAAATACATATTTTCTGAATATTTTTTGTATTTCGAAATTTCTAAATTCATTATTTGTTAAATTAGATTTGGGTTTTATATTAAAGTCTTTTCGAATCGAAAATTATATTTATTTCGAACGATGGTATATTTTAACTTTATTCACTATTCCTGATTGATCTATTATTTTTATTATTATCATTATTATTACTATTATTATTATTATTATTATTATCATTGTTGTTACCATTATTATTATTATTATTATTATTATTATTATTATTATTATTATTATTATTATTATTATTATTATTATTATTATTATTATTATTACTTTATTTTATTTTATTTTATTTTATTTTATTTTTGTTAAGCCCGATCATACTCCAATTATATGTATTTTATTATTTGATTTAATGTATATTTATATGTATATTTCATAAACCCTATAACCTTTTTCTTATTGGATTTAAACCCATACCCTTTTAACCCACTTCTCTTTATTGGATCCTACCCATTAGCCCAATATCCCATTTAACCCTATATATACTATCCTAACCCCCCTAACCTAACATATACCCTAACCCTAAACACCCCCAGCCACCACCACCCTAACCCCTAACCCTCTTCTCGTACAACCCCTTCCCCTACCCATGTCCATCTTCCCCTGACCTTCCCCTCTTCCTCCTTCCTCTAGCTTCGAACCCATCGCCTTCGGTTCACCTCCTCATCATCTCCTCCAAGCACCGCCGTCATCACCTCCTTCTCGTCGTCTCCCCATTGCCGTCGAGCCGCGAATATCCACTGCCTCCTCTGAAAACCCATCAGATCTCCCCTGCCCTCGTCTCCACCCATCCTCATCGCCCTGTTCATCTTCAACCTCTCTCCGTCCATGTTCTCCTCATCCCATTCATCCTCGTCGCCACCTCCTCACCCCGTCGACTCCCTTCCTCTGTTTCGAAACGAAACAGAGCAACGCCATTGCCGAACCGCCACTTGCTCCCCCAGTCGATGCCTGCATCCCTCGACCCCCATCCCCTACTCCTCGACACCGTCGCTGTCGCTTCCCGACCGCGACCACCGCAACTGCCCTCACCTCGCCGTTCTTCTCTTTCACCTTCTCTGTGTGAAACCCATTGCCATTAGCAATTGACCCACCTTCCCTCCGTCCTCTTCCTGTCATTGCTTGCACCCACCCTCGACAACCCTGATGCCCTATGCGTAACCAGTCAATCGCGTCTAGCCGTAGCCCTGCCGCGGACCACCGTCCATCGCAGCCAAAGTAGCTGCAATTACTGTTGGATCGGCTGTTGCCGCTTTTTGCTGTTTGGTGTTTTGGTGAAGGTAGTCTTGCTGTGTGCTGTTTTGATCTTGATCCTTGATCTTGATCTCAACCATTAATTTTAATCTTCGATCTTGCACCTTGATCTCGGTCGTTGATTTCTTGATCTTGCAATTGATCATCGATTGTCGATTTCCAACAAGATCCATACCCGATCATGATCATCAATATCAAGATTCGCATTTTTTATCGCGGTCGTCGACGTTGTTCCAGGATTCTCAACCCGTTATTTTTGATATTTGAATTAATCATCCAAAAGGCAAGTCACTTTCCTCTTGAATTGAATCTTTTATCAAATTCAAGTTTTTATTAAAATTCTTGCAAGTAGATCCAATTGTTCATCGTATCGTATATTGTTCTTCTCTTTTCGTTGAGTATATTGAGGGTTTACACAAGCTAACCCCAATATCATCGACTCTGTGCCACTTTTGACTCCAAAGATTGAATCTTTCATGTACTCATCTAGTATCGTTCAAAGGGTTATGCATATAATCATCGCACAAATAATCTATCATAGTTTTAATGCTAGGTTGTATGTTTGATTGATCGATTGATCATTAGTTGTTGTTAAAATAGTGTATATGTGCGTTTTTAATTGTATTTACTATGCTATTACACCCATCATGCTGATTATAAAGTTTATTAACTATTTGAATTGATACCCATCATGTTTAATCAATTTATTTTCAGAATAATATTGAAAAATCTGTATGTTGCTTGTTGTCTGTGTTTTTCATAACGATTTTCATTGATCTCAAAATAAATAACTTTTTGAATAAGAGTTGTATCCCTATGTCTCTAGTTTCCAGAACATCTTGAATCGCTGAATTCCGAGTTATATTGCAAAAGTTATGACTGATTTACTACTGCTGTGTTTTATTTCCAGATTTCAGATTTCATGTATGTTTTCATGTTCAATCTATTTAAAGGCTGGTTTAATATTAAAATAATGCTCTAATAATTTCCAGAATCTTAGGTAACATTTTAGGAGTCTAAAGAATATTTTTGATGATTTTATTATTGAGTTTTTGCTGTATCTAAAAATAAAATAACATGATGTCAATTTTCTGCCTGAAGATATAATCTATAAAGAATGATGTGTTTGACCTAGCTACTGTTGTCCGATTTTGTATTGTAAATATGCGTTGGAACCGTGTAAAATTCTAGTTATTATATTTTCTGAAGGTTCCAATTTTTTATTTTTGTAGTAGCGGGAAATTCAATTTTAGTACAGACAACTCAATCTGTCCAGAATTTTACTTTCTAGTTTTCTTAAATTAATTATTCATATATCATAGTATTGCATGAATTGAAGTATATATGTTGCATTGCATGATCCTAATGTCCTATTTTCATCATTCTAATTGTCTTATTCAATGTTATCATCCTATCATTCTCCTATAGTTACCGTTGTTCATCTAATGTCTTCAAATTGTATATTGTATTGTTGCATTGATAAAATAATTAATAAGTCGGAGTTAAGGGATTGAATAGAGAGTTGATGATATAGGGACTGTACTCGAATGATGGTCCGTGTTATTATCGTTATCATCACTGTGTAAGAAATTACACCATGACCTGTGTTATTATCGTTATCTTCATTTTGTAAGAAATTACACCATGGCCCGTGTTATTATTGATATCGTCATCATACCAAGTACATGATCTATAGAATCTATCACTTGAGTCTAAACGGAATTGATTGTATGCATCGAACCTGTAGTTATAGGATGCAGTAGTACGTGCATTAGTTAGGTTAAAAACTAATAGACTTAAGGATCACACAACATCGACATTGCATATTGTCTATCATTGTTTCTATTGATATCGAATATTATCTAAGTGTTATTGACATCGACCATTAAATATTGTTATCAAGTATTGAATAATCATTGTTTATAACCATTGCATCGTCTATCATTGATATTGATTATTACTATCATCACTACAAAAGAAACACGATTTTCCGGCGGTTTTTTAGGGCTTTACCGGCATTTTTTTTCGCCGGTGAAACTTTCACCGGCGTTTATAATAGCGCCGGTCCAAATGCCGCCGAAGCGGGCGTCGCGGAAACGAAGGGGTCTACACCGGCGGTTTTAATGGACGCCGGTAAATGCGACAGATACACCGGCGGTCATAAAACGCCGATGTATGTCGGTCTCTGTGTGCCGTTCTTTTGCCACTATATACATCCACCGGCGGTCGTAAACCGCCGGTGTTTGTACATTCACCGGCGTTTCTATAAACGCCGGTGTAGAACGAAAGTATACCGGCGGTCATAGAGCGCCGGTGCATATGCATTTATGAGTGCCTGGGTTTTCCTACTTACAATCCCTGGCGCGTCCAAAAAACGCCGGTGTATTTATAAACACCGGCGTTTTCTAAAATGCCGGTGTTCGTCGATGCCGTTACAGCTGACGACATTCACCGGCGTGTGTGGAAACGCCGGTATATCGCATACTCAAACAAATTGATTAGATAGACCGGCGTTTTTAAAACGCCAGTCTAGCTATGCCCGTTTATTTTCGATACTCCGATTTTCCGTTCGATTTCAATTCACAGTTTCATTTACAAAACCTGTAAACTAATTCACAACTGATTCAACCAATTTCGTTGCATATTACTGAGCAAATCACAACCACACAAGAATAATTAAAGATAATCAAGTTTCACACGTGTCATATCAACGTCAAATTCATTGATTAATTAACAGTGTCATAATTAACAAAATAATATAGGGACTAACATCCCAAATATCCAAACAAACCAGTCTGACAAATATCCAAAATATCCCAAATTAAAAGTCTGACATAACTCTCATTAAAAAAAAACCAGTTTGACATAACAACAGCAAGGAGGAGGACATAAGAACAACAACCATACAGCAAGGAGGACATAAGAACAGCAAGGAGGACCGCAGATTCATACCCCTCGAGTAGCTTCAGCTCTGATCATTAGAATTTCCTTCATCTGGGCGACCTCCCTGCAAAAAAAAACAATAGTTTAATTCAACAGTAGACCACAATACAGAATATACATATTTTTTGAACTTGCAAAAAGAACTACCTGTATCTTAAATTATAAGATGAAAGTACCAATTGCAAATGGAATTGTTAACGATATATACAGAGGTAAAATAATTACATTGCAATGCTAAAAATCTAGTACTTAATTTTGTTTTTAAATATATCTAAAATAACAAAACAAATGAAAATTCAGTATCTAACTTGAAACCTTTATATTCTCCTCTTATTGGGAATATCCACTATCTAAAACAGTAAAACAAATGAAAATTCAATATCTAAGCATGTCTTTCATGGATTGTTCAGACAATCCATGAAACTGTCATCGTGGACGGAAACCAAATATAAGAAAAATAAGAAAATAAGATAGGGCTCATATCAAGTGTATTTTTAGGGAACTGTCATCGTGGAAGGAAACCAAATATAGAAGCCAGAAATGGAAACAAAAAGAAGAATGGTAGAGACTTTGGATACACCAGGCTAACATAGCAGCATTTTCCTCATCTCTCTCTCTCTCTCTCATCCCTTGTTTCCCTTCAGCACACGAACACAAAGAGACATCAGCAACAACAGCAAGAGCGACAAGAACAACAATAATAATAAATTATTATGAACAAGATGTCTCATATGGGTTTCCAGATATCCACTCGAGCCCTCTTTTTCTAATCACATCCCAATTAAGAACATAGACAACAGCCACTAAACAATCCAATCACAGCCGTACCAAAATTTGCCATCCTGGATCTTAATGAAATAAGCTTCATTAACAGGGAAAGAAAAATCAGATGCTAGCAGCATACTTAGTTTGGAAGTGAACCCATTTTGTTAAAAAATCATGCCAAAGATGGCAATCAGCTTCATTAACAGTATCTGAAAAAATGAAAATTTTCATTATCTGAGCTTATATGTTGCTCTACTAATTCACTGTGCCCAACTAAATCTAAAACCCAATTGTTGTGCATATCCGGCCGGAGGATTTTGGCATACGTACCTATACCATCCTCAGTTCACAGTGAACCCATTTTGGTTGGCAAAAAACATGCATGCCAAGATGACAATCAGATGCATGAAAATAAGCTTCACTAACAGTAAAAGAAGATGAGGATGCTAGCAGCATACTTAGATTGGAAGTGTACCCATTTTTGGTTAAAAAATCATGCCACAGATGGCAATCAGGTTACTTTAACAGTATCTGAAAATGAAAATTTCCATTATCTGAGCTTATATGTTGCTCTACTACTTCTTTAGCCCAACTAAATCTAAAACCCAATTGTTGTGCATACCCGGAGGGTTTTGGCATACAGCTATAGCATCCTCAGTTCACAGTGAACCCATTTTGGTCAAAAAAACATGCATGCCAAGAAGACAATCAGATGCATGAAATCAGCTTCATTAACAGTGAAAGAACAATCAGATGCTAGCAGCATACTGAGTTTGGAAGTGAACCCATTTTTGGTTAAAAAATCATGCCACAGATGGCAATCAGGTTACTTTAACGGTATCTTAAAATGAAAATTTCCAGTATCTGAGCTTATATGTTGTTCTACTACTTCTTTAGCCCAACCAAATCTAAAATCCAATTGTTGTGCATATCCAGCCGGAGGATTTTGGCCTACGTACCTATAGCATCCTCACAGCACAGTGAACCCATTTTGGTCAAAAAAACATGCATGCCAAGAAGACAACCAGATGCATGAAAATAAGCTTCATTAACAGTGAAAGAACAATGGGTATGCTAGCAGCATACTGAGTTTGGAAGTGAACCCATTTTGGTTAAAAAATCATGCCACAGATGGCAATCAGATTACTTTAACTGTATCTTAAAATGAAAATTTCCAATGTCTAAGCTTATATGTTGCTCTACTACTTCTTTAGCCCAACCAAATCTAAAATCCAATTGTTGTGCATATCCGGCCGGAGGCCTTTGGCATACGTACCTATAGCATCCTCACAGCACAGTGAACCCATTTTGGTCAAAAAAACATGCATGCCAAGAAGACAACCAGATGCATGAAAATAAGCTTCATTAACAGTGAAAGAACAATGGGTATGCTAGCAGCATACTGAGTTTGGAAGTGAACCCATTTTTGGTTAAAAAATCATGCCACAGATGGCAATCAGGTTACTTTAACGGTATCTTAAAATGAAAATTTCCAGTATCTGAGCTTATATGTTGCTCTACTACTTCTTTAGCCCAACCAAATCTAAAATCCAATTGTTGTGCATATCCGGCCGGAGGATTTTGGTATACGTACCTATAGCATCCTCACAGCACAGTGAACCCATTTTGGTCAAAAAAACATGCATGCCAAGAAGACAACCAGATGCATGAAAATAAGCTTCATTAACAGTGAAAGAACAATGGGTATGCTAGCAGCATACTGAGTTTGGAAGTGAACCCATTTTTGGTTAAAAAATCATGCCACAGATGGCAATCAGGTTACTTTAACTGTATCTTAAAATGAAAATTTCCAATGTCTAAGCTTATATGTTGCTCTACTACTTCTTTAGCCCAACCAAATCTAAAATCCAATTGTTGTGCATATCCGGCCGGAGGATTTTGGCATACGTACCTATAGCATCCTCACAGCACAGTGAACCCATTTTGGTCAAAAAAACATGCATGCCAAGAAGACAACCAGATGCATGAAAATAAGCTTCATTAACAGTGAAAGAACAATGGGTATGCTAGCAGCATACTGAGTTTGGAAGTGAACCCATTTTTGGTTAAAAAATCATGCCACAGATGGCAATCAGGTTACTTTAACTGTATCTTAAAATGAAAATTTCTAAAGTATCTTAAAAATACGAATAGGGCTCATATCAAGTGTAGTTTTAAGGAATTGTCATCGTGGAAGGAAACCAAATATAGAAGCCAGAAAGAGGAATGGTAGAGAATGAGGATACACCAGGCTAACATAGCGGCATTTTCCTCATCTCTCTCTCATCCCTTCTTTCCCTTCAGCACACGAACACATAGAGACATCAGCAACAATAGCAAGAGCGACAAGAACAACAATAATAATAAATTATTATGAACAAGATGTCTCTATATGGGTTTCCAGATCTCCACTCCAACTCGTCTCTTTCTAATCACAGCCCAATTAAGAACAATTGTTCACAGTCACTGTTAAAGAAACATATATGCTCAGATTATGGAAATTTTCATTTTCAGATACTGTTAAAGAAGCTGATTTCATGCATCTGATTGCTATCTTTGGCATGATTTTTTAACCAAAATGGGTTCACTTCCAAACTAAGTATGCTGCTAGCATACCAAAATCCTCCAAATCAGAATAATAACACGGCTGAACAAACTTTGTTTGCAGGTCATACAATGTCATCTACACCATGTTATGTGCCAAAGTGGTGTTGGTCATTCAATGCATGAACGACACGTATTAGTTGTTTGTGAGTATGCAATAGGGTGCAGCTATGAACATGGCTCATATCAAGTGTAGTATTTCGGACTGTCATCGTAGAAGAAAACCAATTTAATATAGAAGCCATATATGGAACCAGAAAGAGGGATGGTAGAGAATGAGGATACACCAGGCTAACATAGCGGCATTTTCCTCAACTCTCTCTCATCCCTTCATTCTCTTCAACACACGCACACAAAGAGACATCAGCAACAACAGCAAGAGGGGGTTGGTCCAACAATACGTGTAGATTATAATAAACGAGATGTCTCTATTTAGGTTTCCAGATCTCCACTCCAGCCCTTTCTTTCTAATCACAGCCCACTTAAGAAACATAGACGAAATGCTTATAGGCGACAGCCACAATGCAGACTCACAAACACTAGTACGTGTCTTTCATGCATTCAAGACCATAATCTCTTTTAAAATACCAATTTAAAGACTTACCGATGTTTTTTTGACAGTGGGCAGCGTGCTACCCTCACTCTCATATGTTTGACTGCCACTATTATTTAGTGGCTGCTCATCCCCATGGCTCTCGTTGCCATCATTTATATTTACCCTCTTTCCATGCTTCGGCATGTTGTACCTGTCAAGGATTCGATAACTTCCTTAGAGATACAAATTTAATTAATAACATGTTTATAATAACTATCATAAAATTTGTACTTTAGTAGGATTAACAAACCAACATAATTGTAAAAAAATTAAAAAAATAAGATTTGTAACAGATTAAATTACAACGATAGTTTGGTTCAAATGGCACTAAGCATAGTTTAATGTAAATAATACCAAGCAGTAGAAAATAGAAAGATAATTAAACCGGTGTATTAAATTCACAATGAACATATTCGAAATTACAGACATAATATTACAACAAGATTTAAGACATAAAATTACAGACATATAATAAACCTAATTGAAAATCATGTAAACTACAATACGACATCTTCCAGTACATCGCCCTCTTATCCATCCTTGCGGAGCCAAGTCCCGCAAATTCCAACATCGCTTGTGTTTACATCAAACACAGGAAACTCAGAAGCAATGTAACTGTTCATGACTTCACCGTCTTCATTGTCTGAAGTATCGCCCAGTTGGAATACATCTCTTGGTTGCATAGGGAGAGCCACATACGATTTTGGCAGGGTTGGATCTTCAATGTAGAACACTTGTTGCACTTGAGATGGAAACACAAATGGCTCATGGCTAATGTGTGTACCGATGTGAATCAATTTTGAGAAGTTTACAACTGTGAAGCCAAGCTTATCTTTGTTGTTAGCAAAATTCCTATCAAACTCAGCCCAATCCCCACGAAATAAGACAACACGGAAATGGCCAAAATAATTCAACTCAATGATATCCGTGAGCACTCCATAGTAGTCGAGATCTCCATCTACAGGCCTCGTGTCCGATTTGGAAGCATAACTTCTAGTCTTAGACGTCACTACCATTCCACTATTTTGAGACTTCAAATTACATTCACGATCCTTAGTACGAAATCTAAAACCATTGAATATGTATCCTCCGTATCTTTTGACCATCTGATAGGGACCTTTGGCAAGTACTTGTATTTCAGATGACGCACCTTCAGGACCCAAAGAATGTACCTATTAATTTTGTGCAAATCGTATCAGCACCATAGAAAATGTATCTATAATAAAGATTAACTTGCATAACTGTAATTCACCTACATGAGATTCAAACCACTTATGAAAATTTTCATTCATCAACTTGTTTTGTTCACGTGGTGGTAGTCTTCTTGGTCTAGCCCTTGATGTCCCTGACAAATTCGCTAAAAAACAAGCAATTGAAATTAGGAATAACAAAAGTATCAACAATATCGAACTCCGCGGTTTTCACTGTATTCGATTTAAATTCAAAAGCAACTTACTTTCGAAATGGTTCCACTGATGCATGGTGGTCTAGCACATATCGATGTGCCTGCTCCCACGCTAAGCTATCGAGCTCAAATGCATCAACTTTACCAACAGTAGTGCCAGCGGTATCAAAAAGATATTGAGCACCATCAAGGTTGGAAATGTTTGGATTTCTACGTGGTCTACTGGAAGATGTCTCCACACCAGACAAATACCTGGAAATAAAATGTGAGCACTCCTCTGATAGATATCCCTGGGCTATTAACCCTTCAGGATATGCTCTATTTTTCACATAACCCTTTAGCCGGTATAGGTACCTGAACATGTACAATTAATAAATTAGAGATGATTAGGGGATTAAAAGAAATAAGCTTTTGAAAATTCAATTTCGTAAGATGAATGAATTCTTTTACCTCTCAATGGGGTACATCCACCGATAGTGAACAGGACCGCCGATTCTGGCTTCACCAGCAAGGTGGATTATCAAGTGAATCATTATAGTGAAGAACGATGGAGGAAATATCATCTCCATTTTACTAAGTGTCAATGCCGCCTGCTGCTCCAATTGGTCCAGATCTTCAACACGAAGCATTCTTGAGCAAATACCTTTATATATGCTACAAAGATCTTTCAAGACAGTAGTGACTTGCTCACACATTGAAGACCTTAGGGCCACAGGAAGGAGATCCTGCATTAGGATGTGGTAGTCGTGCGACTTTAGACCCTGAAACCTCTTCTCTTTAAAGTTGACACATCTTGCCATGTTAGAAGAATAGCCATCAGGGACTTTAAGTTCCAGTAGTACTTTGCAAAACAATTCCAACTCCGATTTTGACATTGAATAGATTGCAGGAGGTAGGAGTACTTTCCCGTTCGGTAATTCTTCTGGGTGCAACTCATGTCGGATGCCCATTGACTTCAAATCAAGTCGGCTCTTGAGATTGTCCTTTGTCTTCCGATCATCTCCCATAACTGTTCCTATACAATTTTCACCAATATTTTTTTCCGATATGCATCACATCTAAATTATGTCGCAATAAGTTGAATTCCCAATGCGGCAACTTGAAGAAAATACTCTTCTTCTTCAATGCACCTAAACTCGTCATGTTTTGATCCTCATCTTCGCCATATAGATCGGTCTCCTCACCTTGCTCCGGCCTTGCCCTTTTCTTGCCCTTTGTCCTGACTTCTGGTTCTTTTCCATATTTGAATTGATGACCATCTACCCGCCTCAAAATATCTGAACCAGAAGAAGACCCAGGAGCATGTTCCCACTCGTCGGTACCATCAAATGTCGCTGCCTCTGCCCGAAATATATGTGTGTCAGGCAACCATTTCCTATGACCCATATAGCAAAACTTTCTGCCATTGTACAACCACCTTGAACTGTTTGGTCAGCACAACATGGACATGCATAACGTCCTTTAGTACTATATCTAGATAAATTTGCATATGCTGGAAAATCATTGATTGTCCAAGACAACACGACCCGAAGAGAAAATGTTTCTTTAGCCACAGCATCATAGGTTGGAACACCCACCCACAACTTCTGAAGTTCATCTATTAACGGTTGTAGGTACACATCTATATCATTTCCAGGACCTTTCGGTCCAGGAACTATCATGGAAAAAATAAATGAGGACTGCTACATGCATTTTCAAGACGGCAAATTGTATGGTATCAACACAACCGGCCATATGATGTATGTACTACTCATTTGCCTGAAAGGGTTGAAACCATCACTAGCTAGTCCAAGTCACACATTTCGAGGATCTTCCACAAAATCAGGATATCTTTCATCAAATTTTTTCCAAGATTGAGAATCAGCAGGATGTCTAAGAATCCCATCATTAGTGCGACCTTCAGCATGCCATTTCATATCAGAAGAAGTTTTCGTAGACATAAACAACCTTTGTAGCCTAGGAATCAGAGGAAAGTAACGCAGTATTTTGGCAGGCTTCTTTTTCCTACTTCGCTTTGTAGATCCACTGGCTCCCTCGTCTTGATTTGGTCTTTCTTTCCATTTCGAAGAACCACACACTTCGCAATTCTCCAGACCTTCCTTACCACTCGTGAAAAGTATACAGTCATTTGGACATGCTGCTATCTTCTCATATCCTAGATCGAAAGAACTTAGGAATTTTTTGATTTTATAGGCTGAGTTTGGAATACAGATTTCAGGAAATGCTTCATTCAACAATTCAAGTAGCATAGTGAAGGACTTAGCAGACCACCCGTTTAAACATTTAATCTGAAATAGTCTGACAATGAATGAGAATTTGGAAAATTTGGTGCAATCGCGGTACAACGGAGTACTAGCATCTTCAAGTAACTTAGCGAAGGATTCTTGCTGCTTATTATTTTCAGGGGTGGGGCCAGACATTTCCTCGTCCACCCCACCACCAATCTGGTTTGTTTCTGTTGACTCATTGTGAACTTGGGTTGTTGGGTTATTGGTGTGGAAATGAACATTATGATTCCCCATGGCATCTTGCAACAAAGCATGCATCTCATCGGAAACGCTTAAGTCTTCGTTCACTAAGGGCTCAGCTTCATTTTCTAATACAACCGGACGAACAGGAGCTGACGTATGATCCTCTCCATGACAAAACCACCTTGTGTACCCTTGAAGAAAACCGTTGACAACCAAGTGTGTATGTACTACGTCACATGTCCTCAGCATACAATTTGTACACCGGAGGCATGGACAAAGGATTAGGTTGGGATCACGGGAATGTCATTTGGCAAAGATAATAAAATCTTTAATACCATCACGGTATTCCTTAGATAATCGTGGTTTACTAATCCAACTTCTATCCATTATAACAATAGCACACAATCTGAAATTAAAATTTGATATATTAAATAGTAATAACAGTAAAAGGCATTTTGTATATTAAATTTTACCTATTTGAAAACCATCCCTAGCTGCAAATAAATAAACGATATAATCTTTAACTGTAAAATAAAGAAATTGTGGTTCCAAAAAATGTACAAAAAAAATACATCTTAACACAATCTACTCTATTCACATAACCCTAAACTACCTTTTATGAAAATTATCACAACCACCTTAGTGGTATTTTATCGCACACCCTGTGTTCGAATGCCAAAAAAAAATCGACTATAGTCTCCCCTGTATTTGGCTTTCCGTTCAAGGAGATGATGATGGTGAAGGGTATTTTGCTGATGAAGAGGTATCGGCCGAATAATGAGCGCGCCGTGCTGTAACTAAAGGGTATTCTGTTCATGGCTACTAATAATCACTTACTTATCTCATAATAATAATAATAATAATAATAATAATAATAATAATAATAATAATAATAATAATAAACAAAAGAAACTAATATGGCTACTAATAAGTTTTTCTAAAATAATTCTTCATCCCAACTAAATCATTGATATTTGTAGCGCCAAAAGAAACCTGCACGAGGTTTGTTCAGCCCAAATCTTGTACAGATTTGGAGGATTTTGGTAAAAAACATGTCAAGATGCCAATCAGATGCATGAAATCAGCTTCATTAACAGTAAAAGAAAAATGATAATGTCCAGTATGTAAGCATATATTTTTCAGAGTGAACAAATTGTTGTACATATCCGGAGGATTTTGGCATACAGCTATAGCATCCTCAGTTAACAGTGAACCCATTTTGGTCAAAAAAACATGCCAAGATGACAATCAGATGCATGGGATAAGCTTCATTAATAGTAAAAGAAAAATCAGATGCTAGCAGCATACTTAGTTTGGAAGTGAACCCATTTTGTTAAAAAATCATGCCAAAGATGGCAATCAGCTTCATTAACAGTATCTGAAAAAATGAAAATTTCCATTATCTGAGCTTATATGTTGCTCTACTAATTCACTGTGCCCAACTAAATCTAAAACCCAATTGTTGTGCATATCCGGCCGGAGGATTTTGGCATACGTACCTATACCATCCTCAGTTCACAGTGAACCCATTTTGGTTGGCAAAAAACATGCATGCCAAGATGACAATCAGATGCATGAAAATAAGCTTCACTAACAGTAAAAGAAGATGAGGATGCTAGCAGCATACTTAGTTTGGAAGTGAACCCATTTTGTTAAAAAATCATGCCAAAGATGGCAATCAGCTTCATTAACAGTATCTGAAAAAATGAAAATTTCCATTATCTGAGCTTATATGTTGCTCTACTAATTCACTGTGCCCAACTAAATCTAAAACCCAATTGTTGTGCATATCCGGTCGGAGGATTTTGGCATACGTACCTATACCATCCTCAGTTCACAGTGAACCCATTTTGGTTGGCAAAAAATATGCATGCCAAGATGACAATCAGATGCATGAAAATAAGCTTCACTAACAGTAAAAGAAGATGGGGATGCTAGCAGCATACTTAGTTTGGAAGTGAACCCATTTTTGGTTAAAAAATCATGCCTAAGATGGCAATCAGGTTATCTAACAGTATCTGAAAATGAAAATACCCATTATCTGAGCGTATATGTTGCTCTACTAATTCTTTAGCCCAACTAAATCTAAAACCCAATTGTTGTGCATATCCGGCCGGAGTATTTTGGCATACGTACCTATAGCATCCTCAGTTCACAGTGAACCCATTTTGGTCAAAAAACATGCATGCCAAGAAGACAATCAGATGCATGAAATCAGCTTCATTAACAGTGAAAGAAAATGGGGATGCTAGCAGCATACTTAGTTTGGAAGTGAACCCATTTTTGGTTAAAAAATCATGCCTAAGATGGCAATCAGGTTATCTAACAGTATCTGAAAATGAAAATACCCATTATCTGAGCGTATATGTTGCTCTACTAATTCTTTAGCCCAACTAAATCTAAAACCCAATTGTTGTGCATATCCGGCCGAAGTATTTTGGCATACGTACCTATAGCATCCTCAGTTCACAGTGAACCCATTTTGGTCAAAAAACATGCATGCCAAGAAGACAATCAGATGCATGAAATCAGCTTCATTAACAGTGAAAGAAAATGGGGATGCTAGCAGCATACTTAGTTTGGAAGTGAACCCATTTTTGGTTAAAAAATCATGCCAAAGATGGCAATCAGGTTACTTTAACAGTATCTTAAAATGAAAATTTCCATTATCTGAGCTTATATGTTGCTCTACTACTTCTTTAGCCCAACTAAATCTAAAATCCAATTGTTGTGCATATCCGGCCGGAGGATTTTGGCATACGTACCTATAGCATCCTCAGTTAACAGTGAACCCATTTTGGTCAAAAAAACATGCATGCCAAGAAGACAATCAGATGCATGAAATCAGCTTCATTAACAGTGAAAGAAAATGGGTATGCTAGCAGCATACTTAGTTTGGAAGTGAACCCATTTTTTGTTAAAAAATCATGCCAAAGATGGCAATCAGCTTCATTAACAGTATCTGAAAATTTGAAAATTTCCATTATCTGAGCTTATATGTTGCTCTACTAATTCACTGTGCCCAACTAAATCTAAAACCCAATTGTTGTGCATATTCGGTCGGAGGATTTTGGCATACGTACCTATAGCATCCTCAGTTCACAGTGAACCCATTTTGGTCAAAAAAAATACCAATATGACAATCAGATGCATGAAATAAGCTTCATTAACAGTAAAAGAAGATGAAAATTTCCAGTATCTAAGCATATATTTTTCTATTCATTCTTCATCCCAACTAAACCATTCATGTTTAGGAAATCAAGAAGCATAATCTGAAAAAACATGCTTTTTTTGAAAAATAAGGGAAATCAAGAGATGATACCGAAGAGAGAGAGAGAGAGCAGGGCGACGAGCGCGGGGGCGTAGGAGAGAGAGAGAGAGCGGGGCGATCGCCGATTCACCTCCAAATAGAGAGAGGGAAGAGGGAAATCGAAAATGACGAAGGGAAGAAGGGACGATTTCGAAAGGTCGAAGGCCGTCGAAGAGGACGAAGTGGCGGAGGTAAACGCGCGAGAAGTAGAGCGAGGAAGGAGGGAAATGAAGCGCCATTTTTTTTTTTTTGGGTCTGGGATAATAGCGAGCGAAGGATTAGGGTTCGCGGGTTTTATCGCCGCTTATTCACCGGCGTTTCAATTAGTCACGCCGGTGAATGTGTCCGTATATTCACCGGCGTTTTAATAATAAACGCCGGTGAATAATAGGATTCACCGGCGTTTCTAAATAAAATGCCGGTAAATACGAAGATTGACCGGCGTTTTAAATCGACCGCCGGTGTATAACCATCCCATCTGGCGCGCATTCCTATTCGCTCCCTACCCCGGCGCTACTAGTAAAACGCCGGGGAATATTTGCCGCTAAAACAAGTGCCTTTTGTAGTGCATTCTTTATTATTGATTCCTATTGATCCATTGAATTCATTATTATATCGTTATTTTATTGTTTCTTTGATTCTCTACTTGCTGTCCATGACTTGATCTAAGGATAATTTTTCTCCTCTTTTTAGATGAAGTGTTCACATGTAACGAAGGAGAGTTGCCTGCTGGAATTGGAGAATAATTTGTCTGAAGATTTATTGCTTTCTAGTTGAATGTTATTTCATTGGACTTATTGTATTGAAACTTATTATCATTGTGTTTGGATTTATTATTGTATTGAGCTTATGACCCGGTTATTATTATTTGTTTTCAGATGTTGGATTATCATATTTGGTTATTTTATATTGTTTTATTATAAGGATTATTATTCATGTGGTTGATCTTATTGTTGCACAATTATTTTGTATTGATTATATTGTTGAGTTGATCGGATAAACAGCTTATGGGTGACGTTAGTCATTCGCTGGACCAACGTCACGTACTCGTATTCCGTATTTTTGGGAAGCAGGACATGATATTTTTCCTTTAATAATATAGAAGAGGAAGAAGAAGAAGAAGAAGAAGAAAAACTAACATTTTATGTTTGTGTAGTGTAAGATGAATAAAGTCTATCGTAACTATCATATAAACTAGTTAAAACATGCTCAAAATTTGTAGTAATACACCATAATCAAAATCTTGTATTTCATCGTGTTGCTGCTGATATTGTTGATTGCGTTCACTTGTAATGATGTAAACCAGAAATTTCTTAAAACTAATCGCATTCACATTTAATGATATTTTAATGATGTAAACCAGAATTTGCATTAAATTCCAAGTAATGCATGCAAGATTTTTTTAGCAATTTAATAAAATTGACTTCTAATTCAACTTGTGCATTACAAACTAATTATTTTTACTTTGTAACTAGGAAACAAATTATTTTAAATTTTAATTAATATAAAATGATAAGTGTGCAGTGTAGTTGTCAGATTTTTTCCTACTCATTAATAATCATCCTTCCCTTCTAAAATAAAACTGATTATCACTTTTTGAAGTTAAAATTATCATCCTCCAGAGAAAATAAGAGCATTGACGAGATAAAAATATAAAATTAATCCGTCAACAATTCTTTTTATAACGCAAGAAAAAAAGATATTTTTTTAATGAAAAAGTCCACCTCAATATTCATTTCAACTTATTTGGATTGGTAAAATTGAAAAAAAAAACAAAAACAATTGCATAGCACCCGTTTGACAATTGTATCTATTTTGTGTAAATCCTATATGAACCCCCGCTATCACATAAATTATTTTACAAAAAACTAAGAGGCTGCAATTTCTCACACCATATTTGTGCACAAAATCTTATGTGGCTATAGGGGCCCACATAAGATTTGCGGTGCAATTGGCCAAGGGGTCCAATGCAAAATTTCGTATGAAAATGTTGCAAAAATATAAAGTTTACAATCAAAACACTCCCTTAAAGCAAATATGTTACCTGCCCATTGATAATCATCCCTGAGGAAATAACAAGGATAAATCCATACCTACAATATCTTCTTCAATTTTCACTTTTTATATCCTAGTGTGGCACTCATCTGGTGTAGTGGCACTCATCTGGTGTAGGTACAGCATTGCCCTAAAAATATTGGCTAAATTTAAAAATTACCCCTCAACAAATTTTTTTATAAAAAGTCCCGCTCAATTTTCATTTAAACTTTGGCTTAAGAGTAGAAAATGTGTTAAAATGAAAAATAATGGGCTTGAACTAGAGCAGACCAAAGTGTGTGAAATGATTATTTTACCCTTACACGAGCTATAGTAAGTCAGTTCAAATAAGTCTTCGTATATATAAAAATTTCTCAAATAGAACCAATCCAAGCCCGTTAGAATTTATAACTAATAATGGCGTGTTTTAGGCATTAAAAAAATCAGCCTAAAATAGGTGATGTGATGTCACATTATGAAGAAAACGAGCAACGTAAGGAAAATTGCTACGGGATTTTGACGACAGTATGGGAAAACCTCGAGGAAAAAAATTAATTGAGAAAGATTATCTGCAAAGTTGTAAAACATGGGTAGGACTTAGTAAAATTTATCCATAAAAGAAATCTATTAAAGATAACTAATAATTTACACGTGCGATGCACATTTTAATAAATATCTTTTTTGAAGTACAGACTAGGGCGTAGTCTTGCGTCGAACCTAAGATCTTTCTTTATTCATCTCAAACCCTTATTAATTATGTACGGATGATGCACTTAAGTTTGTTCGTCAAAATATTCTTAATAATGCTTACTATTTCCAACATGTGCTAAAAATAGTGGGAATGACTATTAAGGATTCAGGTAGATGCAAAACTTTTTTGCAAAATTTTTTAAAAAAAACCATCGAGGCAATAACTTCATAAAAATTGTGAAAAACAAAGGGAAAAAATATTGCAACGAACACTCGCAAACCTTAAATCAACCATAGTTGGGACTCGTGTGAGGACAAAAATGATCCTTGAGTCCAGTCGATCCACCTGCAAGATGGACAAGATTTGGACGATGACGGTGTTGTCAGTGGAAACCCTCCAAATTTCAAATCAGAGTGAGCAAGCGGGAAAGCATACTAGAGTTTTTTTTTTAGGTAAAAGGTGGAATAATGCCATCCTGTTTCATTAATAAGAGGTTAATAAAACAATCCCGGAGTATCGGGGGAGAGTACAGAAAGCTACAGTGCAGAAAATAATATATAAACCCCCAACAATGCCCTGGAGGGTGGGTCAAATCAAAAGTACACCAAATGCTACAAAAGACCGTAACAAAACAGAGCTAGATGCCGACCGTAGCTCTCCCAACTGTATCCTGTCCCAGGCCAGTATCTAGGGCGCCTGCCCCTCTCAGTCCAGTGTCGGGCCAAATTCGACATCTTCATCATCAAAGTCATCCACCTGGAAGACTCTGGCAATCCTCCCTCTTGCCCCTGAAGCAGCAGTTGTGGCCCAAAAGGAAACAAGATGCATGATATGAGTAAGATTACCAGAAATACTATTACATGAAGCACGAAAATAAAAATTATATTTTGTCTAGCCATAAAACCCAAGTAGTGGCCGTAATGGCGATGTACCAAGTATCCTTCATTTCGTAGCATACAGAGGCAAATCTGGGGCCAACCCATAAATCCTCGTAAGAGATAGGGTAGTCACATGTCCCTAAGGCTCGTAAAACCTCGACTAGAGTTGCCTTACTCCTTTGGCAGTGAATGAATAGGTGATTCAGTGTCTCTGTATGTTAGTTACAGAAACCACAGTTGGTCGCGATCTGGGGTTGTCTTTTGGCAAAGTTCTCTCTGGTCAAGATTGCATTATTGAGCACTAGCCAGAGAAAGACCCTAACTTTAAGGGGCACTTTGGCTTTCCATAGCACCTCTGCCCAACTTGGTCTACATCCTCGGTAGTGAATGCGATGATAAAGAGACCTAACAGTGAATGATCCTTTGGTCTCTAACCCCCAATGCATCTAGTTTAGGCCTTGAGCACACATCACCCCGTTTCATGCAATGTACGTTTTTAGTTCATTCAGTCGCTGCTGTAACCCTGGATTAAGAGGCCCTCGGAAAGATGGTTTCCAAGTACCCCTCTTCAACGTCTTAGCCACAGAGACGTTCGGGCGGGTCGTCTGCTCATACAACTCTGAAAAATTCTCCTTAAGGGTATGAGCACTACACCACTTGTCCCACCAGAATATGGTGGACCGTCCATTACCAATAGCCGATGTAACTGCCAAATTGAAAGGCTCACTAGCTTTGGCAATCCCTTTCCAGAAGCGGGAGGCTTTGGACCTTACCCGGAAGCCTAAACTTCCCATACATTTTCCCTGAAGGTAAGGTTGAATGAACTCCTGCCAACCTTCCCCGTTGGGGTGGAATACCTTCCACCACTATTTTCCCAGGAGAGCCAGGTTCATGTCTCTCAAATCGGTTATACCTAGCCCTCCATGTTTCTTCTTCATGCATGTGATACCCCATTTGATCAGGTGGTATCCCCCCTATTTGTGTCAGCTCCTTTCTACAGAAATCGCTTTCGGATGCGGTCAATCCTTTGGATCACCCACTTAGGCAGCTCGAAGAATGACATGTAGTAAATAGGCAGATTAGATAACACAGAGTTGATAAGTACTACTCTTCTCCCGAGGGAAAGTGACTTTCCTTTCCAACCTGTCAATCCGTCTTCCACCCTGTCGATGATGGGTAGCCAGTTCATCTTCGTAAGCTTCCCTGGTCTGTGAGGCAGCCCCAGATATTTAATTGGAAAATCTTCCTTCATACAATTCAGAATGGTAGCATGGGTCTGAGCTTCTACTTCGGAGAGTACAATCGGTATCAAAACACTCTTATGAAAATTAATCCTAAGACCTGACCAGGCTTCAAAACAGTAGAGAGTCCCTTTAAAGCAAATTGTTTCCGTTCCCAAAAAGTAGGGTGTCATCTACATACTGAAGAATCGTACACCCTTTTTTAATGGTACTGCTAGCAACAGGTTTGATCCAACCTTTTATCCGATAGTTATCTAGCATGCCCCTCAGGACATCAGCTACAATAGTGAAGAGTAGTGGTGACAGCGGATCCCCCTGACGAAGGCCCTTCTTGCATAAGAACGGTTGGCCAGATCGCCCATTAACTGAGATTGTTGTTTTACTTGTGTATAAGCATTGTTTGATCCACCTGATCCATTTTGCCCCCAAACCCTCTAAGAGCTTCCAACAAGCAATCCCAGTCGACGGAGTCATATGCCTTCTCAAAGTCGAGTTTCAGAAGGGAATTCTTAGACTTGCCAGTATGACAATGATGGATAACTTGTTCTGCGGTGGCCACGTTGTCCAGGATACATCTGCCCCTAATGAAATCAGACTATGTGTTACTAATTAAATTGTCCATTATGCTTCCCAGATGGCCAGGACCTTTGTTATAATCTTAATCGAACAGTTCATGAGGCTAATAGGCCTAAAATCCCCCACCCGAGTGGATTCATACTGTTTAGGTATTAGGATGACTTCTGCAAAGTTGAATATGCCCAATTTGAGATTATTGTGGAAGAATTCATCCATCATAGCTATAATGTCCCCTTTTATTTCTTCCCAGAATACTTGGAAAAACATCATTGGGAAGCCGTCTGGTCCTGGCGCCTTTTCTGCTCCCATTTGAGTGATTGCCTTTTCCACTTCCTTTTCCAAGAAAGGTATTTCTAGTTTTATAGTGAGTGAGCTGACTCGTTCTGAGGACCCTGCCAGAAACCATCCCTCAGTGGGATCTTGAAATCATTCTCTTCCCAAAGAGGTCCTTGTAATAGTCTTGAAAGGTGTTGGAAATTACAGTTTCGTCTTGGGATGTACCCATTTCAGTTGGGATGGACAGGATAAGGTTAGATCTACATCTGGCACTTGCCACTCGGTGGAAGAAGATCGTGTTCGCGTCTCTCTCTTTAATCCACGAAATCCTCGACTTCTGTTGCCATTTGATTCCCTCCAACTTATAAAGATTAGCAATATTTTCCCGTAGCTCAAGCAACCTGTTTCTTTCGTCCTGGGACAGGACTCGCGTTTCTTCCAGTCTCTCCAGCTCATCAATACCTTCTAAAAAGGACTCTTTTGCACGCCAAATTGTTGAGAATCTAGAACAATTCCATCGATGCAGCCTCTTTCGCAGTCTGCAGATTTTTTCACACCATCGGGTTGCAGCATCCGATCCGTTAGTTGGAAGCACCTAATTTTCCATGACCATGTGGTGAAAGCCCTGAATTTCTAGCCATGCCTTCTCGAATCTGAACTTACTTGGCCTTTGACACCCCTGTAACCCAATATCGAGGACGACCAGGACGTGGTCCGACGTAGATCTTGGAATAGTTTTAGCGATTGCCAACGGGAATTTAGTCTCCCAATCCATCAAAACTAGGATTCTGTCCAACTTGGCCATGATCGGGGAAGCTTGCATGTTTGACCAAGTAAATAGCCTGTCATTAATTGGGATGTCAATCAGCTCCAATTCCGTGATCACCCTATTGAATTCTTCTCTGTGTCTGTCGATTGAGCCTCTGCCCCTATGCTCGAATGCAAATCTAGTGATATTGAAATCTCCCTCAATGATCCAAGCCTTCGACCATCGGCATCGGACATCGATAAGCCCTTGCCAAAATGCATGTCGAGCACTTGCCACGTTCGGCCCATAGACCACAGTGACCGTGTGCACCCAATTGTCAGACCGTTGCAACAGTCGGATAGACAAGGAGAACATTTCACTGAATTCCTCTAGACATGTGAAGATATCCGGGTTGAATCCAATAGCAGTGCCCCCCGATGCACCTGAGGATGGGCGTAGCACCCATTCCTTGATTCTATTGCCCCCTACTCTTTTGAATTTAAACCCTTGTGCGAGTTTGGTCTCCTGTAACCCCACCACCTCTGCCTTGGAGTTCATAATGACATCCCTAACCATATCTCTCTTACCCCTGCCCCCCAACCCCCTAATTTTCCAGAAGAGGGCACTCATTGGAGAACCGTTTCAAGTTTGCTCGTGGGTGTGGGACGGAGGTCGGCACAGAGGTGGACCTCCGTCGGTGCAGAGGTGGACCCAGGTCCTTCTTAATGTTAGCATTAGCACGTTCAATTTCCCAATCCCTAATTTTATTAATTAGTAGAGCATTACGCTCTACATCGCACACCTCTAAGCCACAAGTTTGAGCTAATAAAAACATCATAGTCTGACATGAAATTTAGAATAGATGCTAAAAAATTCCTCGTACAACCGTCATCGAATTTTGTTTCTTCGGCCGCCGCAGCAACCTCAAAATAGTCATCTAGGACTCCACATGAGCCCTCTTAGATGTCCGTTGTACCCTGACACCAACTGCCCTACTCGATGTCCCAATGCTACAGGCAGGCACTGAGTCTAAAAAAGTGGATAAAACCATCTCTGGTGAGATTTTCCTTTGTGTATTAGGTATAAACTCAAGATCCTCTGACTCTGTAACACCCCGTAACTTTCAAAGTATAATGGTATATATATATATATATATATATATATATATATATATATATATATGGGTAAAAGGGATATGAGCAACTTGCTCATTTAGTAAATGAGCAATTGATTATGTGGCATGCATGTGATACATTGGACAACTAACCCTTTTAAGGCTTTTCCAATCACATGTATGATACATCATCAATTGCTTATTTACTAAATGAGCAAGTTGCTCATACCCCTTTATATATATATGTGTGTGTGTGTGTGGGTGTGTAATGTGTGTGTGTGTGTAATGATTGAAAAATGTCGGCTCTGTATGCATTAATAATGCAAGATGGCATTATAAAAGGAAAAATGGAATAATGTATGGTTATAGGGGGGGGCACGAGGTTGAAACAGAATGGGTAATTCTGTTGAATTATGTTGACTTCGTCAATTGTGATGATGTGGCAATTCCACATGGGGCCCACCTGGTTTAAGTCTCTTCGGAAGAGAGAGATCAAGACGTGCTGTTTGAGAATAATCCCATACTGGTAATAACAATGAATATAATAATATATAAATAATATAGCCAATGATCAAGAGTCACCAATCCGGTTAACCACCTTTTGAGAGGCAGCCTGTGGTCGGTAGTTGTACTACATAGTATCTAATTTGTATTATAAATTGTATAAATTGTCTGAGATAGGGGCAGGGGCGTTACAGACTCCTCATCAGAGAACGAGAATTCCTCATCTAAATTTTAGCGCCCTTCGACGTCATCATCGCTAGAATCATCATTTACTACCTGAGTGGCCCCCATCATGGGTCCCTGAAACTGCTGTTCATATACCCTCCCCTCTGTACCACTGGAGAGAACATTGGACCCCTCTGTTGGCCCAATCTCCATAGATGATGCAAGATCCATAGATGGTAATTGGTTGAGAGTGTTGGACCCCTCTATAAGCCCAACCGATATCTCAGTAGGCTTGGGCCCCTTACAATTGACAATGGAATTATAATTGGGCCCTATACAAATAGTGGGCTCTTCCATTTTAAAAGACTTTGTCTCACCTTCTCTCGTAAAACCATGACCATGGTCACGTGGCACTGCAAGAGGCGCATGCAGAGCGCTCTGCAGCTTTCCACGTGGCCCATTACTATTGGGGGGCACGGCAGTGGGTTCAGAGGGCGCCTTCGAGACCCTGCCCCTCCTCGCTCTCTGTGAGAGCCTCGATCTCTCCATTCCCCTTGTAACACCCCAATTTTTATTTTAATTAAAATGCATTTTTTTTTCTTTGCACGTATGATGCACGTGCAAAATTTTTTTTCTTCACTTGTTAATCTCAATATTCATTCCTTTTAGCATGCATAATTTATTTAGCCCTTAGTTACTCCATGGACCAAAAGATTAGAATTTAGCCCATTAAAAGGTGAGCCCACTAGGTAATTGAATTAATTAATTAATTGATAGGCCAATTAAGCAAGCCCACTAGTAAATTCACAACTAAAACTAAGTGTACACTACTACATAACAAGTTACAAAAAGGTTAGTACACATTTAAAGTTATAGGATTGAATTAAAGTTTTATGTGCATTTGTACATGCACACACACACACTAGGGCCGGTTTTTAGGCTTGACCGGATTTACACATGAGAGAAGAGAGGGATTTAATTGGAGGGGTTATGATGTAACGCCCCGAATTCCAAAATACACTGAATTCGAGATTCCACAGGATCTTTACACTTCTTTCGTACAATTTTACAAGGAATTTAAAACTTTTCACTTTACATCAGAGTTACATAGAAATCTTTACACTTTACATTTTACAACGGAAGCAAATTTACAACATTTATATAAAAGTACATCAACATTTGAATAATCTCTAAGCATCATTTCTCCTTTAATCTTTATCATGTCATTCACCCTGCATACAAAACTGTGGGTACGTCAGTTTATTCAACCGACGAACATTATACACGACCATCCTCTCTATGCCGAAAACAGTATAATTGATTTTCCATATTTAACAAACACAAACTTGTCACACATCAAACTAAAGGGAATACCCTATTGATGTCGTGTTATGATTGTGCACTTAGTCCATAATGCGGTTATTTATATTACATGACACTAATGCGCACTTGTTCGGATTCTATGCATCCCATACTACATAGGTCCGAGGGCAAGCCTCTTAATCGTTCTTCATCTTATAGGGTTCAATCCCTCGTCATGACTTAATCTACTACTATAACTACGGTAAGTATCCTAGATATTTTCTGACATACGAACTCATGTCTAGGCACCCTAGAGGGAATCTCAATGCACTGACACATAACTCATCATGCAGGCATCCTGTGGTAATTCGGCTCCTACCATAGGCCTGACACCACCCACAGTCGTCAAACACCCCATGAGCGTCGCCATCGGGACGGTACTCTGGAGCAGTATCCATGCCCTATCATGACTCATCATGGGACATCCTGGGATACTCTCTCGTTGCCAATCCAATGGCCCTCATACTCAATATTTTCCTCTTACTTTCATCACATCTTCACTATGTAACTAATCCTTAAATCTAATGAAATCATGAACAAAATCAATCTCTTAGAGTTAGCCCTCTCACTACTACTGGTCTTATTTCTTTCATTTCACAATGACCCAAACTTGGTCTTTTCAATGTCAATAATCATATTTTATCACTTTTCACTTGCCGGTGTGAGTTTTGGCTACACCCTAATTTTTAATTTTATTTCACAAATTCATATGTTTGAGTTGTCAAACTCAATAACATTATACTGAGCTGAAAACCCCTAGAACCTAAAACCCTAGATCTGAAAACCCCTGGGGGTGGCGGCGGCTACTTTCTTCGCCGTCGCCCCGACGTGAGTACCCCCACCCCCCCGTCGTCCACACCTTGCCATTCTCCCCTTCCTTCCCATCATGTTCCCCAAACGCGACCCCTCTTCCGTCGCGTCCATGCCTACGCCTCGACCCCGCTCCACTTCCGCAGCGACCCCGTGCGAGCACCAGCGGTGGTGGTAGTGGCAGTGGAGGAGAGAGAGGAAAACCCTAGCATCATGATTTTGCCGCCGCCTCCGGTGAACTCGACGCCTTCGGCTGCGGCGGTGGGGCCGATCAAGAAGAAGAGGGGAAGGCCGATGAAGTACGCACCGGATGGAAGCGCCACGGTGGGTGCTCCGATGACATTGTTGAGTCCGATGCCGATATCGGCGTCGAGGGAGTATCCGTCGATGTCGGCGACGGCGCTAGCGACGACGCTGATAAAGCAGCGGGGTGGAGGCAGTCTCATTCCTGGACCAAGGGCTTGAGAGGTCGTTGAGATGCAAACGTCGGTCTTTTTTTCTTTATTTTTGTGTTCCTGGACCAAGGGCTTGAAGGCAATGTGGAGGGCAATATTGCCTTCATTGTCCCTTGAGTTGATTATATTGAAGGCTGAGACTATGTACTTAACTACCTGCAAGAATTGGATCGGCATATATGATTCCCCCCCCCCCCCCATGGTGACTGGAATAGCTGGCACGGTGTTGATCTTGCGTGAGAGGTGTGGAGTGTGTTGTATTGCACGATTGTGGGGCTTGGGCCTGAGATGGGGTCCCTCCATGATGTGTGTTTACTTGTTCAACCTCAGCCAAAGCAACGCCGCCATAGTGCCAGTGATCCACATTGATATTTAACCCCCAACGCCCCCGTGCCCTCTCTTAGATCTGTTGGAGCGTTAAGTTGTCTTGCACGATTGTGGAGCTTGGACCCAAAGATGGGGCCCCTCCATGATGTGCGCTCACTTGTGTATGCGAAGAAGAGAGAGTAAGTGTGATGGTAGTACCGGAGTTAGAGACGATAGCGGGTTAAGTTTGTGGGGGGGAGTGGAGGAGGTACCTGGGATCGGTGTTGCACGGTTACGGGGCTAGGGCCCGAAGACGAGGTCCCCCCATAGGTGGGCCCACAGACAGGGCCCCCCATGAGGTGTCCTATAGAAATTGTTGAGGTGAAGATGTATCTGTTTTTGATCTGTAGTGGGGTAGTCGCACCCTGAATTCGACACCCGTTAATCAACGGCCACAGGTTTCGCAATAGCGCCACCACTATGCTCTCATCAATAAACCTGCAATCTACAACGTCCACCGCCCGTAGGGGCGAGAGGGGAAGGTGATGCTTCTGTTAGTTGTGATTGTTTCAGGTTTTGCATGAGAGAGAGAGTGAGAGAGTGAGAGAGTGAGAGAGTAAAGATGTTGCTTCTCACTACTCTATGCTGGTGTCTGTTAGTGTTTGTGAAATATCGCTAGAGAGAGTAGATGCACGTGAGAGGTGAAGGTATCCTTTTCACGGCTCTCTCCTTATCGGTGTTTGTGGTTAGGGTGACCGAGTGTACCCTCTCCACGGCTCTCCTTTTGGGTGTGACTCCGATTGGGCCATGTGTGAAGTTGTTTTGGTGAGGTAGAAGGATGGGAGCGGCAAATTTTCAAATTCCACTTGATTCGCTTCAGGTGGGTGTGCGCGTGCCGTGAAGGTAGGTGCTCGAAGCTTGCTTGACGGACATACAATTAGTTGGTCCTCGTAGTTTAGAGTGAGAGCTGATTATATGTACTGGTTATGTCGCTTCATATTTTTTTTTTTGTCTGTAGGTTGTAACTTATCCCAGTATGCTGGGGTTGTTTTGTTAACTTCTTATTAATGAAACAGGGTGGCCTTATTCCACCTTTTCTCTCAAAAAAAAAAACTCAATAACATTTCTCTTTTTCAATCACATGATTTCTAAATTATTCATGAGTCAATAACCATACATGGAGTTCAATTATTCACCATGTATTTCATAATCAACCTTTATTTCCACTTTAAAATCATATCCCCAATATATAGCCAAAGTGAATATTCACAAACCCATTATTGTCACACTATTCTTTAACAAGAATAATTCATACAAACTTCATAACATATATTTTCTTTCTTTGTTATTTTTCCTTTCTAGCACTTATTTCAAGTCTTTTGCAAAAAACATTTTTCACAAAACATACGAGTGTAGAACCATAGTTCCAACTACACTTTTATTCCCAAAATATACTTTATTTTATCTCAATAACTCCCAATTAATTTTTCATAAGTCACACATAATTTTAGAATAATAATAGTATTTTTTCCATAATTTTCACACATCAAGAAACTCAAAAAAATCATTTTTTCACAAAAGTAACATTCTGGCCAAGGCCAGGATTCAAACCAGCGACCCAAAGGAAACCAACCGCACGCTCTAGCCACTAGGCCACTTGCGCTGTTCGATATAAAGGGGGATTAGAGTCTTAAATGCTCTCGGGTTAAAAAATAATTAAATTTATAACGTACACAAAAGATTGGGGTCCTCAAGCATCGAACCCGCGATCCAAGGGAGACCAACCGCACGCACTGTAGCACTAAAAAGTTCCCCGACCACTTGAGCTATAGGCTCAAGTTGTCTTGAATACAACTCGAATTTTAATTGAATCAATTCTCTGTTCAATAGAACATTTCGATGTTCAAAAGTTCTCATTTGAGTTTTGCTTTTACCAAAATTCTTGTAAATCTCCAGAATATTTATTCAAACAATATTTGACACACCAGTAATTTAAAAATAAATTTTTTCGGTAATTAAACACATATTTTTCTTACAATTAATTTAAATTCTATACTATTACTACCATGTCTCATTTTGACATTTCTTATACCAGTTAACATTAATATTTCCTATATCAATTCCCTGTTTATTTTTCTTTTACAAACCCAAAAACATATTTCAAGTTACTTATTCTAAACATTATCACAAAAGTCCATCTAATCACATAAAGCAACAATTTCATCTACTAGCATTTGCATTTTGTTTTGATACTAACAACAAATTTTAATTCAAGCATTCCATAGCTACAAACAATTCACATACAACTTAAGATTCATGACGGAATAACATGCAATCTATTTAGCATCAATTCAATCAACTAATAAGTCATTTTTCCCATTAAGTGTACTCTTATTAATCTCTTTCATGCATTATCATTTCAATCAATCTTAGCATGATATCTAATTAGAAATATGGAAAATAACCCACATTATTTGGAGAGAACAAAATTTGCAACACCTCTTAAACAAAAGAGTCATTCGCGAGCTTGCCAAAAGAGTGTTCCTCCTCATCCTAGATGTGCACCCGAACCTTCAAAAGATGCAATCCGAGCCCTCCTTGTGATGATGCCGGCCTTCCTTGGTTGCAAGCACAACTCACCCACAAACTCAATCTTTTATTTCACTCACTACACTACTAACAATTGTATTTTCTACTCTAGGTTTTTGGAGAAATGAAGAGTGCAAGAATAACTAGGCTGGGGGGGGGGGGGGGGGGGGGTATTTATACTAAAATTTGGAGTAAATGAAGAGCTAGGATCAATCTAGGAGTTAAAAATAAAAGACTAGGATTTAAGGGGAAGTTGTAGTAACCAATCATGGTCCAAACAACTACCACCCACAACTCCACTCTTCTTTTTCCTTTTCCCTCCATTCAAAACCGGCCCACTAGTGTGTTTCATGCACGTGTACGTGCAATGCACGTGCATTCACTAATTCTCCATATAAAAAGTTGTACATTTTATTTTTTATAAAAATAATCTTATAAAAATATTCTACATTACAAGTTGTAATAAAAGAAGAAATAACTCATGGGCTTTAATTAATGGGCCAAATAATGGTTTACAAAATAAATTAGATTTGGGCTAAAAAAGTCTTATGTTTATTTGAAGAAAATGGGCCTTTATAAAAACAATTAGAGAAAACACACACACACACACACACACACACACACACACACACACACACACACACACAACCATATATATACACACACACACACATTATCCATAATGAAAATGATTATAAGATTTTATACTACAAAAAATTGCACGTACACAATACGTGCAAAAAATAATAATTAATAATTTTCATAAATGAAAATCAGGGTATTACATATGATTTGGAAGATTTAATTAGGGGGGGTTATGATTTGGAGGTTTTAATTAGGGGAGTTATGAAAATGAGTTTTAAATTATGATAAATGGAAATTATTAGGTTGTGAAATTTTGCACATTAGACCCTAGCCTAGACCTATAAATAGCCCACTACTTCTCCTCTTTTCACACACCAAAAACCATAACAAAAAAAAAAAGAGAAGTAAGAAAAGAAAGAGAAAAAGAAAAGAAAGAGAGTAGAGTGTTCTCATCTTTGTGGTGGAGTTCTTGCTTTGGAGAAGTCTTGCTAGAAGGAGAAGGCCTTACTAGGAGTTGCTAGGAGCTAGGATTGCTTGGTTGGAGCTAGGAGTGCTTCCATCTTGTTTGTTCAATCCTTCACTAAAGATGAGTGTTCTTATGCTTTCTAAGTAGGATTTGCATGCTAATAGGTTAATGAGTAGTAAAGGATTGAATGAGATATTGTAGATAAGAATCCATACTAGAAACTCATGATTTTATTGTTACCATGCTAATAATGAATAGAATATGATGTGTGCTAGTATGACATGCTAAGACTTGGTTGAAATTAAGTAATTTACTATTTATCATGAAATTTGAAAGTAAAGAAACAATCACGTAAACCATGGTAGTAAATCATGTTATGATGAGTAAATTAAAATACAACATGTAGTTGTTAATGAGAAAAGAAATAATTGATCTTTCTGCCATGCACTAATATATATGAATGAATAATTGAATGTATGAACAATTGTTGGGATTCCTTCTTTTGTTAAGCAAACAAATTTTTATTTTGTAAAGTAAATTTGATGCTATTAAACTCATTTAATGGGTTATAAAAGATATAATGCGCTATTTTGATTACATTGAATAAATGTAAATTCATGTTTATCAATAGGAAGAAATAAATTGAAATTTTGATTTTATTGTCTAAAATATGAATTTTAGCCATTGAGTTACTGTAGAAAGTAAACTTAGTTTATATGAAGTAATTTCAGCCTAATAAAAGATTAGAACAATTAGATAATCGAGTTTTGTAAAATAATGGAATAATAGAAAGTTAGAATAAAAACATATGAAGAGACTACATATCGATAGGCGCACTTGGTCTAGTGGTCTAAGGGTTGCGCTAGTTTCCCTTTGGGCCTGGGTTCAAAACCCGTTATGCCCAGGTATATAAAATTTTCTTGTTTTAAAATTCACCCGAAGCCAGAGTGAACATAAAGGGTTCTTATCGAGGCATTTGAACACCAAAGTCCACTTGGAATAGTGGTCGGCGAGTTGTGCTTGAGCTCTGTGTGGTTTCGGTCTGGGGTCATGGGTTCGAAACCCGGAAGCTTTTTATATTTTTTTTTGGTTGTTTTCTTATTCTTTCAATGAATTGATATTTTTCTAATGGGATTTAATCGAAACTAATTATAGATGCGAAATGAGAATTTTACTGAAACTGATTATGAATATGAAATGGATTTTTCTTTATGTAATGAAGCTCTAATTAAATTGGGTTATGGATATAAAGTAGAATGAAAATATTAGAAGATAGGTTGCTTGTATAATTTGAAGTATAAAAAGAAATGAAAATCATGAGAATAGAATTCTAGTATATTTCGTGAAGTGATCTTTTGAGGAATTACACTTATATCTTGTTTAAAAAATATTTTATAATGAACAAAGACATTGTGATGACTTAGATTTCGTTGTAATAAATCATGTAGCGAAATTGTGTTCTTGAAATGAATATTATTGAACAAACACTCATGTTGAGATAGGAATTTATTTCAATTGCTTATATAAGTTTATAATGTTGAATTCTTTTGAGATAGAGACCATTTGCCTATGTTTAAAAAGGCATGAATAAATACTAAGTTGAATCATGAATAAGTTGGAGGCATAGGCATGATTATTGAAAGGGTGTGAATACCCATTATTCTTGTACATGAGAAATTTGAATTTAGAGTTAGTAAGACCTTATGTACCGGCAATTTTATATGAAATGATTATTATATTTTGAGATTTGCCATGGAGCTATCTCGGTGGATGTTGGTTATGCCCGGTAGTAGGTAATACTAATTCTAGGCTTGAAAGATTATTCTTGTCTTGAACATTAAGAGTTAGGTACTTAAGTGAAATGTAGTAAACCTGGAAAAACGTAAGTGAGGCACTCTATATAGTTGGGCGATGTACTTCGGGACTATAGACCCAGTCAGGCAGTGTACTCCGGGACTGTGGTTGCTCCGATGGGGACGAGTTTATTTTTGAAATCCGGGGTTATAATGATTGATCGGGCGGTGTACTCCGGGATCATGAATAGTCGGGTGGATAGTTTTTCGTTCCCCAGTGTATATATGTATACTGGGGCTAGAGTGGCACTTACGGGGGATTCGCACGATGAGGAGTCTGTATAACAGCCGAGCAGTGTACTCTGGGGCTGGGATCCATACTCATGGAATGCCTGAACCTTGTTTTTGCTACTGGGTAGTTTCATGGCGAGGGATCGAGCCCTGTGTTGTGAAGAACGTAGGCACTTGCCCTCGGACCTATGTAGTATGGGATGCATAGAATCCGAACAAGTGTGCATTAGTGTCATCCTAGTATAGAGTTGTGTGCATTAGGCATTAAGGCATGACATACACTTACATGTTTAGCGTAGCCACTTCAACACTTTATTATTCATTCAACTGTTGTGTTTTTATTAAAGTAATAAGATCGTTATATGTACGGCATAGAGAGGATGGCTTTGTATAACATTTCGTCAGTTGTAAGTAACAGACGTGCCCACAGATTGACATGCAGGTAATGGACTATTCTTGAAGGAGTAAAGATAATATGATGCAATCGATGACTCAATTTATGAAGTTGTATAAGTTATATTTTGTTTTCAAATGTTGTAATTTTCTGCTGTGTAAAAACTAAGTGTAAATGAACTCTGATGTACTATTAGAAAAGTTTTGAAATTCCTTGTAAAATTGTACGAAGTGAAGTAAAGATCCTGTGAAATCTCGAATTTATCCTTATTTGAAATTCGGGGTGTTACAAATGGTATCAGAGCCAGGTTCACAAGTAGTACAAATTTATAAGGAATGACACCCTAGAGTGGACACTAGCGTGTGAGTTTCAACTTATAGATTTAGACTCATGTTTACATTGCCTTATAAGATGACATTTCCTCCCCTTTTCTATAAGATGGCCAACCAATTTGATCACCAGAATGAGATTCCTTTTTTTGTTCACCCCGAGGACTTAGAAGAAGAACCAATGGAAGAAGAGGAAGAAGAGGACCCAGAGGAAGAAGAGGACCCGAAAGAAGAAGAATTGGCGGAACCCTTCGAGATAGAGGAGGAAGGGTAAGCAGATTGTAGCAGCGTTGTCCGAGCAGAAAGTTCCAAAAGAGGTGAAGCAGATCCCAGTGGTCCGAGACTTCCAAGTAGTATTTCTTGATGATCTACCAGGGCTCCCCCCTCGTCGAGATGTAGAGTTCAGCATCACTGTTCAACCAGGAAGTGCTCATATTTCCAAGGCCCCATATAGGATGGCACCAGTTGAACAAGATGAGATCAAGAAGCAGATCGAAGAATTACTGAGCAAAGGGTACATCAGGCCAAGCGCATCACCATGGAGAGCCCCAGTTCTTTTAGTGAAAAAGATGGATCAATGAGGATGTGTATCGACTATAGAGAGTTGAACAAGGTAACTGTACAGAACAAGTACCCCATTCCTTGAATCGATGATTTGTTCGACCGTCTACAGGGGGTAGCAGTCTTTTCCAAGATAGATCTACGGTCAGGATATCATCAAGTCCGGGTGAAGGAAGAGGATGTGCATAAAACGGCTTTCCGAACTAGGCATGGTCACTACGAGTTTCTAGTTATGCCATTTGGAGTCACAAATGCACCGGCTATCTTCATGGATGTGATGAACAGATTTTTACGGCCTTTCATCGATTCCTTTGTCATTGTATTCATTGACAACATTTTGGTCTACTCCAAGTCCGAGGAAGAACACGCCAAGCACTTGACAGAAGTTCTGAAGAAGCTTCAGGAGCATCAGCTATATGTGAAGCTGTCTAAATGTGACTTCTGGAAAACCGAAGTTGCCTTCCTGGGTCACATCCTTTCTAAGGAGGGAGTAGCTACTGACCCGCAGAAGATTGAAGCAGTAAAAGACTGGCCAAGGCCAACCACAGTGAAGGAGATTAGAAGCTTTTTGGGTTTAACCGGATACTACAGAATGTTTATTCAAGGTTACTCTCAGATAGCTGTGCCGCTCACCGGACTCACAAAGAAGAATGTGAACTTCAAATGGTCGGAGCAATGTGAAGCAAGTTTCCAGGCATTGAAGGAGAAATTGGCTACAGCCCCTATCTTAGCATTGCCCAGAGCAGGAGTTGAGTATGACATCTATAGCGATGCTTCACATCGCGGACTGGGTTGCGTAGTAATGCAAAAAGGGAAGGTGATTGCTTATGGGTCTAGGCAACTTAGACCGCATGAAAAGGATTATCCGACCCATGATTTGGAACTAGCAGCGATCATATATGCTTTGAAGCAATGGAGACATTATGTGTATCGGAAAAAAGTCAATATGTACACCGATCACAAGAGCTTGAAGTATATTTATCAACAAAAGGACTTGAACTTAAGACAGAGGAGATGGTTGGAGGTGTTGGAGGATATCCGACCTAAAATCAAATATCATCCAGGCAAAGCAAATGTGGTAGTAAATGCGCTTAGCGGAAAGGTTAGTTTGTCTCGGTTGATCACAACCCAAGAAAAGTTAGCGGATGAGCTAGATCGAGCAGGAATTGAAGTGGTCCTACAAAGTGTGGAAGCTTCCTTAGCTCACTTGAGGATTCAACCCACTTTAAGAGACAGAATCATTGACAGTTAGAAGATGGATCCAGAGATCCAAGGGATGATGGAACAGGTTGGCTTAGGCAGATTGGCAGAATTTCAGGTGAAGGATACAGTGCTTTGGTTTGGAGAGCGGCTATGTGTGCCAGATGTAGCGGAACTAAAGAAAAGTATTCTTCAGGAAGCACATGCTACTTTGTTATCTGTACATCCTGGGAGTACCAAAATGTATAAGGATATAAAACTACACTTCTGGTGGTCGGGTATGAAGCGAGATGTGGCGGAGTTTGTGGCCAAGTGTGCGGTTTGTCAGCAGGTCAAGGCAGAAAATCAGAAGCCCAGCGGTTTGTTGCAGCCTTTACCCATCCCAGAGTGGAAATGGGACTATATCAGTATGGATTTCATCATGGGTTTACCCAAGAGTTCCAAAGGCAATGATACAATATGGATAATAGTAGACCGACTCACCAAGTCAGCTCACTTCTTAGCAATGAAGCTTACTTGGTCAATGGAGAAGCTGGCAGAGTTGTATGTGGATGAGATTGTGAAGCTGCATGGAGTTCCGATGTCAATAGTATCCGATAGAAATGCGCGTTTCACTTCGCATTTCTGGAAGAACCTACAAACAGCTATGGGGACAATGACTGATTTCAGTACAGCCTTTCATCCTCAGATAGATGGGCAAACTGAAAGGGTCAACAGAATACTGGAGGATATGCTCAGGTGTTGTGTGCTGGATTTTGGTGGTAGCTGGGAGAAACACTTAGCTCTAGTAGAATTTGCAGACAACAACAGTTTCCAGATGAGCATCGGAATGGCGCCCTATGAAGTTCTATATGGGAGGAAATGCAGGACTCCGGTTTGTTGGTATGAAGTGGGAGAAAAGAAGCTGTTTGGACCAGAGATTGTGCAGCAAACCTCAGAGAAGATTGAGCTGATCAGAAAGAGGCTGGTCGACGCGCAGAGCAGGAAAAAGAGTTACACCGATAATAGGAGGAGAGACTTGGAGTTTGACGAAGGTGACTATGTCTTTGTGAAAGTGTCTCCGACTAAGGGGGTGACTCGGTTCGGGCGAGGAGGAAAATTAGCCCCGAGATACATTGGACCCTACAAGATATTGAAGAGAATTGGGAAGACAGCTTATCGGTTAGAACTACCGGAAGAGTTGGCCCAAGTGCACAATGTTTTTCACGTGTCCATGCTAAGAGGATAAGTTCCTGACCCGAGTCATCATCTGCCAGAAGTGTCAGAGGGTTTGCAACTAGATTTGAGCTATGCTGAGCGTCCTGTTGAGATCGTGGATCGCCGAGAAAAAGTCTTGAGAAACAAGACGATACCCATGGTAAAGGTCATTTAGAGGAATCAGTTTGTTGAGGAGGCAATTTGGGAATCAGAGGAAAAGATGCGGAAGGATCATCCTGAACTTTTCAACTGAGTTTTCTTTTGTAGACTCTTCTTTTCTTCTTAGTAATTTCCCGCTCCTAAACGTAGTTCCGGGGACGGAACTATTCTAAGGAGGGAGTGTTGTAACACCCCACTTTTTATTTCAATTAAAATGGATTTTTTTTTCTTTGCACGTATGATGCACGTGCAAAATTTTTAATCTTCACTTGTTAATCTCAATATTCATTCCTTTTAGCATGCACAATTTATTTAGCCCTTAGTTACTCCATGGAACAAAAGATTAGAATTTAGCCCATTAGGAGGTGAGCCCACTAGGTAATTGAATTAATTAATTAATTGATAGGCCCATTAAGCAAGCCCACTAGTAAATTCACAAATAAAACTAAGTGTACACTACTACATAACAAGTTACAAAAAGGTTAGTACACATTTAAAGTTATAGGATTGAATTAAAGTTGTATGTGCATTTGTACATGCACACACACACACTAGGGCCGGTTTTTAGGTTTGACCGGATTGTACACATGAGAGAAGAGAGGAATTTAATTGGAGGGGTTATGATTTGGAAGATTTAATTACGGGGGGTTATGATTTGGAGGTTTTAATTAGGGGAGTTATGAAAATGAGTTTTAAATTATGATAAATGGAAATTATTAGGTTGTGAAATTTTGCACATTAGACCCTAGCCTAGACTTATAAATAGCCCACTATTTCTCCGCTTTTCACACACCAAAAACCATAACAAAAAAAAAAAGAGAAGTAAGAAAAGAAAGAGAAAAAGAAAAGAAAGAGAGTAGAGTGTTCTCATCTTTGTGGTGGAGTTCTTGCTTTGGAGAAGTCTTGCTAGAAGGAGAAGGTCTTACTAGGAGTTGCTAGGAGCTAGGATTGCTTGGTTGGAGCTAGGAGTGCTTCCATCTTGTTTGTTCAATCCTTCACTAAAGATGAGTGTTCTTATGCTTTCTAAGTAGGATTTGCATGCTAATAGGTTAATGAGTAGTAAAGGATTGAATGAGATATTGTAGATAAGAATCCATACTAGAAACTCATGATTTTATTGTTACCATGCTAATAATGAATAGAATATGATGTGTGCTAGTATGACATGCTAAGACTTGGTTGAAATTAAGTAATTTACTATTTATCATGAAATTTGAAAGTAAAGAAACAATCACGTAAACCATGGTAGTAAATCATGTTATGATGAGTAAATTAAATTACAACATGTAGTTGTTAATGAGAAAAGAAATAATTGATCTTTCTGCCATGCACTAATATACATGAATGAATAATTGAATGTATGAACAACAGTTGGGATTCCTTCTTTTGTTAAGCAAACAAATTTTTATTTTGTAAAGTAAATTTGATGCTATTAAACTCATTTGATGGGTTATAAAAGATATAATGCGTTATTTTGATTACATTGAATAAATGTAAATTCATGTTTATCAATAGGAAGAAATAAATTGAAAATATGATTTTATTGTCTAAAATATGAATTTTAGTCATTGAGTTACTGTAGAAAGTAAACTTAGTTTATATGAAGTAATTTCAGCCCAATAAAAGATTAGAACAATTAGAGAATCGAGTTTTGTGAAATAATGGAATAATAGAAAGTTAGAATAAAAACATATGAAGAGACTACATATCGATAGGCACACTTGGCCTAGTGGTCTAAGTGTTGCGCTGGTTTCCCTTTGGGCCTGGGTTCGAAACCCGTTATGCCCAAGTATATAAATTTTTCTTGTTTTAAAATTCACCCAAAGCCAGAGTGAACATAAAGGGTTCTTATCGAGGCATTTGAACACCAAAGTCCACTTGGACTAGTGGTTGGCGAGTTGTGCTTGAGCTCTATGCGGTTTCGGTCTGGGGTCATGGGTTCGAAACCCGGAAGCACCTTTTTATATTTTTTTTTGGGTTGTTTTCTTATTCTTTCAATGAATTGATATTTTTCTAATGGGATTTAATCGAAACTAATTATAGATGCGAAATGAGAATTTTACTGAAACTGATTATGAATATGAAATGGATTTTTCTTTATGTAATGAATCTCTAATTAAATTGGGTTATGGATATAAAGTAGAATGAAAATATTAGAAGATAGGTTGCTTGTATAATTTGAAGTATAAAAAGAAATGAAAATCATGAGAATAGAATTCTAGTATATTTCGTGAAGTGATCTTTTGAGGAATTACACTTATATCTTGTTTAAAAAATATTTTATAATGAACAAAGACATTGTGATGACTTAGATTTCGTTGTAATAAATCATGTAGCGAAATTGTGTTCTTGAAATGAATATTATTGAACAAACACTCATGTTGAGATAGGAATTTGTTTCAATTGCTTATATAAGTTTATAATGTTGAATTCTTTTGAGATAGAGACCATTTGCCTATGTTTAAAAAGGCATGAATAAATACTAAGTTGAATCATGAATAAGTTGGAGGCATAGGCATGATTATTGAAAGGGTGTGAATACCCATTATTCTTGTACATGAGAAATTTGAATTTAGAGTTAGTAAGACCTTATGTACCGGCAATTTTATATGAAATGATTATTATATTTTGAGATTTGCCATGGAGCAATCTCGGTGGATGTTGGTTAAGCCCGGTAGTAGGTAATACTAATTCTAGGCTTGAAAGATTATTCATGTCTTGAACATTAAGAGTTAGGCACTTAAGTGAAGTGTAGTAAACCTGGGAAAACGTAAGTGGGGCACTCTATATAGTCGGGCGATGTACTTCGGCACTATAGACCCAGTCGGGCGGTGTACTCCGGGACTGTGGCTGCTCCGATGGGGACGAGTTTATTTTTGAAATTCGGGATTATAATGACTGATCGGGCGGTGTACTCCGGGATCATGAATAGTTTGGCGGATATTTTTTCGTTCCCCAGTGTATATACGTATACCGGGGCTAGAGTGGCACTTGCGGGGGATTCGCACGACGAGGAGTCTGTATAATAGCCAGGCAGTGTACTCTGGGGCTGGGATTCGTACCCGTGGAATGCCTGAACCTTGTTCTTGCTACTGGGTAGTTTCTTGACGAGGGATCGAGCCCTGTATTGTGAAGAACGTAGGCACTTGCCCTCGGACCTATGTAGTATGGGATGCATAGAATCCGAACAAGTGTGCATTAGTGTCATCCTAGTGTAGAGTTGTGTGCATTAGGCATTAAGGCATGACATACACTTACATGTTTAGCGTAGCCACTTCAACACTTTATTATTCATTCAACTGTTGTGTTTTTATTAAAGTAATAAGATCGTTATATGTACGGCATAGAGATGATGGCCGAGTATAACATTTCGTCAGTTGTAAGTAACTGACGTGCCCACAGATTGACATGCAGGTAATGGACTATTCTTGAAGCAGTAAAGATAATATAATGCAGTCAATGACTCAATTTATGAAGTTGTATAAGTTATATTTTGTTTTCAAATGTTGTAATTTTCCGCTGTGTAAAAACCAAGTGTAAATGAACTCTGATGTTCTATTAGAAAAGTTTTAAAATTCCTTGTAAAATTGTATGAAGTGAAGTAAAAATCCTGTGAAATCTCTAATTTATCCTTATTTGAAATTCGGGGTGTTACACCCCTTCCCCCTTTGGCGTTTTCCTTCGTCGTCTTCTTCTAAACACTCCAAAACGAAACAAGATTTTTTTCCCCTTCTTAGCTTCCACCTCAAAACCCCCCTTCACCTGAGCGCTGCTATCTCCCTCTTTTGGGACATGGTTGTTGGGTACTGTCGTAGCCTCGATCTCTCCGTTTCCCTTTCCCTTTCCCCTTTCATGCTCTCCCTCTTTTAAAGCAGGGTCTAAAGAAACCCCCCCTACTACTCTTGTTTTCCCTAAAAGCAGATATGTCACCGTTCGCCCTTGCCTCGTCCTCTACCACATGGATCTGACTCCTCAAATTACTGACTTTGCCATTCTGAGGATCCCTCCTCTCTGGTCCCTTCCCATTTTTGAGATGCTTTGCTATATTAAGCTTTGATGTTCTGATCGAGGTCTCCCTCCCAACTTCCTTCTCTTTGCCCAAACATGTGCGGAATTGACCAGGGGTGGGGTGATCTTGGTCGTAGATCCTCGATCCATATCTACAATCTGGAACGTTGGAGCCTGTGGCTAGGATTGCAGCCTCTATTGGCAAGACCCGCCGTGCTTCACCTTGCTTGGCCACCTTGAAGAGTTCCCGATGAGCCCGCTCAAGCTCATGGGCATCGTCGATGGTTGTATCTAGCACCAATGTTGCCGCCGCCTCTTTGTATGATCTTTTGTCTCTGAGGGCATTGCTGTTGCGCTTGACCACGTCCTCCACCTGTGGGTCCACCTTCTTGTGGAGCACAAATCGGAGGATGTACGCCTCCTCGTGAGTGAAAATCTTAGCAAACCTGGACATGCAGCTGATATCTGGGCTTTTGATGGTTAGTTTCGCCGAGATCAGGTCTGACTTCCTCGCTGTCTTCGCATCAATGTCCACCACCATGACAAACTCCGATACAATTTCTTCGATTGCTTCTCTTTTCCAATAGTGTAGGGGTAAATTATGAACCCAAATTTTGTAAGTATCCCCTTGCGGCCTCTCCGCCCCAAATTGCGGCGACCATGGGGAGAATTTCACCGCAAAATGGCCGAATTCCACCTCTCCCAATCTGGCAACTTCTTGCATTTTAGCTGGTGATGGGAATGAGATGAGAAATTGTAGTTGACAAATCTTCTTGACTATCCAATCCCTGTCTCCCTTCATGGGCCATTTTTGGTTTAGGGCATCTAGTAGGTGATTCTCCGATGGCCTTCCATTTGTTACTTTGGCGAATGCGCACCATTGCTTAAGCCATCCCTCCTCTTGTTTGATAGTAGTGAGGCAACTCGCAAGCTTGACTGGCAGGGGGTTTTTAGGCGACTGACCTCACGATACCACTCTTTTTTTCCTTCGTCTCCTTAATCGGCACATTAGTGCACACATAAGACACATGCCCCCAGTTCAAGCATTTGAGGCATTTAATCTCCTTTGTGCACTCTGCCCTTATGTGTCCCAAATCGCTGCAGTTGAAGTAGGCGACCACCTTCTTCTTTCCCTTGCATTTCCAAGTAAGTGATCCTCCCTCCCCCAGTCTTTTGGTAGTCCTTTCATTGTTTGTGTCTCACTACCACCCACGCCACCTCCCCTCCTTTGTCCCCTTGCTCATCCATGCTTTCTGAGTTACCTGGACCCCCCTCTGAGGCCCTGGTTACCCAGATATGGAAGGCAATGGATGAAGTGAGGGAGGGGGTGCAGCCAGTGTGGTGGTGTGGGTGTGCACATTAGAGGAGGGGGGCTCTGGTGGGGGACTTTGGAAGGGGAATTGTCGATCTATTTTGTAGAGGCAGGTACTGGGTTGGTTTGTTGGTTATGTTGTTGCTGAGGTAGTTTGGGTTGGTGATGTTGGTCATGTGACGGAATGAGGTTTCAATTGTGAAGGGAGGTTTGTTGTTGGTGGTGTGGTGTAGTGCGATACTGATGCCTGTTGCTGTGGGGAGGGGAATTGGGGTAATTATGGCTTCTTGGTCGGTAGTGTGACTCCTCCCTCTGCCTCTTGCCGTAACTACTTCCCTTACCTCCCCTATAATCCTGACCCTGAAGCTCAGAGGCCCGATAATCGTAGGTGTGGTACTTAGCTTGCCCCGAGCAGCTAGAGGCACCCCTCGTAGGGCCCTATCCCTAGGCTGAGGTGAGGAAGCTCTGTGATGACCTCTGGAATACCCCAGATGCCTTTGGTGAGTTCTACGAGCCCCAATGTGCGTATCTCTGAGAGCTTCCTTGCCCTTCTGCGGGGACGGCTAGCATTGAGACCGAGTTTGAGGTAGGGGGTAGTTGGATTGGGGAGGTAACATCGGTTGAGGACCAGAAGGAGGGAAAGGGTGAGGAATGAGGTATTGTGGGGTACTGTGTGAAGTTGAACAGGTTGGCCTCATCGGTAGAGTAGCAGAGGGAGGGAGAGGGTGGGGGATGTTTTGTGGGCTTGCAAGGTTTGCACAGGGTGAAGCAGAAGAGGGGCTTGGGGGGCTAGAGGGAGGTGGAGGTAATGGCTTGTGGACCCCTTCGGTGGGCCCACATCCCCGGAGTTCATCCTCGCAGAGGTTCATAGTGGCCAGTATTTCCTTCAGAGCTTCAAAGCTTTGTTGATGAGTTGAAAAGGTTGAAGTGGCTGGAGAAGCAGATGTTTTTTCACCATAGTTTACAACCAACTTTTGATAACATAATTATATGAGAACATCGATGAATAATTCACATCTATGAAATTCAACCAGTATTATTTGAGAACATCGATGAATAATTCACATCTATGAAAGCATACTAGAGTTAGATGGTTTTCCTTTGTATTTATAGGCAAAACAAAGTCCTTGATCCACAGGATTGGTGACACGTATTCAGTGTATATATGGAAGGGCCATGATTGATTGTGGATTATCTATCGTTGCATTGAACTGTGCCTCTTAAGATTTTGACATGTGGCCAAAAATGGTGCTTTAATCATTTCACCCCTTTAAGAGCATCTACAGTCGTGTGCTATTTTTGCATAAAATGCATTTTATAGCAAACCACGAGCTGCAGTCGTTTGCTATTTATACATTTTATGCATAAATAGCTACAGTAGATTGGTATATATGGCACAAGATATAGCAAAATCCATAATATAAGAGACGAAACTTGAATTTGCGTCTGACGAAAAAAAATAATTTTTTAATTCGTCAGAAGCAACTTCACATTGCGTCCGACAACTTTTTAAAAAAAATAACATTTAATAAATTAAATTTAGCCAGGGAGCTCCTTGGACAGAACTTGAAGTTGCGTCCAACGGAGGGGCCCACCACTTTTTTTAAACTTAAATAACATTTTTAATTAATAAAAAAATCATTAAAAATCCTAAAAAATCGTGCGATGCAAAGTGAAGTTCCGTCTGAATTTTTTATTGTCACGACCCGCTTCCTAAAATACGGGAATACGAGCACCTAACGAAGGCCTAGCGAATGATTATACATCATTCATAAGTTGTACCAGTCTGACTCAACAATATACAAGAGAAAACAACCACGCAGGAAGAATATAATCACATAAATAAAGAATAAACTCCAAAATAATCATGAAATAAATTCACCAAATAATAATCCAATATCTGGGAAAAAACAAACTTCGGGTCATAAAGCCCAAGAATACAAAGTATGATAAAAGCAATACAATAAGCAAACAATAAGAGATAGCTAAGAGGTCTAATAGTCCAGCTCCGATTTTCAAAGAGTTTGCTCACGAATTTCTTCTGCTATTGTTCCTTCGGTACCTGTTAATACTTGATCTAAAAAGAAAGAAAAGAGTGCCCTTAGAGCACGTCGTGGGCAGCAAGTAGAGAAAACAGAGGATAAAGGAAAGCATGAAAATCAAAGAAAAGGAACAGGGTCAAAGTCAAAGAACAAAGCAAAGAGCAGGCAATAATATCAAAGGTGTACAATAATCATGCATGTAATGAGTTATGTCAAGTCAGGTTCAATACAGGATCAAGTATACAGGTTATTAATAATTTTATTAACCTATTTAGTGCACGTACTACTGCATTCCATACTACAGGTTCGGTGCAAACACACAGTGAACGTTTTAGACTAATGGTGAATTCACAGATCGTGTACTCGGCGTCGATAACGATAGTTTTACAATCAATAATTAACAATCTATAATTTGCAATCAATACTTCTTCTTCCAATCAATATTTCTCCTTCCCATCAATATTTCTCCTCCTTCCAATATAGTATAACGATAAGCCCTTGCCAAGTACATTTCCAGATCGTTTACTATCAAGTCTACCCATAATATCCCGGCTTGTTATTAGTTTATTTTTATCCTATGTGAGCATGCAAGAGGGTTTCAATGTTGTATGGTACTAAGTGTGTCTAATTCTATGTGTTACAGACAAAGCATGAAGCAAACACATCATATAAGCACAATTCACACAATCCGGACAGCCTAATCTTGCAGTACTAAAACATGGATTATGGTCACTAAAAAATAGCAAACCTGAATCCGTCAGAAGGTCTAGAAAGTAGACTTCCACATGGTTCCAGCGAATATAATTAAGGCATATAAAAGATACAGAAACTAGGGTGAAAACTCTATTCTATTCAGGTTTTATGTTTAGGTAGCATACAGTAAGTTGTGTACAACTATTTGTTTCAGGTCAGAGAACTCATCAAATAAATCTACAAAAATTCTGGATGAATCCTACATATGTCTAGGTTCAGCTAGATTTATTTCAGATTTTTCTCTGACTATTAGAATGGTCAATTAAATTAAGAAGCAGTAGGATCCGCATGCATTTGTGAATCTAAAAGTTCTAACACAGTTGTACTAAAAACATGATATCTAACAGATTACACATCGGAATTCAAATCCGCAAAAAGGAAAGTAAACTAGACATCATAGGCTAAACTTCATGTTTAGAAAGTTATTTCAAATTATGACATTAGCACGGTTGAAAATCTGATTCAAAATGGAACAACTAGTAGTCCAGAAATTTGTTAAACATAAAAGGGCAATAAATAAATCATGTAACCATATATTTCATGCAAATTGGTAATCAAAGTGATCCTAGGTGTCAACATGCATATTTCTATGTTTAAGATACAATTTCACAGGCATGACATTAATTCATCAATCAAATTCAATCTAACATGAATACAATTCATCAACAAGTCTATAGCATGGATCTAGTTAATTACATGTAAGTGCATATGCATGAAACAATAGGGACTAGGTTTTAGATCAAAAAGGATGGCACGATGTTAAGAGTATGTCGGGTTAGCTCGTGTAAACCCTCGATAAACTTAACGGAGTTTCAAAAGCAGTATGATAACGAAATGGACCGGATCTACTTGTAGAGATAAAATAAACTTGAACAAAGCAAAATATTAGTTCAAGAAGAGACTTGCCTGTTAAATTATAGATTCAAATAATAAAGAATAACGGGATCGGAATCCTGGGCGACGATCCAAAACACATGCGAGACCCGTGCGAAGAAACCAACAGCAGCAGCTCTCGAAAAAACCCGCACCAGATCGGCCCGAACAGCAAACAGCGATTTAGATCCGTTGTGTGCCGAACACCGAACAGCAAAATCACCCAATGGGTGATTGTCTTCAACCTTCGACAGAGAAAGAGATAGCGGGCGACAACGACGTGGCTCTGGACGACGGCGGAGCGGCGCGATGACTGACGACGATAACGGAGGCAACGCTACGGTCGGGAAGCGACGCAGTGGCGAAACTCCGACGTGCACTCTCTGTCTTCGCTCGAAAACAGAGGAAGACGACGCCGAAGACTTCGTGGCTTGGACGGCGATGATGACGAGGCGGGAGGAGTTCTTCGGAGGGTGTAGGGGTGCACGGAGGGGCGATCTGAGCACGAGATGGCGGTGGCGACGACGAGACGGCGAGGAATGGGTAAATGGCGAAGTCGGCAATAGCGATGGGTTAGACCTCTGGACGACGGAGGTGACAGGATGAGAGGTGCGGGTGACGGGGGGATGTATACGAGGGGGTTGACGATGGAGAGGTGAATGGGTCGAAAATGGCCTGGGCGATGGATTAACAGGGGGAGGGAGAGAGAGAGCGGGAGGGGTGGATGAAGAGTATGGGGGGAGGGGGGTTGAACAGGGAGAGAGGGTTAGGCAGCTGAGGGTTAGGGGATTAATAATAGATTAGGGTTTTAATAAAAGAGATTAAGGTATTTATCGGAAAAAGATAGGATATTGGGCTATTGGGTATTTGGGTATAGATCCAATAAAATAAAATACATTGTATATAATACAACTGATCAATACAAATCCGAATACAAGAAATAAGATATCTCATAAAAATATAATTTGTATTACATAAATTATTTGAAACAATTAAAAACACAAATATTGAAATAATAATAATAATTAATCATAATAACCATAAGAATAAAAATAATAACCATGACAATAAAATAGTAATACTAATAATAACATTAATAATAATAATAATGACAATAAAAATACTAATAGAAATCATAATAATAATAATATCATTATATATATAAAAAAGGAATTCGTTGAAATAGTCCAATCAGTAACAATATTTTTTAGGGTTAAAATGTAAATAGTTGATTAAGTTGAAATGGAAACAAAGTTTATTCGACATAATTATAATTATTGTTTAGAAAATTGCTTTAACAAAGAAACTCAAAACGAATTTAACAATAACAATTTATAAATATCGAGATACAGAAAATACTCATGAAAATACATATTTGCTGGAATAGGGGTTACAAATCCTACCCACCTTACAACAAAATTTCGTCCTCGAAATTTGCTTAGGCTGTACATAGGACAAGGCAAAACAAGCTGGGGTAACAAAACAGAGAGTTAAAGGGAAAGGAACAAAGCAGTGGCAACACCAGAAAAGAAGGAAGTGAATAACAATGAGGTCAAATGGAATGCAAGAAAGTAGTAACCAATATAAAAAATGAAGAAGAAACAATAAAAGACTTGCAAGATAGCAAGCAAAGGGATGAAGAAATAGATAGAGCTGAAATCAAAGAAATGATGGACAAGGAAGAGTTAGACCAAGCAAATGAGTCAACGGATGAGGATGAATGCAAGGGATAGAGGGAAACAAACAATGCAGGGAAGGAGAAATAACAAGAGAATCTTGGGACCTGTGGGTTATGGGCCCACCATGCTTCCGCTGCGCTACTCCGATGGTGATGTCCCAAGCAACATACATGTTGCTATAGGCCACATGACACCAATCGACGGACCGAGCAGGAAGACGAGAATCAGACACCAAGATCAAAGAGAGTATGGACTCATGATAGATTCAAGCAAATAATGCAAAATGAATATAAAGTCCGGGATTCAATTTAAATAATCAAAAAATATAATATAGATCAAAACTAATGGCTTTAACAAAAATAATATTAACAACAAATATTAATAATAAAAATAATAATATCAATAATAATAAAATAATAATAACAATAATAGTAAAAATAGTAACAATAATAATAATAAAAATAATAACAACAATTAATAATATAAAAAAATGATAATAACAATAATAATAACAATAATCAAAATCATGATCATAATCATACTGGTAATAATAATAATAATAAAATTAAAAATTTTAACAATACTGATATTAATGATAATACATTCATGACAGAATATGATTCAACATATTCATGAAAATAATGCAATAAAAATAATAATAATGGTAATAATAATAATAATAGCAACAATAATAATAATATCAATAATAATAAAATAACAGCAACAATAATAATAAAAATAATAACAACAATAAAGATAATGAAAACAATAATAATAACAGCAATAGAAATGACAATAATAATAATTATACCAATAATAATAACGAAAACAATAGCAATAATAAAAATAGCATTATAAAACAAAGTAAGAATTTGGCTTATCAACTCCATAAATAAATCAAATCGAAATATATATAGTCGATCAAAAATAAAATGGAAAGTGAAGTCAAAATACACCATTATTCGAAATACATAATTTTCGTTTAGAAAACATTTTTAATAGAAGATCCAAAATAAATATAACAAATAATAATCGAAATATAGGAAATATTCGGGAAAAATAATTATAAAGAGGAAAATAGGTAGGAGAAAAATGAATTTATACCCAACTATAAAAAAGTTGATAACCATACAAACAACAAAGAAACACAAACTTTAAAGGTTATTAAAAAAAAAATTAAAAAGGGAAAATAACCAGTCAAGATACATAGAAATACGAAAAAATTTAGCTAAGTGAAGAAAATATTAATAATAATGAATGTAAAAGACATAATAATTAGTGAATGTTGACATTATAATCAATACTCGAAAAACACATTAAAGGGTAACGAGCAAAATAGGCCAAAATATATATGCAAGAAGACTTAAAAGGAGTTCATTAAATATTACAAAAGTAAGCGTCAAATTATTAATTAGGACGTGAAAACAAAAGTATGTGAGAAATCTAAAATGTTAAAGAATTGGAAAACGGTGGCAATAAATAGTAATTCACAAAAGAACGAAAACCTAGACCATAGTTAATGTACTTAATCTTAACATAAATGTAAAAAATATTGTAAACACAGAATAAAGTAAAATCAACTACACTAGTTCAAATTGTATGGAAACATAAAGTGTAATTGTATAAACAAAATGTCATAAGGAAAATACTTCTTTACCATTAGTTTCATTATATAACTAAAAATTCTTGAAATATCAATTAGCAAATAGGTAGAAAATCTTGCCTCCTTAGAGCATCCACAGTCGTTTTTCTCATATGCTATAAAATGGCAGCTACAGTAATAGCAAATAGGATCGATCGCTGCAGTGGTCGTTTGCTATATTGTTCGCCAAAAATTGGGTGGGACGGTATATCATATACCGTCTCAACTTTTAAAATTAAATTAAAATAGTTAATTACTTATTAACTATTAAACTATATTAATTAAATAAATTAAATATTAAAATAATAACTAAACCTAATTATACAACTACCTAAACCTAATTAACTACCTAAACCTACCTAATTAACTACCAGATTTCATGGACGGGGTATCATTCCCCGTTCGGTACATCATGTACCGTCCCACATTTGGATTTTTTTTTTCTTCTAATCGGCCAATCATGGTCGTTCATTTATAAAAAAAAATTTAAAAATAAAGGGGAACGACGGGATATGATATCCTGTCTGACCCTTTTTATAAAAAAATAATAATAATAAAATTTACCAGACGGTATAAGATACCCCGTCTTATGATAATAAAATATATTAAAATTTGAGAGATGGGGAATCATTCCCCGTCCTTTATAATTTGAGAATTCTCATCTTCGTTTCTCATATTTGAGAAACAAGAATAGAAGCTTTGCCATAAAATGGCAAAATGAGAAACTGTTGCAGATGTTCATTTGCTATAATATGGCAAAATGGCATTTATAGAAAACGACTGTGGATGCTCTTAACATCAAGTTACATGTTTGCCTTCACGACGTCAGGTTGCAGGTTGCCATCTGCATATTCGGTTGCACATTTTGCCTCCCCGACATCCAGTTGCAATTTGCCTCCATTGACATCGAGTTTCATATTTGCCATCTTGATATTAGGTTGCACCGAAATGGTGAAATGAAAGATGTCATATTCCATATGCACAGGGATATAGGACATTTAATTTAAGTATGATGTCATGTTTTGAAATTCATGATATAAAAATAGTAGAAAGGTAAGAAATGGAGTTGAAAGCCACACAATGGAATATCAAAATAGATGTATAGATTATAAATATCAAACACAATAGTACAAAATAGTAGAAGTGAAAATAATTTGTAAAAGTAGGGAGAAAAACAGAACGAAATACATATATAAGCACAATGCAAATGTGAATGAGAAAATAAATATATAGTGTAGAAAATTTACACAATAAATATATCATAATAATATATAGTAACGTAGGAATTAAACAAGCCTCTAACATGTTGTTGAAGATCTATCGATGCCGATCACGAACCAACCGGGAAAAAAGAATGGACAACTCCAGAATCAGAGGATTATGGGCACAAAAGAATAAAATTATACCTAGCAGAGAGCCAAAGAAGAGGATAACTGCAAGAGACGGAAGGAAACAAGGAATCAAAGGATTGAATGCAAATGGGTCAGATGTGGATCGAATGGGATTAATATCCAGATTATATTAAAGTTTTTACATGTTCATATGATCAACATGGCGCGCATATTATTGAGTTAACCTGGCTTGAGCCAAACTTGACTTATATATCAATCAAAGGCAGACCTCCATAAAGTTAGTCATGTTTGACTGATATATTACTCAACCTCTGATACCACTAAAAACTTGTCACGCCCCGCTTCCCAAAATACGGGAATACGAGCACGTAATGAAGGCCCAGCAAATGATTATACATCATCCATAAGCTGTACCAACTTGACTCAACAATATACAAGAGAAAACAACCACGCAAGAAGAATATAATCACATAAATAAAGAATAAATTCCAAAATAATTATGAAATAAATTTCCCAAATAATAATCCAACATCTGGGATAAAACAAACTTCGGGTCATAAAGTCCAAGAATACAAAGTATAATAAAAGCAATACAATAAGCAAATAATAAGAGATAGCTAAGAGGTCTAATAGTCTAGCTCCGATCTTCAGAGAGTTTGCTCACGAATTTCTTATGATATTGTTCCTTCGGTACCTGTTAATACTTGATCTAAAAAGAAAGAAAAGTGTGCCCTTAGAGCAAGTCGTGGGCAGCAAGTAGAGAAAATAGAGGATAAAGAAAAGCATGAATATCAAAGAAAAGAAACAGGGTCAAGGTCGCAGGCAATAGTATCAAAGGTGTACAATAATCACGCATGTAATGAGTGATGTCAAGTCAGGTTCAATACAGGATCAAGTATGCATGTTATTAATCATTTTATTAGCCTATCTAGTACACGTACTACTACATCTCATACTACAGGTTCGGTGCAAACACACAGTGAACATTTTAGACTGATGATAAATTTACGGATCGTGTACCGGCATCGATAACGATAGTTTTACAATCAATAATTAACAATCCATAATTTGCAATCAATACTTCTTCTTCCAATCAATATTTCTCCTTCCGATCAATATTTCTCCTTCCGATCAATATTTCTCCGCCTTCCAATACAGTATAACGATAAAGCCTTGCCGAGTACATTTTCCGATCGTTCACTACCAAGTCTACCCATAATACCCTGCCTTGTTATTAGTTTATTTTTATCCTATGTGAGCATGCAAGAGAGTGTCAATGTTGTATGTTACTAAGTGTGTCTAATTCTATGCGTTACAGACAAAGTATGAAGCAAACACATCATATAAGCACAATTCACACAATCAGGACAGCATGACCTTGCTGTACTAGAACATGGATTATGGTCACTACAAAATAGAAAATTTGAATTCGTCAGAAGGTCTAGAAAGTAGACTTCCACACGGTTCCAACGAATATAATTAAGGCATATAAAAGATTCAGAAACTAGGATGAAAACTCTATTCTATTCAGGTTTTATGTTTAGGCAGCATGCATTAAGTTGTGTACAACTATTTGTTTCAGGTCAGAGAACTCATCAAATAAATCTACAAAAATTCTTGATGAATTCTACATATGTCTAGATACAGCTAGATTTATTTCAGATTTTTCTCTTACAATTAGAATGGTCAATTAAATTAAGAAGCAGCAGGATACGCATGCATTTGTGACTCTGAAAGTTCTGACACAATTGTACTAAAAACATGATATCTAACAGATTACACATCGGAATTCAAATCCTCAAAAAAAAAAGTAAACTAGACATCATAGGCTAAACTTCATGTTCAGAAAGTTATTTCAAATTATGACATTAGCATGGTTGAAAATCTGATTCAAAATGGAACAACTAGCAGTCCAGAAATTTGTTTAACATAAAAGGGCAATAAATAAATCATGCAACCATATATTTCATGCAAATTGGTAATCAAAGTGATCCTAGGTGTCAACATGCATATTTCTATGTTTAAGATACAATTTCACAGGCATGGCATTAATTCATCAATCAAATTCAATCTAACATACATACAATTCATCAATAAGTCTATAGCATGGATCTAGTTAATTACATGTAAGTGCATATGCATGAAACAATAGGCACTAGGTTTTAGATCAAAGAGAACGGTACGATGTTAAGAGTATGTCGGGTTAGCTCATGTAAACCCTCGATAAACTTAACGGAGTTTCAAAAGCAGTATGATAACGAAATGGATCGGATCAACTTGCAGAGATAAAATAAACTTGAACAAAGCAATATTAGTTCAAGAAGAGACTTGCTTGTTAAATTATAGATTCAAATAATAAAGAATAACGGGATCGGAATCCCGGGCGACGATCCAAAACACATGCGAGACCCGTGCGAAGAAACCAATAGCAGCAGCTTTCGGAAAAACCCACACCAGATCGGCCCGAACAGCAAATAGCGATCTGGATCCGCTGTGTACCGAACACCGAACAGCAAAATCACCCAATGGGTGATTGTCTTCAACCTTCGACAGAGAGAGAGAGAGAGAGAGAGCGGGCGACAACGACGTGGCTTTGGACGACAGCGGAGCGGCGCGACGACTGACGACGATAATGGAGGCAACGCTACGGTCGGGAAGCAATGCTGCGGCGAGACTCCGACGTGCACTCTCTGTCTTCGCTCTAAAATAGAGGAAGACGACGCCGACAACTCCGGGGCTTGGACGGCGATGACGACGAGGCAGGATGAGTTCTTCGGAGGGTGTAGGGGTGCACGGAGGGGCGATCTGAGCACGATATGGCAGTGGCGAGGACGAGACGGCGAGGAATGGGTAAATGGCGAAGTCGGCAATGGCAATGGGTTCGAGCTCTGGACGACGAAGGCGATGGGATGAGAGGTGCGGGTGACGGGGGGGATGTAGACGAGGGGGTTGACGATGGAGAGGTGAATGGGTCGAAAATGGCGATCGGAAATGGCTTGAGCGATGGATTAACAGGGAGAGGGAGAGAGAAAGAGGGAGGGGTGGATGAATAGTATGGGGGGGGGATTAACAGGGAGAAAGGGTTAGTCGGCTGAGGGTTAGGGGATTAATAATAGATTAGGGTTTTAATAAAAGCAATTGGGGTATTTATAAGAAAAAGATAGGATACTGGGCTATTGGGTATTTGGGTACAGATCCAATAAAATAAGATACGTTGTATATAATACAATTGATCAATACAAATCGGAATACAAGAAATAAGATATCTGATAAAAATATAATTTGTATTACATAAATTATTTGAAATAATTAAAAACACAATTATTGAAATAATAATAATAATTAATCATAATAACCATAAGAATAGAAATAATAACCATGACAATAAAATAGTAATACTAATAATAGCAATAATAATAAAAACAATGACAATAAAAATACTAATAGCAATCATCAGAATAATAATATCAATATATAAAAAAAAATAGGAATTCGTTGAAATAGTCCAATTAGTAACAATATTTTTTAGGGTTAAAATGTAAATAATTGATTAAGTAGAAATGGAAACAATGTTTATTCGACATAATTATAATTATTGTTTATAAAATTGCTTTAACAAAGAAATTCAAAACGAATTTATCAATAACAATTTATAAATATCGAGATACAGAAAATACTCATGAAAATACGTATTTGCAGGAATAGGGGTTACATTTATATTAAATTGGTAAAAAATACCAGTCGACGACTGCAGCAAATTGGCCAAATGTTATATGCATTTATGCATATATCCATATATGCATTTTTTTAAACAATGACGATTGTGGATGCTCTAAGAGTGAACAAATGAATAATAGTGTATTAATGACATCCGACTAATGCATTAGTATTATACACGTGCGTTGCACGTAGGGAAAATGGGGGGGGGGGATGAAAAGGATTTTTAAAAAAAAATCTAGTATTATACACGTGCGTTGCACATGGGGAAAATGGGGAGGGGGAATGAAAAGGACAAAAAAAACAAAAAATTTAGTATTATACACGTGCGTTTGCATGTGGAGAAAATGGGGAGGGGGAATGAAAAGGACAAAAATATACCAACACGTGCGCTGCACGTGTTGACAAAATAACACACATTTACAAAGTACACTAAGCCCTTCTCCTATTATAATATTAGAGATTAGAGATATGGAGTGTATAAGAAACCACCCATCCAAATTGCCAATTCAGTTGCATAGTTGATTCTTTAAACATCAACGGTTCATTACGATCCTTCTACAAAGAAGTCTCAATGTCAAGATTTCCCACATGCTTTAATATTTGTAACTTTTTTTATATATACTTTAGGCTTTATTTCGCATTATTTTCATATAAATTTTTAGGATTAAAAACATTTTTTGACTCAATATTTGTGTTTGCAAAACTCCATTAAAAGTGTGTTTGTTCAAAAATACTTTTCAAAAACTGCAATTGTTGAAATTTTTTTCTCCACTTTTTGTTCCCCAAAAATCTTTTATAAAGAATGGCTAAATTTAAAAAACCCTCATAAACTATTACTCATTCTTTATAAATCTTTCACAACTAACTTTTTTTAATATATTATAAACCTCACTCAACTTAGTTTTCTACGTTGCTCCAATTTTCTTTGACAAAAATGTCAAATTTTTGACATGAAGAGTTTTTTGCAATTTAGCTCTTTGATTAACAGATATTTGTGCTTTAGTCTTCTACAAAGGAGTTTCATTGTCAAGATCACCTAGACTCCAAGTCGAATGCTTTAATTCTTGCAACCGTTTTATATATACTTAGGCATTGTTTCGCATTACTTTCATATAAATTCTTAGGATTAAAAATATTTTTGACTCAATATTTGTGTTTGCAAAACTCGACTAAAAATACTTTTGCAACATTGCTATTGTTGAACTTTTTCCCACCACCTTTTATTACCCAAAAATCTTTTTAAAAATTGGATAAATTTTAAAAAAAAAACATTCCCCAACTATTATATATATATATATAAATGGGTAAAAGGGATATGAGCAACTTGCTTGGCATTTGTGTGATACATTTGACAACTCACCCTTTTAAGACTTTTCCAATCACATGTATGTCACATCATCAATTGCTTATTTACTAATTGAGCAAGTTGCTCATACCCCTTTTTACATATATATATATATATTGCTTGGCATTTATGTGATACATTTGACAACTAACCCTTTTAAGACTTTTTCAATCACATATATGCCACATCATCAATTGCTTATTTACTAATTGAGCAAGTTGCTCATACCCCTTTTTACACACACACACACACACACACACACACATATATATATAATAAATTTCAAAGAAAGCTATCAAGTGGCTCACATTCAATCTCCCTTAAAACCAATGGCCTACATTGAATTTCACAAAACATATTTTCCCGCCTAAAAATTCAAACCCCAAAATTAAATTTTCCCCCCAAAACTAAAAAAACTCATTAATTTATTACTATCTCTCTCTTCTCTCTTCACTTTTTCATATATATATCGCCCTCTCTCTCCCTCTCTCTCTCCCATTCTTTCTCAACTTACTTAGAAATTTAGATTTTAAGATTCCAGATTTGTAAAATTTTCAGAATTTTTATGGTTTTTTATTGCACATGTTATATTGGAAATAGCAAATATCTCTTCAACAGTTAAATTTCATCACTTTCCACCGTTAAAGTTCTAAGAAGTTGGATTTTACACCCTCATTTATAATTATTTTTCAACATATACTAATAGAAACATGGACTTTTATTTACAACTGATTATTGTCATACTATTCAAACTTGAACTACATAATTGTTGTTTTAGACTTTTCGTGTGTTGTATCGTTCCGAAGACGTGCCGTAGGCACGTGTCCACGAGCAAATCTAGTATATATATAAACCTCACTCAACTTAATATCTCTAGTTACTCCACTTTTTTTAGACGAAAATGTCCCTTATTTAACATGAACATCTAAATTATAGCATTTGTAATTTAGTCCCCCAACTAGAATGATTATGTTAATGGACTAATGGATCTTTAGGTAGCATTTGGCCCAGCTTAAAATTAGCTTCTCTTCTCCTTTAGATAAAGAAACTGGGCCAAACACATATTTTGAAAAGCTCTACAGAAGGAGAAGTAGCTTATTTTTAATGAAGAAAATGAGCTTAAAAAAAACCCTCAAGCAACTTCTGGCTTCTCCTTTTCTCTAAAGATCTAAATTAGAAGTAGCTTATTTTTAATATCTAAAGATCTAAATTATAGTCCATTAACATATATGTTAAGCTAATTTTAACATATATATTTGGATTTTTGTGCTATTGGTCCATTAACTGATTGATATTTGGAATTTAATTTCACAAATAATGATTATCAATTTGGTCCCCAAATTTAACATAAATTAGGATACTCTTTCTCTATACATTAAGAGCTATAAACAATATCTAAAAAAAAAGAAGTAAAAATATTAGAAGGATACGGTTTGAGGGACTATATCGTAGCATTTCAAAATTTTATAGCTTAGTTGCAATTATAATTGCTAATTTGTAGATGCTACGATTTGTGATTAAATTGTAAATACCCATCAATTAATGGACTAAATTGTAAAAATTCGTAATTTAACCATTCTAGTTGAGGGGGCTAAATTGTAAATGCTATGATTTGGATGACTAAATCACAAATATCAATTAATCATGAAACTAAATTGCCAAAAACTGCTTTTTTTTTTTTTTTTGAGGAAAAAGGTGGAATAAGGCCACCCTGTTTCATTAATAAGAAGTTAATAAAACAACACCGGCATACCGGGAGAAAACAACAGTACAAAAAAAAGTACAATGTAGGAAGAGAATGAAAGAAAACAAATATACACCCCCAACAAACCCTGGGGGGTGGGTCTAACTACTCAGACATCAAGCAACCAGAGAGTACATTGAAACAAAACACAAGCTGGCATAAGCACTGTCATGGCTGGTGAAGCCAGTCCCTTAGTCCAGCGTCGGCCCGATCTCTACCTCCTCATCGTCAAACTCCTCTACCTGGAATACTCTGGCTATCCTTCCTCTTGTCCCCGTGGTCGCAGCTGTAGCCCAAAAAGAGATAAGATGCATGATGTGAGTCAGGTTACCAGAAATACTATTACATGAAGCACGAAAATAAAAATTATTTCTATCAATCCATAACACCCATGTTGTTGCCGCTATTGCGATGTACCACGCATCCTTCATATTATGGCGAATCGTTGCAAATTTGGGGCCAATCCACAAATTTTCATCTACGCAGGGATAGTCGCCTGTTCCTAAGGCTCAGAGTACCTCCACCATAGTTGCCTTACTTCTTGGGCAGTGAATGAAAAGGTGATTTAGATCTTCCACATGTACGTCGCAGAAACCACAGTTGGTCGCCATCTGTGGTTGTCTTTTGGCAAGATTTTGCCTAGTGAGGATAGCATTATTGAGCACTAGCCATAAGAAAACTCTGACTTTAAGGGAAGTTTTCGCCTTCCACAACACCTGTGCCCAGCTGGGTCTGCATCCTCTAAAGTGGATCCGATGACACATAGATCTCACCAAGAAAGCTCCCTTGCTCGCGAGTCCCCACCGCTTCTGATCTGGGCCTTGTGTGCACCTTTTGCCTGCCCGTGTGATGTGTGCTTGCATGTCATGCAGTTGCTGGTGTAAATTTGGGGTGAGTGTTCCTCGGAACGCTGGTCTCCAGCCTCCCCTTTTCTAACCTTCGGCAACGGACATATTCGGTCGGCTCGACATCTCATACAGCTCTGGGAACGTTTCCTTCAGGGTATAGGCTCCACACCACCTATCCCACCAGAATCTGGTGGACCGGCCATTACCAATAGTCGACGTAATTGCCGAATTGAAGGGACCGCTAGCCTTGGCCATTCCTTTCCAGAGTCGCGAAACTTTAGCCCCTACTCGGAAGCCGAGGTTTCTCGTGCCTTTTCCACTTAGATAAGGTTGAATGAAGTCTTGCCAACCTTCCCCGCTGTTGTGGAATACCTTCCACCACCATTTTCCCAGCAGGGCAAGGTTCATATCTCTGAGGTCGATGATGCCTAGCCCTCCATGCTTCTTCTTCATGCAAGTAATACTTCATTTGATGAGGTGGTAACCTCCTTTATCCGAGTCTGCCCCCTTCCAGAGGAATCGTTTTCGAATCCGGTCACTCCTCTGGATCACCCATCTTGGAAGCTTGAAAAATGACATGTAGTAGATTGGCATGTTAGACAACACTGAGTTGATGAGTACCACTCTTTCCCCGAGAGACAATGATTTACCTTTCCAACCAGATAGTCTGTCCTCCACCCCGTCAATGATAGGCAACCAGTCTGCTTTAGATAATTTCCCTGGTCTGAGTGGAAGTCCTAGGTATTTGATAGGGAAGCCACTCGTCGTACAGTTCAAAATAGTAGCGTGTTCCCCTGCTTCATCATCGGATAGGAAAATTGGAGTCAGCGCACTCTTGTGAAAATTAATCCTAAAGCCTGACCAGGCCTCAAAATAGTATAGGGTCCCTTTAAAGAAGGCAGTTTCTCGTCTAGACCCATTACCAAAGAGTAGGATGTCATCTGCGTATTGCAGGATCGTACACCCTTTAGTAGACGCGGAACTGGCCACTGGCGTGATCCAACCTTTCTTTTGTAAATTGCCAAAAACTGTTCATGTTAAAAAAGGTGCATTTTTATCCCAAAAAAATTGGAGTAACTTGAGAAACTAAGTTAAGTGGGGTATATAAAATAACTAGTTGAGGGAGGTTAATAAAGAATGAGAAATAGTTGAAGGAGGTTTTTCACGCCCCGCTTCCCACTATACGGAAATACAGGCACGCAACTGAGGCCCGACGAATGATATATATCATCCATAAACTGTACAATTATAAGCTCAACAAGATCTTTATAACACATTCACGCAGACAAATATAATAATCACATGAACTGAAAATAGAATAACCATCATTTGGATAATACATCAACAACGGATCAAGATGCCCGGGAGTACAAGGTGCCAGAATTAAAATAATATGATAAGCAGTTCGCTATAACAACTAGATAAAATAGTGACTGAAAGAAAAACAACATGAAGTAGTACGGAAGCAGCAACGATCGTCTAAAGAGTCTGCTCGTCGGGTCCATCAATACCTGTATAATTATTAACTCAAAGAAAAATAGAAAAGTTCCCGTTAGAGCAAGTTTCGGGCAGCAAGTAGCAACAAGCAGAAAAAAGGGTAATATAACAAGATATAATATGGAAGAAACAAGAAGTAGAAGTACAAATACAATATGGAAGTAAGAAAGGAATTGGGACAATATGATCATGTAAGTAATAACTGTAACTAGTGTATTCTAGACTTCAAGGTATAAGCAATTGATAACCTAGGCTCAGTTAATCGATAATCATGTAATCAATGATCGAGAGTCATGTAATCAAGAGTCATGTGATCAAGAATCATGTAATCAAGAATCAAGAGTCATGTAACGAAGAGTCATGTAATCAAGAATCATGTAATCAAGAATCAAGAGTCATGTAACGAAGAGTCATGTAATCAAGAATCATGCTTAGTAAAGATCTCAAGTTTATCTGTTTTATTAACTTATCTAATGTGCGCAATCCTGTGTCCCATACCACAAGTTCGGTGCATATCAATCATGTGACGTTTAGACTTAAGTAGTGAATTCTATAGGATTATATACTCGGGTCTTCCAGTGATAGTATCAAGACATGTAATCATGAATCATGTAATCGAGAATTATGTAATCAAGAACTGTGTAATCAAGAATCAAGAATCAAGAATCACTATTTCGGAAAACACGGGCCCCCTTCCGAGTATACTCCCCTATATTGTCAACTATTAAGTCGTACCCTTATAACCCCGGCTTGTTATTCTTTATAATTAATTATGAACATGCAGTTGGTACGACTAGTGGAACGGTGTAATCAAATAGTTTAGTCAAGAAAAATATTAAGGACAGTAATCATGGACATGAGACGTAAAACGAGTACATATATCGATAGTAGTTATTATGGAATTATCAAGTGGTATAAAATACATTCTATCAACCTATTATATCTATGCAAGTTATTATTATAAGAACAATAATATATTCAGTTCATTAAATATGAAAAATAACGGGTTTATATGCAAAAATGTATAGATGAATTTTTAGACAACTTGACATATCTGCATTCAAATCCACTTTTCCGTTGTTACAGAAAAGCAAATCCGATTCCGTCAGAGATTCTAGAAAGTAGACTCTCTTCCGGTTCCAACGCATATTCACATGATATATTCTAGAGACATTAGCTATGCGTACAAATTCCTTCTTCGCTGGTTTCGATGTTTCGCGCGCATTCTAGAAATTCAGAGTCACAATACTAGAATTGCGATATCTCACAATCTATACATCGGATTAAGAAACTGTAGGATGTTTCGGATATCTAGACTTGAAGGGCTACGATTTTCATGTAGAAAGTTTTTTGATCCAGTATCGGGAAAATGGTCAAATTCTCAGTACAAGATACCATTCATAATCCCGTGCAGGTTCAGAAATTCATGATATGCCAGTACTAAAATCGCGATATCTCACAATCTATACATCCGATTGAGAAACTGTAAGATGTTCTGGGTTCAAGACTCGATGGACTACAATTTCCATATAGAAAATCTCCAATCCAGTATTAGAAACATGGTCTAATTCTTAGTGCAAGGTCAAGAAATTTTAGAGATGTAAGGTTGAATATTCGATATTCGATGACATGATTCGAAATGTGTTAACGGTTCACTCTTGAGTTGATATATCATGAAACAAGTGACTAGAATAGAGTTTGACAATAAAACATGATGATAACTAGACTACTTGCCACGAGTCCAAGGAAAAATGCTTGTACGAGAACAAAAAAAGAGTGTACAAGGTACTTGCCTTATAACGTGACGATTTTGGTAGTGGTGTTAACCACGGAAAGAAGAAGCAACGTCGGCAACGGACGGCAGCACAACGGCGGTAAGAATGGCGGCAAGACGGTAGCTAGCGAGTAACGGTAGCAACGGTGAGCGATGACAACAACAAAGTGACGCGGCGTCGTATTGTTTTTCGGGGTTCACGGGATCGTAGAAGCGGAGTCGTTGGCTTGAAGGTGGAAGGTAAAGTGGAGCTTGGGTGTTGCTTGAGCTCTCGGGTGTGAAAAAGGCAGAGGAAGAGAAGGAGGAAAAGAAGAATGGGATGTAGAGATGATATGTGCTTGTATATATATAAGAAAGAGACAGAGGTGGGAGGTTCTGCATGTGTGTGTGTATATATATAGAAAGAAAGAGGTGCATGTGTATGATTAGGGGTGTAGAAAAATGTGTGGAAAAATGAGGAGTTAGGCGTAGAATGAGAAAAATGAGGAGGAGAAATTTGGTGTATGCAGAAGTGGAGAAGTAGGGAGGAAGAAAATGAAGTATAGGGAGGAAGAAAATAATGTGTAGGAGAACAGAGTTAGGTTAGCTGTTGGATTAGGATTAGGATTAATCAGGGTTTAAAATTTGTATTTAAACTCCGGTCGAACAATCACAAAATTATGGAATTGATCAGAAAAATATTCTGGCTTTAGATAAAGAGTCCAAAGAGAAAAATAAAACTGATCTAAAAATTGAAGTACAAAAATTCACGTAATAAAATACGTACAACTGGAACAGGGAGTTACAATCCTACCCACCTTACAAAAAAATTTCGTCCTCAAAATTTATTCAGGCGAGATATAGGATAGAAAAGCATGACACCTACTCGAAGATATGGGGGTACTTCTTCTGGATTTCTTCCTCGAGCTCCCATGTCGACTCTCCTGATGAGTAAGGATTCCAAGAGACTTGTACAAGCTTGATGACTTTATTCTTCAGCACTTTCTCACGCCTGTCCAAGATAGAAATTGGTTGAGCTTCACATGATAAGTCTGGACGTACAGATAACTCTGAGTAGTCGACGATATGGTTGACATCTCTGATGTACTTCCTGAGTTGGGAAACATGGAATACGTCATGAACTCCTGATAACACCGGTGGTAGTGCGAACCTGTAAGCGACCTTGCCTACTCGTTCCACAATATGGAATGGGTCGATGAATCGGGGACTAAGCTTGCCTCCACCTCCGAAACGGATGATGGCCCTTGATGGTGATACTTTGAGGAAGACATGATCACCTGCCTCAAACTCCAAGGGTCTGCGGTGAGTGTCCGCCCATTTCCTCTGCCTGTCTTGAGCTGCCCTCATGTGTTGCCTAATCTGAGACACTGCGTCCACTGACTTCGTAATCAACTCTGGTCTCAAAAGTTTCCTCTCACCGATGTCATTCCAACAGACTGGTGATCTACACTTACGACCATTGAGTGCCTCGAATGGTGCCGCCTTGAGACTTGCCTGGTAACTATTATTGTACGAGAATTCAACCAAGTGCAGATGATGTTCCCAAGAACCTCCAAATTGAAGAACACAAGACCTCAACATGTCTTCCAGAGTTTGAATAGTCCTTTCAGACTGTCCATCCGTCTGAGGGTGGAATGCTGTACTATAATTCAGCATGCTTCCCAGACTTCTCTGAAGGCTCTCCCAGAATTGGGACCTGAACCTCGTATCTCTATCCGACACAATACTGACGGGAACTCCATGCAACCGTACAATCTCCTGTATGTACTTCTCGGCCAGACTTTCTGTGGACTGACCCACTCTGAAAGGTATGAAGTGGGCGCTCTTCGTCAAACGATCAACGATCACCCAAATGGCATTATGACCCTTGGGACTCCTCGGAAGTGCCGTCACAAAGTCCATGGTGATGTTCTCCCATTTCCACTCCAGGATTGGAAGAGGCTGCAACAGTCCAGCGATCCTCTGATGCTCTGCTTTCACTTGTTGGCAAATTAGACACTATGATACAAACTTCGCCACTGCTCTCTTCATGTCGTGCCACCAAAAATGTTGCCTCGGATCTCTGTACATCTTTGTGCCTCCAGGATGGATGGAATAGGGTGAATGGTGGGCTTCTGCGAGCAATTCTTGTCTGACTTCTCCCTTAGGTACACACAATCGTGCTCCGAAGCGAAGTGATCCATCTGCATGAATAATCAAGTCGGTTCTCAAGCCTGCCTCGACTTGACTTCTGAACTTCTGTAACTGCTCATCACTTGCTTGGGCTTCTTTGATCTGCTACACCAATGAAGACTGCAACTGTAACATCATAAATTTTTGTGTTGAACCTGGCAAAATTACTTCCAAGTTCAGTATCCTCATTTCTTCCAATAATATCTTCTGCTTAATGAGAAACATAGCTGCTGGTCTCCTACTTAGGGCGTTTGGTACCGTGTTCACTTTACCCGGGTGATACTGTAGGTTGATGTCATAGTCTGCCATGAATTCCAGCCATCTCCTCTGCCTCATGTTTAACTCCTTCTGTGTGAATACATACTTGAGGCTCTTATGGTCAGTGAAGATTTCAACTCTATCACCGAGCAAGTAGTGCCTCCATAGCTTCAAAGCAAAAATCACAGATGCGAGCTCTAGATCATGAGTAGGGTAGTTCTGCTCGTGAGGTCTCAATTGTCTGGATGTGTAAGCAACAACTTTGCCTTGCTGCATCAGTACCGCTCCCAAGCCTTTACCAGATGCATCACAATAAATCACGAATCCTCCTGAACCATCTGGTATAGTTAACACAGGTGCTGATGTCAGTCGATCTTTCATCTCCTCGAAGGCCTGACCACATGCATCATCCCATACGAACTTCTGATCCTTCCTCGTCAGTTTTGTCAGTGGTCCAGCAATCCTTGAGAAGTCCTGAACAAACTTCCGATAATAGCCTGCTAGTCCGAGAAAACTACAAACTTCTGACACTGACTTGGGTACTGGCCAATCCTTGACAGCAGCAACTTTCTCTGGGTCTATTGAAACTCCAGCTCCTGAGATGATGTGGCCTAAAAATGCAACACGATCCAGCCAGAAATCGCATTTAATTAGCTTCCCAAAAAGGCAATTCTCCCTCAATGTCTGTAGAACGATCCTCAGATGCTTAGCATGTTCCTCCGCATTCCGAAAATACACCAGGATGTCATCGATGAATACTACTACGAACTTGTCCAAAAATGGTGAAAACACCATGTTCATCAGACTCATGAAAACAGCTGGTGCATTGGTAACTCCGAATGGCATTACAAGGAATTCATAATGACCATATCGGGTTCGAAACGCGGTCTTCTCAATATCCCTGGTCTTCACCCTAACTTGATGGTATCCCGAACGAAGATCCAACTTTGAGAAAATAAAAGCACCTCCAAGTTGATTAAATAGGTCATCAATCCTTGGTAGTGGGTACCGGTTCTTCACAGTCGCGTTGTTTAGTTCCCGATAATCGATGCAGAGCCTACGACTTCCATCCTTCTTCTTAACAAACAATACAGGAGCTCCCCAAGGTGAAACACTCGGCCTGACAAATCCCTTATCTAGTAATTCTTGAACTTGCACCTTCAGTTCGGCCAATTCCACGGGTGCCATCCTGTAGGGACTTTTCGATATTGGTGTTGTACCTGGTTGGATCTTGATACTAAACTCCACATCGCGGTCTGGTGGCAACCCAGGAAATTCATCAGGAAAGACATCTAGAAAATCCCGTACGATCAAAGGTGCCACTTCGCCATCAGTGCACATTGATTTCAGCATTCCAGCCTCCTTGACATGCCCAAACGGTGTATTGCCAGCATGGAACTCGAATTCCTGGCGACCTGGAATTCGGAACACCACCTTCTTCTTTCAGCAGTCAATTACGGCATGAGTAGCTCCCAACCAATCCATTCCAAGTATGACATCAAACCCTGAGTTGTTGATGACGATAAGGTTTGCCTTAAAATCCATACTATGGATCAGTAAGGGACTCTGCTTGCATTCTTTAGAACAAACAATGACACCTGCTCCCGTGGTGATATTCCAAGCAACTGGCATATCATCACAGGGCAGATGATGCCGACCAATGAATCGAGCAGAAATAAAAGAATGGGTAGCATCGGAATCAAAGAGAACATGGGTAGGAAAGGAGTGAACTAGGTGATACCTAATAATGAGATAAAGAATAAAGAAGAATGCAAAATGAAAGAAAATGCAAGAACTAAATATGACTCAAATGTAAGAATATCTGCAACTACTCCTTCGGCAGTCTCTGCCTCTTCTGCCGTTAGATTATAGGCCTGACCACGTCCTCCAGTCTGGCCTCCCCTAGGAGCTATGTTCCTCTGATCATAAACTTGCCTATGTGGTGGGAGCGGTGGCCTGCCCAGACTACGAGCTGGTGGTCCCTGTTGTTTGGATCCTCCAGCTGGTGCACCATACCTATTCCTCGGACAATCTCGGAGCATGTGGTCGCTTGCTCCGCATGCAAGGCACAGGCGGTTAGCAGCCCTACAGTCCCTTCGTACATAGCCAATCTTGTGGCAATAGCCACACTCCAGGTTCTTCTTCATAGCAACTGGTGAGTAGGGTAGTGTTCTAATCGTTGGGGTCTGAACTGGCCTTCGTATCGGTCCTCCCGATGGCCTCATGATGGTGGCAGGTTGTACTGCCCGCTGAGCGGCATTCCTCCTCCGGTGAGTTTGTTCCTGAACCCTTGCTGCATCAAGTACAGCAGCGTAGGTACGGTGCTGGTGGGCGGCTAAAAGATCCTGAATATCATAGTCCAAGCCTAACAAGAATCGTCGGGCCTTATCCTCATCATTTGCTACCATGGCTGATGCAAAACGACTCAGCCGAGTGAACTCTGCGGCATATTCATCAACTGACCGTTTTTCTTGAGTTAGAGAAATGAACTGACGTTCCATCTCTACTTTAGTAATGCTAGGGAAGAACTTAGTTAAAAAGCTTTCGGCGAAGGTGGCCCAAGTGATAGGCTTCTCTAATCTTTCGGTCTCCGCCTTCTACCAGATGTGGGCAATGTCTGCCAGCTGAATGGTGACTACATCTACACGGACCACATCAGATATTCGTGCGGCCTGTAGCAACTGCTCAGTTCTAATTAGCCACTGCTCAGCTTCCAGTGGTGACTCGGTTCCTGCAAACTTCTCCGGACGCAATCTCATGAAATCTGACACGGTGCCAGGCCTTGGTGGTAATTCTCCTAGGATTGGTCCAGCTCGGTTGGCAGCTTCTTGGGCTATTTCCATACTGCCTCTCATCAGCTGGTTTTGTTCCTACTGGAGCTCCATCATTCGCTGCATTGCTCAGAGAACTGCAGCGTTCTCCGACGGTGCATCTCTGGGTCGTGAAGTTGAAGATCCTCCGCGAACCATATTCTGCAAAATCGAGTAAGGTCATTATCTGAGTTATTTAAATGTTCATGTGATCAATGTGGTGTGCATACTTATTGAGCTTAGCATGGTTCGAGCCTAGGCTCTGATACCACTAAAAACCTGTCACGCCCCGCTTCCCACTATACGGAAATACAGGCACGCAACTGAGGCCCAGCGAATGATATACATCATCCATAAGCTGTACAATTATAAGCTCAACAAGATCTTTATAACACATTCACGCAGGCAAATATAATAATCACATGAACTGAAAATAGAATAACCATCATTTGGATAATACATCAATATCGGGTCAAGATGCCCGGGAGTACAAGGTGCCAGAATTAAAATAATATGATAAGCAGTTCGCTATAACAACTAGATAAAATAGCGACTGAAATAAAAACAACATGAAGTAGTAAGGAAGCAGCAACGATTGTCTAAAGAGTCTGCTCGTCGGGTCCATCAATACCTGTATAATTATTAACTCAAAGAAACATAGAAAAGTTCCCGTTAGAGCAAGTTTCAGGCAGCAAGTAGCAACAAGCAGAAAAAGGGATAATATAACAAGATATAATATGGAAGAAATAAGAAGTAGAAGTACAAATACAATATGGAAGTAAGCAAAGAATTGGAACAATATGATCATGTAAGTAATAACTGTAACTAGTGTATTCTAGACTTCAAGGTATAAGCAATTGATTACCTAGGCTCAGTTAATCGATAATCATGTAATCAATGATCGAGAGTCATGTAATCAAGAGTCATGTAATCAAGAATCATGTAATCAAAAATCAAGAGTCATGTAATGAAGAGTCATGTAATCAAGAATCATGTAATCAAGAATCAAGAGTCATGTAACGAAGAGTCATGTAATCAAGAATCATGCTTAGTGAAGATCTCAAGTTTATCTGTTTTATTAACTTATCTAATGCACGCAATCTTGTGTCCCATACCACAAGTTCGGTGTATATCAATCATGTGACGTTTAGACTTAAGTAGTGAATTCTATAGGATTATGTACTCGGGTCTTCCAGTGATAGTATCAAGACATGTAATTATGAATCATGTAATCGAGAATTATGTAATCAAGAATTGTGTAATCAAGAATCAAGAATCAAGAATCACTATTTCGGGAAACACGGGCTCCCTTCCGAGTATACTCCCCTATATTGTCTACTATTAAGTCGTACCCTTATAACCCCGGCTTGTTATTCTTTATAATTAATTATGAATATGCAGTTGGTACGACTAGTGGAACGGTGTAATCAAATAGTTTAGTCAAGAAAAATATCAAGGACAGTAATCATGGACATGAGACGTAAAACGAGTACATATATCGATAGTAGTTATTATGGAATTATCAAGTGGTATAAAATACATTCTATCAACCTATTATATCTATGAAAGTTATTATTACAAGAACAATAATATGTTCAGTTCATTAAATATGAAAAATAACGGGTTTATATGCAAAAATGTATAGATAAATTTTTAGACAACTTGACATATCTGCATTCAAATCCACTTTCCCGTTGTTACAGAAAAGTAAATCCGATTCCGTCAGAGATTCTAGAAAGTAGGCTCTCTTTTGGTTCCAACGCATATTCACATGATACATTCTAGAGACAGTAGCTATGCGTACAAATTCATTCTTCGCTGGTTTCGATGTTTCGCGCGCATTCTGGAAATTCAGAGTCACAATACTAGAATTACGATATCTCACAATCTATACATCGGATTAAGAAACTGTAGGATGTTCCGGATATCTAGACTCGAAGGGTTACGATTTTCATGTAGAAAGTTTTTTGATCCAGTATCGGAAACATGGTCAAATTCTCAGTACAAGATATCGTTCGTAATCCTGTGCAGGTTCAAAAATTCATAATATGTCAGTACTAAAATCGCGATATCTCACAATCTATACATCCGATTGAGAAACCGTAAGATGTTCTGGATTTGGGACTCGATGGGCTACGATTTTCATGTAGAAAATTTTCAATCCAGTATTGAGAACATGGTCTAATTCTTAGTGCAAGGTCAAAAAATTTTAGAGATAGTAAGGTTGTATATTCGATATTCGATAACACGATTCGAAATGTGTTAACGGTTGACTCTTGAGTTGATATATCATGAAACAAGTGACTAGAACGGAGTTTGACAATAAAACATGATGATAACTAGACTACTTGCCACGAGTCCAAGGAAAAATGCTTGTACGAGAACAAAAAAAGAGTGTACAAGATACTTGTCTTATAACGTGACGATTTTGGTGGTGGTGTTAACCACGAAAAGAAGAAGCGACGTCGGCAACGGACGGCGGCACAACGGCGGTAAGAATGGCGGCAAGACGGTAGCTAGCGAGTAACGGTAGCAACGGTGAGCGACGACAACAATAAGGTGGCGCGGCATCGGGTTGTTTTTCGGAGTTCACGGGATCGTAGAAGCGGAGTCATTGGCTCGAGGGTGGAAGGTAAAGTGGAGCTTGGGTGTAGAGATGATATGTGCTTGTATATATATAAGAAAGAGAAAGAGGTGGGAGGTTCTGCATGTGTGTGTGTGTGTATATATAGAAAGAAAGAGGTGCATGTGTATGATTAGCGGTGTAGAAAAATGTGTGGAAAAATGAGGAGTTAGGCGTAGAATGAGAAAAATGAGGGGGAGAAATTTGGTGTATGCAGAAGTGGAGAAGTAGGGAGGAAGAAAATGAAGCATAGGGAGGAAGAAAATAATGTGTAGGAGAACAAAGTTAGGTTAGCTATTGAATTAGGATTAGGATTAGGATTAATCAGGGTTTAAAATTTGTATTTAAATTCCGGTCGAACAATCACAAAATTATGGAATTGATCAGAAAAATATTCTGGCTTTAGATAAAGAGTCCAAAGAGAAAAATAAAACTGATCTAAAAATTGAAGTACAAAAATTCACGTAATAAAATACGTACAACTGGAACAGGGAGTTACAAAGTTTTATTTAATTACCCTTTACAGCAGGCAATATGAAGTACAAAATAAACAAAACAAACTACACTCCAAATCGAGAGACACTATCTACGCACATATTCTTTCAGCAAACAACGAAACTTAGCATTCACATTGCTAATAATCATAAAACTATTGCTCAGCTCTTCTTCTTCTATTGGCAAAGAGATCCGCATATGAGTTGGCTTCTCTAGAATATGTCAAATTCCAAGCACAAACCAACTCTCTAACAAGCGAAGAATATCCCCATTGATGGGACCTCCATCTTTGTTGTTGTTGTTGTTGCAAAGATAGTAAATAAAACAAGCAAATTATAAAGCACCAACAAGACGAGACCGTTGAACCCTTTTAGTGTCCTCCTATATAAGAGCTAGAAGCTCAACATCAATGTCTGCAACACTCTGAACACTATCCTGACCTTTCTTCGCAGCACAATTACTACTCTCAATTAGTGGGATTTAACCACTTTTTGCACGTAGGTCACTCAAAAAGATTGAAATTGCAAATTACTCACACACAAATTGCTATTTACATATATATATATTTTAACAATGTTTGCTAAAGTGGGGTAAAAAGTTTCTATTGAGTATTTTTCATCTAAATAATGAGAATTCTCATTTTTTAACACCCTTATACCATTTATGACACCATTGTTCAAGGGCTGAGCAACCTTATAGCTAAGGGGGTCAATTGGCCCCCTTGGCTTTTCTAAATGTCTCTTAGGCTTGTTAAACTTGTAATTGACCCCCTTGGTTTTTTTAAAATTCTATAAGTCCACATCCTAGGTAATCTTAAATATACATAACCTTTGACCCTCTTCTACTTCATTATCCTTTGTTAAGTTTGATAAAGTTATTTTATAAAAAAAAATTGTTATAGCCAAGCCCACCCCACGCCTCCCCCAACACACACACTCTGTAAATCGTGTAATCAGAGAGATAAATGTATGACTGTTAGCTGATCATATATAAATAACATAATTAATTAATGAGATGATCACGGAACACTTTCAATATAAAAGGACTCATGTAGAACAATTATAAATATTTTTTCGTGTGTCATTTTATAAAAATTTTGACTTAGAAAGATTATAACCTTACCAGTAGTTTACACGTGCAATGCACGTTTTAATAAATATAATTTTTTAAAATAAAAATTTAGACATAGTCTTGATTTGAACGTATTACCTCCTTTATAATAGTTATGCACGTGCGTTGTACGGATTGGTAGAATGACAAAACATTTACAAATGACACTAAAGTATTGTTCTTTTTTTTTTCCTCTTATAAGAGGTTACCTCTTATAAGAGATTTACAGTAAGAGCCTCTTTTTGAGGTGTTCTTTTTATATAAAAATAACATCTTATAAGAACCTCTTATAAGAGATTTCTGTTCTTTTTTCACCTCTTACAAGAGCCTATATTACCCCAAAGTCTATATTACCCCAAAGTATAAAAATAGTGAGATGAAGGACAAGAAAAGATAAGTTCAAATTACTAATATATAAACTAGTTTAATGGCAAGTTAAATTCACAAATCAGTGTGAATCATCAATTATAATTCCGGGCTACTATAAACTTTTAATTAGTATGAAAAGTAGTATGTATAAATATAAATAATAATAATTTGTTTTAAAGAAGTTGGATTAAAAAAATTTAAGGTCAATGGGCTAATATAAATTCTCCCTTAGCTGTAAAAAAAAAAAAATTTTTTTTTTTAAAAAAAACCTGACCGGCTGCAAGATTTGGACATGGTGGCATCATAACAGGACAAATCAACTAGCCACAACTCAAGTAATGTACTTACTGGACGTATCAGTGTTTCGACAGCATCCCTAACATAATTGTTCGAGATTGTGAAGAATGAATTCCCACACTTTTTCTAGGATAGCATATTATAATCAACTATGTATATGATTACACTCTTTCTAGGATAGCATATTCCGGGCTACTATAGACTAATATATAAACTAGTTTAATTAGTAACAATTATAATATAGACTTTGGGGTAATATAGACTTTTTAAGTGATAGAAGTCTTATAAGAATTGAAAGAGGCTACTAGAAGTCTTTTAGGCTTATAAGACATTTTGAGAAAAATGTCTTATAAGAGGTAAAAAAAGAACACTAAAAAAACTCTTGTAAGAGGGGGACCACCTCTTACAAGAGGTAAATCTCTTATAAGAGGAAAAAAAGAACACTACCTAAGACCTTCTCCCATTATAATATTGCTAGTATTATACACGTGCGTTGCATGTGGAAAAAATGGGGAGGGGAAATGAAAAGGACAAAAAAAATCTAGTATCATACACGTGCATAGCACGTGGGGAAAATGGGGAGGGGGAATGAAAAGGACAAAAAAAAATCTACCAACACGTGCGCTGCACGTGTTGACAAAATGACACAATGACAAATGACACTAAGCCCTTCTCCCATTATAATATTAGAGATTAGAGATTAAAGATGTAAATTTTATTTTGTTATGCTCTTTTTAATGAATGACTAAAGCATATATATACCCACTGTTTTACTATTAAAAAAAAAACCTATGTATTTTCTTTTTGGGGGTGTGCACTTATTGTACAAATGATGCACTCTTTTTTAATGCACATAATGTTTGTTCCCTTTGAGTAATGCTTTAGTCACTACTAATTTCACTACTATTTTATTCACTATCTTAGGTGGCATGCTTTTATTGGAAAGTTTCTCCACCTACTCTATCTTTTCCTACCTATTAGAGTGTGCCACCTAAGATAGTGAAGAAAAATGTAGTGAAATTGGTAGTGGATGTAACATTACTCTTTTCTTTTTTATTAGTAACAGTATACTCAAAGGTAAATATTATATTATTTTTTATCCCTCGAAGAAATTTTATGGTTCCGACCTGGCCCTAGTTCTCAATTTTTCTTCCTCGAGAAGTGTGGAGATATAAATGATCGAAAACTATGAATTTATAACAGAATAAGGAAAACTAATTGTTATGGGTGACAAAAGAAATAAATCAGGGTATGCCTAAGAGGGTTTTAAAAAAGTAAAATATTTTCCTTGTTTGGATGGATCATTTTACTTTTAAATAAATGCAACTTTATGGTGGTATGTATATATGCAAATAATGATGTTTGTTAGTGATGCATATGCAAATAGTATTTTATGATTGAATAATAGACAATTTCAAAATGTTTGAGTGACCTATGTGCAAATAACTCTTAAATTAAAGAGTAATGATACACACACTATATTCTCCATCACAATTTTTCTTCACTATCTGAGATGGCACACTACTAATGGAGGTTATTGTAGAGTAGATATAGAGTAGGTGGTTGAAACCTCCAATTAAATGTACCATTTTGGATTGATGGGCTTGGGCCTTAAACTCTTTTAAAACCCACTAAAACTCGGTCTTTTTTCCTAACCAACAGCTAAATCAGGTTTAAAAACTCATAATCTCTAATATCTAATAATCTCTAATCTCTAATATTATAATAGGAGAATTGGGGTTGTCATTCCTAGACCTTCAACCATCTAACCTTAACCATTTATTTTGTAAGTGGGAGTTATATTAACCATTCATTTACTCCACTGTTGTTAGTTACTATAATACTCTCAAAGTTCAAATTTATTTACAACATAATTATTTACAAAAGTATCACTTATATAAAATAAAAGTTAATGTCACTAGAGGTAATTTGTAAAGAGTATGTGATGAGTAACGGGAGGTCTCAGGTTCGAAGCAAGATTATGTCTTTGTATTTAATTTAAATAGAAGACAAAAATTTATTAGGACGTGCATCACACGTGCAGATTACTACTAATAATAATCTATCTAATCTAATCTAATATTTTAACGGGAGAGTTGGGATTGTGAAACCAAACAAACATGTGCATTGTAACAAAAAAACACGTGCATAGCTAATATAAAGGAGGTCTTAGGTTCGATGCCAGATAATGCCAAAATCTTTTACTTTAAAAAAACTAGTAATTTACACGTACGATATATATATATATATATATATATATATATATATATATATATATATATATATATATATATATATATATAAGGGAGTGATCATGTGAGAACTAGTTCACATGATAAGCTTCGTGTGAACTTTTTATGTAGCCATCACATGGATGATCTGAACCGTTCACATTGTTTAGAATGAAAAAATTGGCCTAAATATATAAAATCAATTTATTTGAATTTCATTTGTCCATCCATCACGTTATTATAAAAAAAACGATATTCAGCCATACAATTTGTAACACTTAAATATATGGATAAATAAATCTCAAATGACTTGATTTCTCATCTTTAGTCTAATTTTGGTGTATAGATCAAACTGAACGGTTCAGATTTTTCAATTTGTATCTCAAAACAAAGTTCACACTTGGTTCTCACCGAAGGAGTTCTCACATGATCAGATCCATATATATATATATATATATATATATATATATATATATATATATATTAAAGAATTCGACGTTGTCTGACATCGAACCTAAGGCCTCCTTTATATTAGTTATGCATGTGCATTGCACGTGTTTGTTAGGTCAATGCACGTGATTGTTTGGTGACAAGCTCTCCCATTAAAATAGTAGAGATATATTTACAAATACATGCACCGCACGTGTAAATTACTGGTAATAATATAATGAGAGAGTTGGAGTTGGAGTTGTCGTATGTAAACATACCAACTTACGTGTATTGCGCATATATAACTAATATAAAGAAGATCTCAGATTCAATGCCTGACTACGTTTAAGTTTTACATTTAGAAATATACTAGTGTTACCCTGTGCAAATTGCACAGCCTAAAATAGTTTTGAGAGAATCATGAAAATTATATAGGACTCCAAAAGAATGTGAGATAATTGGGAGAAACTTATGAATATCATCCCTACTGGGGATAGGAGCGGCGTGGGGGTGGGGCAACGGGGAGCACGAGCGGTGTGTGTGTGTGTGTGGAGGGGGGGGGGGGGGCTGGGACGGGCCTCGGGAGGTAGGGGTGGTGGGGGTGCGGGAGTAAGAATGACGGTGGGTTTGGGAAGAGCCGTGAAGTTTTATGAGATTGTGAAAGTGAGGGTAAGAGACTATGTTTGAGGGAATGCGATTTTTATTTTATTTTGGTTTTTTAATAAAATCGTGTGTAATGCACGTATTAGTTAAATATGAATCCATATTTTTTCTCTCCTTTATCTATTTTAAAATAGAGAAAATAGAAAGAGTGTAGACTCTCTCTCTCTCTCTCTCTCTCTCATATTAGTATAAAATATAGATATATTTTACTTTCACTTTCAGTATGTGTAGGTAATCATGTGGTACTATAAAGAAAAAAATATGTTAGGAATTTGAATATTGAAAACTTTTGTAAACATTGAAAATAATTATTGTCGAATATTATTAGACCCGTTGGGTACGCGGGAACTGATTGGATCCAAACCGGACACGAAAAAATTAAATAGACCCGAATCCGGATCCGGGCCTGGACCCGTTGCCATGGGGCAGGGTTTGGGTATCTCACTACCCGACTTGATCGGACCTAATACCAGTGCTATCAAGTACTTAAGTCCGATGGACCCGAATAAAACTTCTGCATGTGCATGTGTATATTTATGTATATATCATATATATTTATATATAAGTTTTTTTTAAAGAGAATATTCATATATGTAAGTTGAAATGAACATTAAATTTTATAGAAAGAGATTACAACTTATATAATATACTAGGTATGCCCGTGGGCACGTGCCTACGGCACGTATTCGGAACGATACAACATATAAAAAATTATGTAAACAGTAAGGGATGATTTATATAGATGTTTATTTGCTAGTAGACGTTGATGTATTAATATATTTTAAAGTAGGATTATGAAGTGACCTTGATATTTATTGGGTTGTATATTGCAGGATTATTTGTCAGCAGCTCGGGATTCAAAAATAGTATTGTGAATCTACAGAAGTAATGAATCGGAAATTTCTTGTTATGTGTGACTTGAGCATACGAGATTTCTTTTTTGATTTGGAGTCTAACATAAGTAGCAATTCATTTTCTATCTGCATGAGTTACAGTTAACGTCTCAAACTGCTTGAGTTAGTTCACTCTTGTTTGTTTTTTATGTAGTTAACCATGTATGAATTTAAAAGAGAAATATGTTGCGAAGTATATGTGAAGTGAAATTGCAGCAAAACAGATCAAGATACAATTTTGCAGCTACAAAAACCCGAAATACAGGGATTAAGCATGGATTTGTCCATAGAAGCACGATCAAGCGAGTCAATTAAAAAATTTGCAACGATCTTTCAAAGCAGCAAATACCCAAATATTCAAAAAAAAGCATAATAATAAAAAAAGCATTCTAATCAAAATTAAGTCAGTGAAGCATTCTAATATAAGACAATTACTCAGTGAAGTATAATACACCTCAGATAAAATCTGGTAATTCAAAAGCAATTAAATGGAAGTGAATGTTATTGAATTATGAAAGCATAATCCGAAAAAGAAAAACATAATTAAAAATTTGAAAAAAAAAACATAATCCGAAATTGAATAACAAAAAAAAATTTTAACTGTTTTTTTTTTGGACATACCTAGGTTAAAAAAAAAGAGAAAGAGAGAGAGAAAGAATTATGAAAAAGGAGAAAAGAGAGGGAACAGAAAGAGAATAATAAATGAAGGAGTTGTTTTGTTTTGGGGGAAAAATTTTGAATTTTTGGGGAAAACATTTGGGAGGGAAAATGTCTTTTGGAAGCAAAAATTTAGACCGTTGATTTTATTCCAAATGAATGAGAACCACTTGATAGCTTTTTTTTTTGTTTCATTATATAAATATTTACACGTGCGATGCACATTTTTATAAATATATATATTTTTTAAAAAAATTATGACGTTGCTATCATCGAATATAAGATATCTTTTATATAAGTTATGCATGTTGTTGCACGTGTTTGACGCGTGTAAATTTGAAGTCATTCATTAATCATCCCATTAAAACTTGTTCACACTGAATCTCAACTATAGCTTATTTACAGTGAGGCCCAAAAGACAGAGAGAAGACAGAGAGCGCAGAAATGGCGAGGCCCTTAAACAGAAGAGACACGTCAGTCTTCTTTTGGGCAACGCTGGTTCTATGGTCAGTTTCTGTTGTGTTTGAGATCAGCTTCAATAAGAGGAGTGAGCTTTTTGCTATCATCTTAGGCCTCTCTTTCTACCAAACTGCCAATTGGGTCATCAGATTTTGGATATCAAGAGACCCTCTCTTTGTCAACACTGCAGTCTCCCTGCTTCACTCCTGCGTCACTTCTGCTTCAGGTGAAACACCCAGAATGCCCTTTTGGTTGTTTACTTAGTTTGTTGGCTTGGGTTAAATTGGAGGGGCTTTTTGAGAATTTGGGGTTGTGGGTTTTTAGTGTTTGGGTTGTGAGATGCTTTATTTGCTAGTTTTGATGGTTGAGGTTGATGGGTTGTTCTAGGAATTGGAGGGGGTTGGAGAATTTGGGGAAATGGATATTTTTTTAAGATTACTTGGGTTTGAATTAGTGGTGTATGAAATTACTTTATTTGGTGATATTGGGTGTTGGAATTAGGGTTACCCTTTATGGATGAGATTAGGTTTGAGATTTACTAGTTTTAAGACTTGAAGTGATATGGGCAGATAGAGTAGAGTACCATATTCGATTTTTTGCTAATATTTATAGTTAGAATACAAGTGCAATTCCCTCAACCCTTCTACAACTTCGAAGTTTTAGCCGGATCTTTTTCACAAGGTATCAGAGCACACCCTAGGTTCAAATCTCGCCTGGTTCGTTTATTTATTTTGGAATTAAAAAAAAAGCCACATTTTGTTGGACATTTATCTCGTTGCCCATTCAAAGAATGGGGTGCTTTCTACAACTTCGAAGTTTTAGCCTAGTGGCAGGTATTTTCACATTTAGTTAGATTGCTTTTAGGTTTGGATATATGTTTGTTATGAGATTGGAGGTGTATGGACTTGTGAGAAGAATGTTAAGTGTAGTTGAGTTCTGATATGATCCTGAAATTAATGTTAGAAGTACTTGAATTTTGAATTCTTACAGTTAGTTGATATTAAAGATTGGGGTATTCGCAGCTAAAAGTTACATTGGGTGCAGACTGCAATTTTTATTTTGGAGTTATTTGAAGTCTTTGAGGATATGGGTTGGGTAATAGTTTCTCAGTGTTGTTTCAAGCCTCTTACTTGCATCCGATGATTATTAACTACGATGACCATTACACTTTCCATTTCATATGGTGCCTTTTTCTGACATATCTTGACAAGAAGTTAAGAGCTTGCATAGTTCACTCAAGGAAAAAGAGTTAATGTTTTGTGTTTTCAATAGATGCTTGAAGTTTGAGAGGACACCAAACAGAAACATATCAAGAAAATTAAATATATGGAAAATCACAATATTCTTGGCCAATATGGGAGAATGGGAAGCCATTTCAGTACTCTCTGTTGTGTACGAGACCAGTTAGACTAATTGGCAACTAGCATGCTAGTTGTTTGTCTAACTCTCTACTTTGTCATCTCATGGTTTGATTATATGACACATATATTTTGTACCTAAATAGATTTTTCTCTCTTCTATGAGGATGCCATCATGCTTTACTTGATCTATTTGTATTATTTTCATGGCTCAACCATGTCTGACTTTTCAGTTCATCTAGTAATTTATGAATACAAATTTTCTCTACTAGTGTACTCTTGTGCAATATTGCACAAATTTTCAAAATAAAAAAAAACAAATATTTTTAAAAATTGATGCAATTATTTGTAAACATACAAATATTATAAACTATCATAATTATCATGTTTTTTGATATTTTAATTTACAAAAAAAATTATTATCATAAAAACATACAAACAATTTTAATCACAACTACGAGGATGCCATAATTATATCTATATCTTATACAGAGATAAGAGAGAGCATGAGAGGAGAGGGGAGAGAGGAGAGAGCATGTCTGCCTTGGGAAAATAGCAGATTTTTTGCTCAAGTTCTCATGGCTCCACGTTCCCTCTCTCATCATTATCACCCCCACCTCTTTGATTTCCACGCCCATCTCAGAACCGACACCAAACCCCCCACACTCTATCGTCACTTCAACTTCCCCACCCCACTAAATCCTCTTTTCCCCCTAAGCCTGTTTTTCCTTCCAAACCCACCCCATTTCATAACCCTAAAAATCCTCATCCCAAACCCATAAAGAAGATGGAGCGGCAATGCATACGATGCAGTGAGAATGATCACCTGACGGCGGACTGCTGGAAGAGTGGTATTCACTGTTTCAACTGTCATAAGTTCGGCCACAAAGTTAGAGATTGTGCTCTCCACAACCGAAGGGAAACCCTCGCCATTGAAATCCCCCACAACTCAGAGATCGCGGCAGCACTTTCTGGGCTGCATACAAGCGCCTTCCTCCACTTGATCAACCCGCGCACTTGCCCAGAGACGACGGCCGTGGAGAGTGCCCTCAACTTCGCTTGGAAGCGTCAAGGAGGCTGGTGGGTCTTGAAGAGAGTCAGCGAAGGGGTTTTCCATGTTCAATTCTCTTCAGAGGAGGAGGCCAAGAAGGCAATTGTCGACGAAGTCTTCCAGTTCTCTGGGTTCAATGCCACTTTTTCGCCGTGGTCCATGGACTACGATGCTAAATTGAAACCTAAACCCGACTTCATCTGGATTAATGTCCCCCTGTTACCTTTCCATATGTGGAACCAGTCCTCCCTCGAACACCTGATGAAACCCTTCAGTAAGTTCATCACCATGAGTGGCAAAATGAAGAATGGGGTTTTAAGAGACCAAGCTCTGGTCCTGATAGAGGTTGAGGATGTTACTCTCATCTCGAAGGCTATTCAGGTTCACTGCACGGTGCCGTGGACCAAGGAGCTTCAGATCCATAAAGTCCCTGTGCTTATTCTGGGAAACCCCATTCCTATGGAGGACGTTCGTCAAGGCAAAGTTCAACTATTCACGTCGGGGAGTGGCCCTATGTCTTTCTGGTGTCAGAGAATCCTTAACGGGGTCGCATGGCAAAGTAGTTCAGGCGCCATCTCAGGGAATCGTTGGCGATGCGAAAGGTAAGGGCAAATTCATTGGCAAAAATCTTTTTGTTATGCAATCTCAGGGGATGCAAAATCAGGAACAGATGGCAGAGAATTTTTGAATATTTTGGGTCTCGCTGAATCAAGTATGGAAGGTTCTAAACTGGTCCCCCCCTAAAGCTAGCAGCGGATTCCGTGGGGGCTAAGGTGGATGAAAATTTTATTTTCAACGCTATCCTATTGTGGAGACTGCTCAGAAGGGCAATTTGGGAATTGAATCCAGTGAATCGAATAATATCCCAGATATCTCAGCCAGCTCTGACGATAGCAAAACTATTGAGGAAGTGCGGCAAATGGTTTGGAAGGGGAGGGTTGTTACCGTCCCACTTTCACTTTACAATGTGATTCAACCGGCAGTTGAGTCTGCTTTTAAAAAGACTGTGGTTAGGAAAATTGAAAAACTTGAAACCACTCATGCTATGCAGTTCAGCTTAGGCACTGGTGGAGCTGGTACTGCCAGCTTCAAAACTAAGTCTTTAATCCCCCGTAAACCAAAGCCTAAATCTTGTGCAAGTTCGGACTCTGTTCATCCTGGGTTTGATGAAGAAACTAGCAAACACAGAAAACAAAGTCGATATCAGCATCCAAAAGCTCCTGTACCAGGCCATTCATGAAACATCTGAGTTCCTCCATCAAAGCAGCAGCCTCCTTAAAAAATGAAGGTACCTCATCTTCTATGTTTTCAGTTACCAATGCCTGTAACAATCTCTTTGCTTTATTATCGAATGAGGATATAAATGAGGTAGCTGAATTTGTAGGAGTGGAGGTTGTTGGGCCACACTCAATCATTAAGCTTAAGCAACCAGTGAGTGTCTCCGTTGATCCCCCTGAGCAACAAAGACAACTCAGCTGAGTGCTCTGGGTTATCTGGTTTTGTTGTTACTTGTTTTGCTGCTCGTTTTATCTTTTTCCAATGAAGATTGCCAGTTGGAATGTGCGAGGGTTTGGCAACCCTAACAAATGTGCTCTGATTAAAGACGGTATCTGAAATGCTCAGATTTCAGTGGTCTGCCTTCAAGAAACCAAGCTCAATAACCCCTCTATCAGGAAACTCACATCTATTGGAGGTACTTTGCTCACCAAATGGATGACACTAGATGCAATTGAGAGCTGTGGAGGGCCTCTAATTGGATGGGATGACAACATCCTTGATTGCTTCTACTCTGCAGTAGACATTTTTTTCATTTCTCTTTATTTTAGAAACAGAACTTCTGGTGCCGAATGATCACTTACCTCGGTCTATGCCCCGTTTGAGCTTGATGATAGAACTCTTTGCTTCAGTGAAATCTTTCTTAGAAGAAGCTATTTATGTGATGCATGGGTCCTCTGCGGGGATTTCAATGTCACCATATCCAATTCTGAGAGGAAAAGAGGTCAGAGTTCCGGCAGAGATATGAAGGATTTCAGGAAATTCATCCAGCATCTGCACCTCATTGACCTCCCTCATGCAGGTAGAAAATTCACCTGGTCTAATCTGATAGCTAACCCGGCTCTTACTAGATTAGACAGATTAGACATTCCCTCCCAAGAATTGCTTCAGACCACTGTCCTCTCATCCTGGACTCAAAGGCTATCCTTAATAGGCTCTATTACTTCAAATTTGAGAAAGCTTGGACTACTAACGAGAGCTATACCCCTGCTGTAAATGACTGGTGGAAGAGTTTTGTCTGCAAAGGCTCGTTTGCAGATATATTTGCTTACAAACTTGTGCTGCTCAAGAGGAGAATTAGAAGTTGGAGAAATGAAGTCTTCGGACATATTCCTATTCGTAAGAAGGCTCTACTTGAAGAATACACCAACTTGATATTACGGCAGATGATCACCCATTAGATCCAGCTCAATCCAATGAACTCTCATTAGCACAAAAGGAATACCAGACACTGGTCCAAGCTGAAGTAACATATTGGAGACAAAGATCCAGAGTCACTTGGATCAAGGAAGGTGACGCAAACACTAAATTCTTTCACTCTATTGCAGATGACAGACGTAGAAAGAACTTTATTTTCTCCCTGATGCATAACGGGGACCTAATCACTGATCATAATAATATCATATCCTGTTTTGAGCAACACTTTAGTGAAATTTTTGGTAGCTGTACAACTGACTTCAGGATAGATTGGTCTATCCTATACCCTCATCGAAATGACAACCTCTCTATGCTAGATGCTCCATTCACTATGGAAGAGATCAAGAAAGCAGTGTTTGACATGAGCGGAGATAAAGCTCTAGGCCCGATGGTTTTTCTATGTGCTTCTACCAGCGTTTGTGGGAGGTTATCCAGGCAGATTTACACCGCATGATGACTGATATTCAAAATGGGGAAGCTGATATTGGAAGACAGAATTACTCCAGTATTGTATTAATTCTCAAGTGTGACGGGGCTAACACTGTCTCTGAATTTTGACCCATAAGCCTCTTTAATTGACCACTGAAAATCTTTACCAAAATTCTAGCCAACAGATTAAGCCTTCTGCTCAATTCCCTTGTATCCTCATCACAGAGTGCCTTCTTAAAAGGAAAATCCACTATCGATTGTTTTCTGGTTGCCCATGAAACTATTAACCTATGTTGCAACAAGAAATCAGATACCCTAATGATGAAGATCGACTTCCGCAAAGCATTTGATACACTCAGTTGGGACTTCATTGAGCAGATGCTAACTGCCAGAGACTTTGGTCCAAGATGGTGCATGTGGATTAGTTCAATCCTTTGATCTGTTAAATCCTCAGTGCTGGTTAATGGGTTAGGGGGGAGAATTATTAATTCCAAGAGGGGTCTTAAGCAAGGAGGCCCTCTCTCGCCTATGCTTTTTATCCTGGCTGTGGATGTACTGGCTCAAATGTTAAGATGTGGACCGAGCAACAGAACTTTTTCTCAACTTCAGCTCAGGGGCTCTTTTGCTTCACTATCTACCCTCCAATTTGCTGACGACATTCTCATCTTCTATAAAGGTGACGAACAAGAAGTGCTTAATTTAAAATTACTCTTTCATATGTTTGCTAACATTTCATGCCTAGACATCAATTTCTCCAAGTCTTCCATTATCTATTTTGGTTCCTCAAAGGCCAAGCTTCAGGCTTTCTCTCAACAAGATTCTCTACCCACCAAATATCTAGGCATGCCCTTGGCCAAAGGCAAATTAAAGAAGAGAGATTGACAACCTCTTCTTCTGAAGATTGAGAGGAGATTATCTACCTGAAAAGGGCGCATGCTATCTAGAGGAGGCTGACTGATCCTAATTAACTCAGTGTTCTGCCAACTTATTATGCCCCCTTTAAATTGCCTCACTGGGTTATTGTAAGAATTGACCAGATAAGAGGTAGATTCTTCTGGGTGGGTGTTGATACTAATGCTTATGGGGCCACATGCACAAACTGGAAACGCACAACCCAAAGAGCAAGAGGGCTTAGGTGTCTTGAATCTGATCAATTCAACAATGCCTTACTGATGAAGTGGTGGTGGAAGCTCTTGGCAGATAACTCTCTTGGCAGCCAAATGCTTATGTCCTTATATTTTAACAGAGCTTCAAATTCTTTCATCTGCTCTACCCAAGCATCATATTTTTGGAAGAGTATTCATAAATTAAGGGACCAATTCCTACTGGAGATTACTTGGCAACTTGGGGATGAGCAATTCATCAAGTTCTGGACTTCTAAGTGGATAGGAGGCCATATCATATCCACTTTATTCCCTGTCTTATTTGATGCAGCTTGGAACAAAGAGGCAACACTTTGCTCTCAGGGCCATCTTCATGATGGTAGATGGATTTGGAGACCTAGCTTAAACAGTATTTCCTCCACTCGCCTTATTCTTGAGAAAGATCATCTGTTGCACCTCATCTCCAACTTGCAACCTTCTACCAATGCGGATATTCCCACTTGGAGGCACTCTAGCTCAGGGGTCTACATAGTCAAATCAGCCTATTCCTTCTTCAATATTTCGGGCCTTAAATCACCCTACTTCAGAGCTTGTTGGCAGAACTTAGCATCCTTCAAATGCAAGATTTTTATTTGGATGTTGAGTTGGGAGATTCTCAACTCCAAGGCTAGGCTACACTCTAGAGGATGGGATGGTGATTAGACATGCAGGGCTTGTGCGTGCCCGGTTGAAACCACCTTACATATATTTTTTGACTGTCCGGTGGCTGTTCACACATGGGACCACTTCACCCACCACTTCAACATTCCTCACTTGCCGACATCCACTTTAGATTGTTTCACATGATGGTGTTTTGATTCTTACAATCACAAATACACACTTGGCTTCTGATTACAATTGCTTCTTGTTGGAGTATCTGGATGGCTAGGAATGATAGAACTTTTAACAACAAGCATAGTACAGTAGATAAGCTTATCTCTAATGTTAAATTCTGGTTCTCTCATTGGCTAGATAACAATGAAAGCTCCAAGAAGAAGGCCAAGATCTTGAAGGAGTTAGATGATGCTGGGGCTAGAGATCTACTCAGGAGCGGACGTGACTCTCCACTTTGCAGTGATGGAAGCAATCAAGAGTAGTCGAGCTTGTTACTTTGGTATTTTGGGGACCCATATTGTCCCGTGTTTTGTATATGTTAATGACTTGACCGGTTTATGATGTGTGCTGGTTTAATTGTGGGTTGATTTTGTTCCGAGTGCAACTTTGTTGAGTGGGGGGGGGGGGGGGAGGGGGGATGAAATCATAATTTTGTCTATAGTAGAGGAGTACAACAATAGTCTGCTGCCCTCTCTACGATTCAACGTTATGCCATCTCGAACTCGCGCACTCGTAGTGCTTAGCTCTTAGTACAATCCCACCATTTGTAGCTTGTAATAGCTTTCTATTTCTTTTCTAATATATATATTAAGTTCGTGAGGTAAGGTTCCCCCCTACCTTTTACCAGTCAAAAAAATTACAAAATTATATTACATGATTTTTGCTAAAAGAAAAAAAGATATGTACTGAAGTATATGAACAATAAAATTTCTCATATACAAAAATATATTGTGTAGCAATCAATCCAAGAGCACTCAATCCAAGGGCACCTCTTAGTCCTATTGAAAAGTTGACACCCTGAAGGCCCGATGAATGATTCTAACAGATGCCTAAGAACCCCATTGTCACTTGTCAGAGTGGAATCCTGAAACTAAAACAATGCGTTTGAAATATTTCAAGAAAAAGAAAAATGCAGAGAAATAAGAACATCTTTCAGATAATGTATACAAAGAAAAATGAACTTTCATGTCCTTGTCTACCTATTCTATCTTCACCTAGTTCATAATGATTAATGTGTACCTGCACCTCATCAGTAGTTTCCGATGGTTTAAGCAATCGACCCCAAATGTACTGCAAGAAAATTAAAATTATAAAAAGAAGTTAACATATAATATCTAAAACCTTGATGTTAAAAAAGAAAAATCATGATTTTGAAAAACCTTATGCTTAAGAGAGAGTTGTGTTGTGAGGATAATACATTTTTTTTAAAAGGAGCAAGAGGGAGGGTCCTGGATTAGAGAGAGAGAGAGGTGGAGGTGGTTTTAAAGATGGATGGGAGAGAGAGAGTGAGAGTTAAGGGACCCTGAAATCAAGGAGAGGCAATTGAATTTGTTATTTCTTTTTAAGTTGATTTTATCAATCTAAATTCAAATTTGAATATCATAATTTCAGTGGGAACCCCTACATTTCCTCTTCGTTCTTCATTTCAAAATAAAGGAGAGAGGGGGTAGACCTATTTTGATGTAAAACGTAATTCTAAATAGAGAATTTCCAAGAATCTTAGAGGATTAATTTTACCAACATGTAATGCGGATCAAAGTTAGAATTTTAAACAATTAATCGGTTTGATGGATTTTCAAGAATTGAATTAAGTTTAACAAGCCCAATTAATAATTTAGTTCTAACAATCAATAATTAAATTTCTAAGCGTTTTTAGCAAGTAAAAGAGTCAATATTGATTCGTACTCTAATTAGGCAAGTGGAACACTCGATCTTTATATTTGTGGTCGACAGTTAAATTAAATAATATAGTAGAGATGATAAAGCAGTACAATACAAATATTTGAAAAGTGAAAAGAGTATACCGAGGTTCGAAGCAAATCATGTAAGATCTCGAGTGGTTGCAGCGGCGGGGCAAGGCAGCGGGCAACGCTGCGGGGCAGGAACGGCTGCGGTTCTGGCGGTGGTGGGCGACGGAGGAGTCGCAGACTGGCCGTCGACGGTGGTCGACTGGGAGCGGGCAGACGACGAGCGAGGAACATCGACGAAGAGTTGTCGACAAGGAGGGGTTACGGATTTGAGAGCTGGCATCGCTGGGTAGGGGTAGAGCCGTCGACGGGGAGGAGACATGGACTCGGGGTGGTCGACTGAGGGAGAGAGGGGCGAGTGGGTGTCGGGATCGATGGCGGGTAGTGGCGATTGAGATCGACGGCGACACAGTACGATGACAGAGGGATTTGGGTCGGGATCGAAGAAGAGAGAAGGAGACGAGGGCGAGAGGGTTGGGGGTTGGAGATGGCGGCGGGTAGAGGAGGTGGGCTGATGAGGCTTGGTGTAGGGTCTTGGTAGAGCTCAGAGGAAGAAGACGAAACGGGAGAGGATTTGGGCGATGGGTTAGGGATTTCGGGAATCGACAGAGAGGGGAAGAAAAAGGAGAGAGAGCATTGAGATTAGGGTTTTATTAATTTGGGGATTAGTGTTAGGAATTTTTATTGGATTTGGGATAGTTTTTGAGTTTATCACAAACCCTAAAATTTTATTAGGATTTATCACAAATCCTAATAAGTTGGATCTCAATTGTATCACACAAAGGAGAGATGAAGAGCGAAACTCAACACAATAAATTTTTAATCAAGAATAGCATACTTTCTCATTAATCTCAAGACCTATAAATAGGCTCAAAACAAATCTTGATACAAAATCTCAAAATATTCAAAAAATCTCAAAAATATTCTAATGCATAAAGAAAGATTACATATGGTTATAATTGCCAAAAACAAATATGGTACTGAAATAAAATACTAAACTAAACTAAACAGAATAGATGTCCTCATCATATTTGCTTAATATATAGTATAATACCGATTAACCAATTAAATTTTGGAAACTATGCTAAAACAAAGAATTGCATAATAAAATCCCTTGCTATTGCAAAGGAAAGTTTAGGAAACTAAATCCATATTTTATGTCTACGGTTATGATTAAACAGAAGCACATAATCCTGAACTCTAATTTTGTTCAACTAACTAAAAAATATTGTATTATCTAATTTTTCAAAGTAACAATTCATACCGAGTCAATATCCATTACAAACTTATCATCACCTACAACTGACCTAATTCCATTTTAATTATCAAGAAATCATCCAAATCATCACTTTATCCCAAATAATTACATCTCATGAATCAACTACTCAAAAAAAATAAACTTTGTTATTAAGAACTGCGGTTCAATCGATGATAGTCTCAAAATAACTGAAGTTGCTCCCATGTAACCATGATAGGGCAAAGAACTACCAAATTTGAGCATCATTTTACCTGATTAAATCAAATAAAAGAGTAGCTAGAAGGTATACTTGCACTATAACATCAACTGCCTCCCTCGGCATCCTCCTCGTCACCAACCTCATGCTCTGTGAGCAACTCATCCATATGCACAGTAGAAAGATGCAGTTACTTTTCAATTGCATAGTACTCTTAGGAGGCATAGCTTATATTAGATCCGGATCCTCTGCCATACTTTTTAGTATTGCAGAGAAGAAGGGTTTTATTCTCATCCGTCGGATACATCCAACGGATGGGAATCAATCTACTTGAATAAATTGTATTTAAAATTGATTTAGAAAAATGATATGACTAATTTGTAAAATATCATTCTAAAAACATAATTGACTCTTCAATGGCCATTATCCTGTCTTCGATCACCATCCTCTCCTTCGTCGCCATCTTCAGTTATCCGATCACCGCTACTCCCTCCTCAAATCCCTCCCCTACTTCTTCCTCCAAGCCTCCAAATTAGTAGAAGATCAAGTGAACTGATTTCAATATCAATTGAACTGTTACTCTTTGTTAAAGCAAAACTTTAAAAATAAAATAAAATTCAGTTACTTCCTTTTTTAATCTGGAATCAAGTTGGGTTAAGGTGATTGTAGAAGAAACTTAAAATAAGCGAATAGCCAATAGGCTGCACAATAATAATTAGGGCGGCGTGGGAAGGTAGAAGCGTGGTGGGAGCGGCATGCGGCCGTAGGGAGACGACGGCAAGCACGACTTGGGATGCGGTGCGTGGGGGTGGCATTGGAGGCGGCGTGGGAATCGGCAAGGTGTGAGGCTCGTGGCTGGTGGCGCGTGGCGACAGGGAGTCGATTGCAGCGGGCGATGACAGGGATGTGAGGCATGGCTAGCGGGGTGCGGCGTCAGGGAGGCTATTGCATCTTGCGTTGATAGGGATGGACTGGGGGGAATCGTGGGATGCGGAGGGTTAGGTAGGATTTAGATTTTGAAATGGGGAGAGAAAGAGGAGCAGGTTTGATTGAAAGTGGAACGAGAAGAGGAGGAAGATGAGCAGGTATTGAAAGTGGATGAGAAGATGAGGGGTCTTCTTCTTCCTCTTCTTCCTCTTCTTTATTTACTTTATTTTTTTATACGCTCTGAGCACGTGTTAGTCCTTACTTTGATTCTCCTTTTTCTGTTTGAAAATGGAGGAAAAAGAGAGGGGGTAGACCTAGTTGTATAATCTATAGTATATTGTCACAATTCTTTCTCCTTTTTCTCGGTGTAAATGAAATTCTTTTTACCATTGATTACTGTAACCTGTGTTATTTGTTTGGCTAAATATAAAAAAAAGTACACAAAGTTTTGGGCCAGTTTAAAAAAAGTACACTAAGGTTTTTTTTAAAAAAAAAATGACACATTGTTTAAAAAAACTCCACTGGGTTAGTTAGGGTTAGGGTTAAAAAAAACCACTTTCATCTTTCATTTGTGTTTAAAAAAACCACATTCATCTTTTATTTGTGTTTAAAAAAACATCACTTAACTAATCAGATGTTTAAATAAACCCCTCCGAACTGACCCTAACCCTAACCCTAACTAACCCAGTGGAGTTTTTTTTAAAAAATTGTGTCCTTTTTTTAAACAAAAAAACCTTAGTGTACTTTTTTTTAAACTGGCCCAAAACTTTATGTACTTTTTTTTATATTTAGCCTTATTTGTTATCATCGCTCATTGTTGCAAAAGTTCTCGGAATGACCAAATAAATGATAATGACAAAGAAGGTCAATTATTTTGCCTATTATAGTTTAGGAACATATTCTATTTATTTATTTATGTTCTTCTTTTTCTTATATATTCTCTTTTTTTTTTTAATGCCTATGCAGTTGTTGTAATTCTTTTGAATCAATGGATGGTCAGTGGGCCCCATCGCATGTTCGACCATGCTCAGTTGGTTGACAATACGTGGTTAGGAGCATATTCGGCATTATGTTTTTCCTGTGGTTACTTCGCATATGACCAACTGGACATGCTTAAATATCGTCTTTACAGTGGTTTGATCCCTTCAATCCTTGTTCACCATCTGTTACTGTTGGTTTGCTTCACGCTGGCCCTTTACAGGAATGTAACAATCAACTATCTTATTCTAACTCTTGTCTGTGAGGTATCTATGAAAATCCTAATGCAACTACAGTTCTGTCTGTTCATGCACAAGCTATATGTCCAAGTTATCTTCTATGTTACGAACAAATGCAAAATCCTTTAGTAACATCCTTCTTGGCATAGTTCTATCTCTGTAGAAGAATTAGCAGTAACATATTAACCATGGTATCAAACCTCCAATACCAAGATGCATTGGCCTATTCGGATTGGAAATTTGCCTATTGATACTCCTAACATCCCGATATTGACGATGACTCGCAGCCAATTCCCGATACCGGTACCGAGATTTGCAACCATGAAAGTAATAACACTGCCAGTTATTATAGGGGTTCAATTGAAGAGAACAATGACTTCCTTTTTCTGGGCCTAGGGCATCTCTAAATGACCAAAATTAGAACAATAGTGTTGATACTTGATATTCCCTTGTGATTCATCGCATCAAGTCAATAAATGATAAACTGCATTGATCAGCCAAGTTGATTCAGTTTCTGATCAATATTTTAATATCTTAACATGCTTCTGTACTTGGTATCTGTTTGTGTCCATGTATGCATACAGATCCATACTTGTAAATATATTCATAACTGTTTAGTTTGCATGCAGTGACTTCTTTGTTGGTAAATATCGAGGGCATATATGTTTATTTCTGTACATCTATTCCTAAATTCATATTTCTGCAACTTTAGCTTCTTAGTTGTGACCCATGTCCTTTTAATTATGTTCTTCCAGCTTCATTCTATCTTTCTTCATGCTAGAAAAGTACGACGAATGGCTGGACTGCGTGACTCAAGCAGCAGTATGGTGAAGGTGGAGTGGCTCCTTAACTGGGCCACGTTTTTTACAGCGAGGCTCGGGTGCCACGTGTGCATCACATACAAGCTCATCATTGATGCACAAAAATTTGGAAATGGAATTGAGCTTCCACTGGCCCTCTTAGGCATGTCTGGGATGAACCTGCTAAACCTTTTTCTGGGTCTTGATCTTTTGAGTGCATATAAGCGAGAAAGTAATCAGCAAAGGCACGAGGAATGACGGATTATATTGCTTACTGTGTCTCTTACGTTTCTGTTGTGTAATTTAGTTTGTAAATGAAGAAAGAAAAGAAAATGTGGTTATAGCTGTTGTTTGATTCTTTAATGTATTATCTGTAATATGATCCAAAACAAAATTGCAGTCATTTGTCTTCTATGTGCAAATTTTCAACACGGGCATGTTTTTGTTGAGCCAAGAAAACAGGGAGATAATTTTGACAGTAAAAAATATGTCAATGTTGTTTATGGTGAGGCATTCTTTTTAATACGACTTGCTTATGAACTATTAGCTCATTCATTGAAATGGCATAACAATCGATATAAGATGGAGCCCTAAAAGTCGAGCAAGCTGCGAACAAATTTTATGGATTTGACTTGTGTTAGTATTAATTGTGTCAAATTCTTCTCTAAAATGCCAATTTCGTTTCCCTGATTTGTTGTATGTAACTTGGCTTTTTGTTGAATATCCTACTATCTTTGGGTAAGACAAAATCCGGGTTTATGAAAAGGAAATTTGAATATCAGAGTAAAATGGCAAAAGTGTATTCATTAAATATATGTAGGGGACTTATTTAGGAACAAAAACCTGTCGAAGATAAAATTATAAAAAGGAGGAGGTCCGGACCCAGATTCAAAGTCTAGAGTGCTAACACCATAGAACCGAATTGACTAAAACTGGAATTAATCTTATTTAACTAGAGCCCACAAAAAAGTCACTTTTTTTAAAGACGACTTGTCCAAGTTTAACTTTAATCAACTCATGTATGCTTTAATCAGTGCTACTTATTAGGGGTATTAATCTATTGACCTAGTCGATTTGAGGGCATTAGCATTGGTATCGGGTCCGGTCGGGTCCTTCACTATCCGGACCCGGTCCCGGTCGGATCCTTCAATATCCGGACCCTAACCCGGTCCCCTACGGGTCCAAAAATTGGACCCGGACCCAGATCCGTGAGGACCGGGTCCGGTTCTGGGTCCGGGTCCTATTAAAATATTCCTACCCGTTCTGGTAGAAGCGGAAGTGTGAGCGGCGAGCGGAGGCGGCGAGCGGAGGATTTAGAATAGAGGAGAGAAGACAAATGCATGAGTTTTGAGTTTGGAATAGGAATATTTAGAATTGAGGAGGAAGGAGGGGAGGGATGAGGATAGAATATTTATTTTTATGTTGATTTTTTGGGTTTTTTTTAATGGATCCGGGTCGGGTCTCTATTGAGCGGACCCGGACCCGAAAGTACAATGGGTCCCATTTTAGGACTCGGACCCGGATCCGGATAGTCCGGGTCGGTTCCGTTCCAATGCCAGGTCCGGGTCAGATCCAAATTTCGGATATTTATACCAATGCCACAGGGAATGTTTGTTCTTGCTTGTTAAGTTAATCACAAGAATCGGTCACCGCAGAAAATGTCATAGCACTAGGGGTGCAAATGGCCAAGTCCGGCGGATTTTGACACATTTTTCACCCCATATCCGAACCTTGTATTCGCTCACCCCATCCGACCCATATTCAACGTGTTTATAGTTTTCCAAACCCAAACCCAACGGTATGAAATCGGGTGGGTTTTCGGGTCTGGCCGGGCATGGTGGGTTCGGGTTGGGATAGGTGAGTTCTAGTAAAAATTACAATTTTCTACTGATAATACAATACTTGCTCATTCTAAGATCTAGTCTTGACGAATCTAATCCATAAATTTCACAGTTGCCAATAAAGAATCTATATCGTATAACATAAACTAGTATAACTGTTACCGCTGATTTCGGTGTGGGGGTAAACAGATAGAATTTGTGAGTCCGAGAACAACCTGAACAGTTGACTCAACCTTCTTGTTCCTGTCGCAACCTGCAAGGAAGTGCGAAACACCGGGGTTGATTCCGGCGACGCACCCTCCGACGCTCTTGTCAGTAATCAGAAAAAGATTAAGAAAGAGCTTAAGTGGTGAAAAAGTGATTAACCTGGTCTTGGTGGTAGAGGGGTCGTATTTATAGTCGCCTTTGGAACGGTTAGGGGCCTGATTTCCCGCTTAACAGCAAGGAGGAAAATCCTCCCATTCTGTTTTGGGAAATCAGCCCATGATTCCCGGTGGGAGCAAATCAGGGCTGTTGATTAGGCTAAATCAGGGATCCTGATTTGCCCCTTGTTGATTTGGGTTCGCCTTGGGTCGGGACCCGAACCCAACAGGTGTGGATCCGCTCGCGGGTTATTGGATCTGTGAGAAGAAGATTCAGTACCCGCCTTGGATCCACTTGAATGTGAAATTACCATTTTACCCCCGAGCATCAAGATTCGTGCCCAATCTGGACGGCTCCGATTTAACCCCATTTTTAGCCATATCACGAGCCCCCCACTCCTAAAGACTGAGTGTGATCAGACTTTGAGGAGTAGTTTAACTGTTTTAGTGGCTGGTGGAGTTGTATCGGTGTCCGAATGGAGGATTTTGAATCTCGAAGGGGATAGCGAGGTAATTTTTGACGTCGTGTGTGGTTCTTTAGCTGCATCGGGTATCTGGCGGTCTTTTATCTATTTTTTCGAAGTGTTTATTTAATTTTGCGATGTGTTTGCTAATCGTTCGGGGTCTTAGCGGTATATTCTAGGTAATAATTGTTCGTTCAGAGGTTCGAAAATGTGCCTCCGAATTTCCAACTATTTTCCAGAATTTTTAGCTAATTTTTCCGAATTTTTAGCAATTTTTTCGCAATTTTTAAATAAATAAAACGATTTAAATAGATAAAAAACGATTTAAATACTGATTAATGACACGGCTCGATCTGAACCATTGATCACGGACGAGCACGAATTTCGGAAGGATCTGACGGTTGTTATCGCTCGGCAGCTTTTTTCTCCGTTTACGAGCTCGGAAAGGCACTTGCTCGGCTGCCGACCGGAGACTAGGGGGTTCGGCTGTCCGAGCGACGTGGCGCAATCTGAGCCATCGGATGGCGGCGCGCATTTCGAGACGGGCGCATTTTTCAAGAAAACACTATCTTGTCGTTTAGTGTCCTCGACGAGATCTGGGCCGTCTGATCGAGATCAGGCGCAATTCTTGAGGAGAAAGTGAGTTTTCCCCATTTGCGAGCTCGGAAAGGCACTTGCTCGGCTGCCGACCGGAGACTGGGGGGTTCGGCTATCCGAGCGATGTGGCGCAATCTGAGCCATCGGATGGCGACGCGCATCTCGAGACGGGCGCATTTCTCAAGAAAACACTATCTTGTCGCTTAGTGTCCTCGGCGAGATCTGGGCCGTCTGATCGAGATCAGGCGCGATTCTTGAGGAGAAAGTGAGTTTTCTCCGTTTGCGAGCTCGGAAAGGCACTTGCTCGGCTGCCGACCGGAGACTGGGGGGTTCGGCTGTCCGAGCGACGTGGCGCAATCTGAGCCATCGGATGGCGACGCGCATCTCGAGACGGGCGCATTTCTCAAGAAAACACTATCTTGTCGCTTGTGTCCTCGGCGAGATCTGGGCCGTCTGATCAAGATCAGGTGCGATTCTTGAGGAGAAAGTGAGTTTTCTCCGTTTGCGAGCTCGGAAAGGCACTTGCTCGGCTGCCGACCGGAGACTGGGGGGTTCGGCTGTCCGAGCGACGTGGCGCAATCTGAGCCATCGGATGGCGACGCGCATCTCGAGACGGGCGCATTTCTCAAGAAAACACTATCTTGTCGCTTAGTGTCCTCGGCGAGATCTGGGCCGTCTGATCGAGATCAGGCGCGATTCTTGAGGAGAAAGTGAGTTCTCTCCGTTTGCGAGCTCGGAAAGGCACTTGCTCGGAATCTGACTGTAGACAAGGGGTCTTGGCAGGACGAGCGATGCGGCGTACTTTGTCTCGAGACGATCCTGTTCCCAAGGGCATTAATGGTGCCTTGGGGTTTGTGCGGCGTTCCACTTTCCCCAGGTCATTAGGGACAACTCCTTCAATTAATGTGTGGCGTTTTAACTTCCGAGGATCATAATGGCTGGTTCTTGGAGGTTAGGCTATAAGTACTCCATTCCCCTTGTTATTTCAGTCGCAATCAACATGGAGTTTCTGACCTCGGAGGTATCTGCCTTGGGTAGCCTCTCTTTTGAGGTCCGGAGGGGTGGTTGCTCTTCTGCCTAGTTTTCCCTCTGTTCCTGATGGCCCTAAAGTGGATGTTAGGAGCGGGGGGGAACGAGGCAGTAGTGGTGACGACCGTAGTCCGGACCCGAGGGATGAGTTACTTCAGAAGGACGGGTGGTTGCCCTGTTGTCTTTTTCTTTTCCCGTTCCTCACTGCTCCGAAGGGGATGTCAGGAGCGGGAGGGAATAAGACAGTAGTGGCGACGACCATAGTCCGGACCCGGAGTGTGGGCTACTTCGGAAGGACGGGTGGTCGTTCTTCCACCAAGATCTTCTGCCTTCCCTGTTTGCTCCGCAGCGGGTGTCGGGGTCGGCAGAGATTGTGGTGGGAGAGGTGATCATCCATGTCCGAATCCGAGGGGTGAGCTTGTTCGGAAGGACGAGCGGTCGTTCCATTACCATGATTTTTCCGGACCATCTGAGCTCGTTGTTAGCAACTGTGAAGGCGCGGTTGCCAGAGTCCTCTGCCAGGCCGAGCCTTCCAGTTGCAAACAACTAGCTCGGGATGGTGCGCTTCTCCACCATGAGTTGTGGCTCGGACTTCCGGACCGTCTGAGCTCGTTGTTGGCAACTGTGAAGGCGCTGTTGCTAGAGCCCTCTGGCAAGCCGAGCCTTCCAGTTGCCACCAACTAGCTCGGAATGGTGCGCTACTTCTGATCTCTGAGTGTTGATGGGCCCCCTCCCATCTCTGTCTTCCTTCCGGGCTGATGGCTTCTGGATGTCATCCCGGAGGAGTCAGAGATGGGGGGAGTGCAGATCTGTTTTTGACCGGGGCCCGTGGGTCGGCGGAATACCGACTGAGACACGGGACCTGGGGGGTGCTCGCTGAGGGCGGTGCCTTAAAACTTTGAATCAAAATTTTTCCAGGTTCCTCTAGACATAGGTGGGGCGTCCGAGGGTTCAATCGTCCGAGCGACGTGGCGCGCCCTGAGCCGTTGGATGGTGGCGCGCATCTCAAGATGGGCACATTTCTCAAGAAAACACTATCTTGTCGTTTAGTGTCCTCGGCGAGATTTGGGCCGTCTGATCGAGATCAGGCGCGATTCTTGAGGAGAAAGTGAGTTTTCCCCATTTGCAAGCTCGGAAAGGCACTTGCTCGGATTCCGACCGGACCCTGTTGCAGACAAGTTCGGATTGCTTGTGGCTCGGATTCTGATCCCCTGTAGCCGAGCTAGTTGACTTGGTAATGGAGATAGTGGTGATGGGCCTTCGCGACGTTTCGAGAGCAGCCCAAAAGTCGCAAACTTTCGTTTGGAAGTCCAAGGGACGTTCCATTTTTACTATAAATCTTCACCCCCCCCCCCTAGACCAAGTCTCATTTTTCACTTTTACTCTCTCTCTTCAGTTTTTACTTTGCTTCGAAGTTTTTAGCTCTCTGGTGGCGTTGCTAGCTGTCGCGGTAGCGTTCCTTGTTTCCGGCGAACTTTCCGACCGCACCTGTCACTTCAAGGTCAGTCTCTTTCCCTTCTCTTTTAGGAAAAATGGTTAAGATTACGGATGAGACCCCCGCCTCGGAGCAAGCCGTTGGCCGAAGGGATAAAGGGAAGGGAGTTGCGGAGCCGAGTGAGCAGGATGTCGTTCGTCCGGACAAAGAGGGCGAAGTGGCCGAGCTACCCGAGGAAGTCTTGGCGGAGTCCCGAAAGGGTAAAGGCGTGGTCACGATAGTGGAAACACCGAAGAGAGCGGGGGCGTTCGGTCGGCAGCCTATCGCCCTGTCGAGCGTGGGAGGCGTCCGGGACTACGCCGAGGATACCTTGGAGAGAGTCACCCAAGGTACGGCTAAGCTGGTGGAGGAGAACGAGCCTAGGGAGCTGTCTGAGGTGGACCATAGGATCTCGACTCTTACCGAGACCGATCTTCGTCTGATCCGAGAGGGTTTCCGGATCCCGCTTGAGTATGTACTGCTCCTCCCTAGGCCGGGATTCCGAGCCAACACAAAGTCCTCGTCGGACGTGTGCGTCTTTTCGGTCGACTCCCTTATTGCCGGACTCCGCTTTCCCCTCCACCCGTTCGTGGTTGAAGTCCTGGTCTGGTACGGTTTGAGTCCCGCCCAGCTGATGCCGAACACATGGAGGCACGTCGTGGCGTTCGTCCTCCGATGCCAAGAGGTCGGCGCCAAGCCGACTATGTTCCTCTTTCGGAGTCTCTTCTGACCTTGCCAGCCGAGGCGGGACGAGCAGAGGTTTTTCCTTTCTCCTCGGACAGGCGTGAAGTTGATCGAGAATCCGGACTCGATCAAACATTGGAAGGAGAAGTACTTCCTCGTCCGAGCCCTGACGCCGTGGGTGATACCGACGGTTTGGGCAAAGGAGGGTCTGCCCAAGCGGACCAAGAGGGAGGCGCCGCTGAGTGATGAGTAGGCGGAGGTCCAGAAGAAGCTCCTCGCCCTGCCAGCGCTGAGCTGGAAAGATATTACGGAGGAGCATCTGTTCCATGGGGGTCTCAGTCCGATCGACCCTCATATGCTTCTGGTATTTATACTCTTTGTTTAAAGTTCATGAAAATTTTTCTAAGTTTTTTCATTCGGCTTTTGCAGAGACGATGAAGCTTGATTACAAGGCTCTGGTGGCGAAGGGCAGGTCGGAGCAGGAGAAGAAGAAGAGGCCGGCGGCAGGGGCTCAGGACAGCCGAGCCTCGAAGAAGCCCTCGGTGGCGAATCTCGCCGACCAGCCGAAGGTCACGGTCCTCGAGCAGGGGGATTTTATGATCCTCGACCCTCCGACCTCGGATGCGCCGGTCCTCGACGCTCCGACCTCGGATGTGCCGACACCGATCTCGAAGGGAGATACTCCCGGCTCGTCGAGCGGTGTGTTCGGCGCGAAGGAGGCGTTGTCCCTCCAAGTTCCGCCCCTTACTGCCGATGCGGAGAAGATCTTGACCAAGCATCATAAGCAGATCTTCGTCCCCGACTGGCAGGTGATGAACGTCGACGGCTTCTTGGGGGACGGGAACATCTGCATGGAGGCGGTGAGGCACCTACCGACCCCGAAGGATCGAGCGACCCTGAAGGCCGGGATGGCAGGGGACGCCGTAATGCAGATTGCTCGCAATACTATGTCGGTAAGTGGGCCGAACTCTCCTTCATCCAAATTTCTTCCTTAGAATTTTTCTAAGTTCTTGGATTCGGATTTTAACGTGTTGTTCTCTTTCAGACTCTCTGCCACTTCAACTTCCTGGTCAAGGAGTTGGCGAGCAAGGAGCAGGAGAAGGAGCGGGAGAGGGCGGAGCGCGTCAAGGTCGCGCAGCAGCTTGATGCCGAGCAGCTCCTCTCGACGAAGAGGGCTGCCGAAGTGGGGGGGTTGGAGAAGCAGCTGGCCGACGCCATTCAGCTGTCGAAGGACACGGCGGCCAAGCTTGAGGCCTCGGAGAAGGAGGCGGCCGAGCTGAAGGGTACGGTGGCCAAGCTCGAGGCGTCGGTGAAGGAGGCAGCCGAGCTGAAGGAGGAGCTGGCCAAGGCTCGGTCGGAAGCGGAGAAGGCTCGGAAGAGGGCCGAGAAGATCAAGGCCAAACACCTCAGGAAGGTGAAGAAGGTGAAGAAGGTCGTGCAGGAGGAGGCCGCGCAGCACATGCTCCAAAACATGGTGGATGCCTATGGTCGAGCCTTGCAACATGTAGCCGCCAAGAACCCGGGCTTCGACACGTCCTCCTACAACTTTTACGACCCCGTGGAAGGGGAGGAGGGTGTCCCCGAGGGGTTGCTCGACCCTGAGGGGGAGATGGAACCCGTCGGAGACCCATGGGAGGCCGAGGCCGAGGACGAGGAGGAGGACGACTCCGAGGAGGAGAGCAGGAGCGAAGGCGGAGGCGGGGGCGATGGCGAGGACAAGGCCGGAGGGTCGACGGACCCGAACGACAAAAAGGTCGACCCCTGACTCGGTTGTCTTTCTTCTTTTTTGTCTTTTGCTATCTTGTCTCTTTTTGTAAGCCTAACTGCGGACTGGCCACCGCTGTTGTAGAACTTTCTCTTTGAACTTGAATGAAAAATGTTTTGTTCGGCCGAAATTTATCCAAGTGTTGAGTCTCGGATTTAGTGTCTGATTTGGCGCAAATTTCTTCAAGTGTTGGGCCTCGGATTTATCTCTGCTTTTCAGGTGAGATTCGGTCCGATCACGGAGGTTGTATACCTTCGGAAGGAGCTGGCAAAAACGAAGGGCGAGCTCTTTCAGAGCCGGCAGAATCGATTTATCCTGCTCGGCAGGCTGGAGGAGACGAAGGCAGCTCTGCGGAGGTACTGTCGCCAGCTGTGGCAAATGCAGAAGTACCCCTCAGCTCCTTGTCCCGAAGGCGAAGTCGAGAGGCTCCGTAGAGAGCTCATTGCTGTCGAGCAGAAGAATGACGACCTTTTGGCTGAGGTCCAATACTTGGAGTTAGCGGAGAAAGAACGCTCGGCGGCGGAAGAGAAACTGACTTCCGAGCTGGAGAAGACGTCGACCGAGCGCAAGAGGCTGTCGGCCGAAGTCGATAGGCTCAGAAGGATCACGATAGATAGGGGGATCGAGGTCACCCATTACCGACGGCTTGCGACCGATAGTGCTAACGCCTCGGGCTCGTCGAGGGTCCCTCGACCGAAGAAGTTGGCAAAGGACGACGCCTTGAGGGATAGAATCATCGAACTGGAGGAGGAGGTGGTGTCGCTCAAGCCCCTGCCCGAGAGAGCCAACGTCCGGAGCACATCGTGTACCCGCGAAGAGAGTGAGAGAGGGATTACATTTTATGAGCTTGCGACACGCTTACCCTCGGCCAGACGGAGTCCAGCCGACGCCCAGAGTAGTGCGGCCGTTTCGTCGAGCGGGGCTTCGGTCGGCGCCGCCGTTAGGACCAGCGGTGAAGGGGGATCGCGCTTCGTTGGTTTAGGGTCGAGCTCGGAGGGCAGGCCTCGTCGTCCTCGTGTTTCCCTAAACCGAAGCATTTCCCTTCCGAAGAGGCCCTGATCATGTCGTTTTCCATTTTCGATGGTTGTTGTAAAAACCTAATTGTGGGGTCGGTTCGGCCGTCTGTAACACTATTATGTCTGAATGCGAATCTTTTTGGAAAATTTTCAAGTGTTAGACTTCGGCAGTGTATTGAAATTGTGTTATTCGTTTTCCCTTCTTTTCAGCTCGTGGTGACGATCCATGACTCGAATTCCGAGCGTTCGAATGATGACTCCGAATCCGAGGCCACTTCTGGGATGGTGGTTCTGAGCCCTAGAAGCGCCGATCTGGAGTTACGCCGGGCTGAGAGTGAGCGGGCCCACCTTTCGTCCGTCCTCGACCTTCGGGAAGCTGAGATCCAACGCTTGGAGAATAGGATCGTCGAGCTGAGCCCCGTAGGAGGGGATGAAGACTCGCAAACCGCATTCAGCAACGCTCTTCGGGTTAGATGCATTCGGCACAACCAGTCGAAGATTATAGCCGAGCGGGATGATTTGCTCTCGGAGATTCGGCACTTGCAGGCTGTGATGGCGAAGCTCCGGAGGGGCGCAGGGGAGCTGCCAGCCGAGGAGGACGAACAGTCGGCGGAACAGTCCAGTGAGGATGTTTCCATATGAGAGACAGGTGTAGGAGGTCGGGCGTTGTGTGTTTTGTTTGCCAACACTTTGTAATGGAATGTTTTGTATTATGTGTCGACCATTAATAAAATTCCCTTTCATTGCTCTGCATATTTGTCTTTACTTATAACTGTGTTGGTCGTGTCGAGATCTTTGAACCGAGCGTGTTAGTTTAACCGAACGGGTCCCCATGAGTACGGTATTTTGTCGTTTAGCGACTCTGACACGGTACGGTACGAATTCCTAGGCGGCTCTGCCCCCAAGAAAGTGCTATTTTGTCGTTTAGAGCAGGTGGTAAGATCTGAGCCGTCGAACGTAGGTGCGAATCTCGAGGCGGCTCAGTTCCCAAGAAAACGTTATCTTGTCGTTTAGCGCAGGTGGCAAGATCTGAGCCGTCTGATCGAGATCATGCACGAAAGTTGAGGGAAAAGTGTGTTTTCTCCGTTTGCGAGCTCGGGAAGGCACTTGCTCGGTAGCCGACCGAAGGCGTGTGTCTTCGGGCTTCGGCTATCAGTTAGGAGAGTTCGGATCATGTGGCCGAAGTGAGTTTGGGGGAGCTGGGAGCCAAGTGTTGGGTTCCGGACCCTTGGTGTAGTCCGACAGTTGTGGGAGCAATTCCGGACGGCGATCTACCCCTGGTTCGTCCGGAGACGAGCCGAGGAGGTAAAGTCGAGCCGAGTGTTGGACTCCGAACCATCGGCGTAGTTCAACGGTTGTGGGAGCAGTTCCGAACGGCGATCTACCCCTGGTTCGTCCGGAGACGAGCTGAGGAGGTAAAGTCGAGCCGAGTGTTGGACTCCGAACCATCGGTGTAGTTCAACGGTTGTGGGAGCAATTCCGAACGGCGATCTACTCCTGGTTCGTCCGGAGACGAGCCGAGGAGGTAAAGTCGAGCCGAGTGTTGGACTCCAAACCATCGGTGTAGTTCAACGGTTGTGGGAGCAATTCCGAACGGCGATCTACCCCTGGTTCGTCCGGAGACGAGCCGAGGAGGTAAAGTCGAGCCGAGTGTTGGACTCCGAACCATCGGTGTAGTTCAACGGTTGTGGGAGCAGTCCTGAATAACGACCTACCCCTGGTTCGTCCGGGGACAAGCCGAGGGGGTGTGGTCGAGCCGAACGTGGACTCCGAACCATTGATTGAAATCATGTGTTTAAAAAGCAGTTGACAGGAGGGAAAAAAAACAGATGAATCCAAAAAACATGCGAGAGCTTTCTTTATTAATAATCTACGGCGAACCGTTTTACATAGTACAATTTTATGAAAATGGGTTACAAGTCGGAGGGCTGGAATGGCTCGATACTCCATGATACTTAGAGTAGCGCCGGAGCGCTTTCTTGGTATTTCAGGAGGTGGTCGGCATTCCAGGTCCTCGGAAGCTCTCTGCCCTCCAGGTCTTTAAGGCGATATGTTCCTGGCCGAACAACTTTCGTGATCCTGTACGGCCCTTCCCAGTTCGGAGCTAGCTTGCTCTTCTGACTGGGAAGGCCAATTTGGAGAGAGCATCGGCCTGTGAGTTCTCTTCTCGGGGGACGCGCTGGATGAGCGCCTCCTCGAACCAACCCATAAGGGCCCGAACTTTAGCAAGGTACTTCGCCATCCGCTCATCCCGAGCCTCGTATTCGCCCAAGACTTGGCTCACGACGAGCTGGGAATCGCTGTGGATTCGGAGGCGCTGCGCCCCAGCACTTCGGGCAAGTCCGAGGCCAGCAATGAGCGCCTCGTACTCTGCTTCGTTGTTCGAGGCCTTGAAGTTCATACGGATTGCGTACTAGAGGACGAAGTCGTCAGGGCCATTCAGAATGATGCCAGCGCCGCTTCCTTCATTACATGAGGACCCGTCCACGAATACTGTCCAAACGGGGGGTCCGTTCGGGATGTGTTCGACCTCAGGGATAGTGGACTCCACGATGAAGTCGGCGAGCGCCTGCGCCTTAATTGCTGTCCGGGGCTGGTAAGTGATGTCATGCTGGCTCAGCTCTATGGACCACTTCATTAGCTGACCCGAGGTCTCGGGCTTGTAGAGGATCTGCTTTAGAGGTTGGTCGGTGAGGACGATGATGGAGTGGGACTGAAAATATGGCCGAAGCTTCCTCGCCGCCGTGACTAGTGAGTAGGCCATCTTCTCTATTTTCGGATAACGGAGCTCGGCGTCCCGGAGTACCTTGCTCACGTAGTAGATAGGCCTTTGGGTTCGATCCTCCTCTCTCACCAAGATAGCGCTCAATGTCTGCTCGGAAGCAGCCAAATAGACGAAGAGGGTCTCGCCAGGGACCGATTTGCTGAGCAGAGGGGGGTTCACCAAGTATGCCTTCAACTGGTCGAATGATTCCTGTTGCGGCTGGCCCCATTCAAAACCTTTGGCTCCCCTGAGTGCTTTGAAGAAGGGGAGGCACTTTTCCCCCGACTTCGAGAGGAAACGACCGATGGCGGCGAGCCGACCGGTGAGCTTCTGCACTTCCTTGATGTTCCGAGGCGGGGCCATGTCTAATATGGCCTTAATCTTCTCGGGGTTAGCTTCGATTCCTCGTTGGCTTACCATGAAACCGAGGAATTTTCCCGAGGAGACCCCGAACGCACACTTGTTCGGGTTCAGCCGCATGCTGTGCTTTCTCAACACGCCGAAAGCCTCCTGGAGGTCGGCTACATGATCGGTGCTGCGGATGCTCTTGACGAGCATGTCGTCAACGTACACCTCCATGTTTCGGCCGATCTGGCTCTGGAAGACCTTGTTGACGAGGCGCTGGTAGGTGGCGCCCGCATTTTTCAGGCCGAACGGCATTACCCGGTAGTAGTAGAGGCCTTGGTCGGTGACGAAGGAGGTCTTCGGAATGTCCGGAGGGAACATTCGGATTTGATTGTACCCCGAGAAGGCATCCATGAAGCTGAGGAGCTCATGGCCCGAGGTGGCGTCGATAAGGGTGTCGATGTTCGGGAGCGGGAAGGGATCCTTCGAACACGCCTTGTTCAGGTCGGTGAAGTCAATGCATATCCTCCACGAGCCATTGGACTTCTTGACCATTACAACGTTCGACAGCCACTCGGGGTAATTTACCTCCTGTATGAATTTGGCCTTTAGAAGTTTATCAACCTCCTCCTTGATGGCCTGCTGTCGCTCGGGAGCGAACTTTCGCCTCTTCTGCTGGACCGGTTTGCACCCCGGTTCGACACTTAGGCGATGGACGAGGAGCTCCTCGGAAATGCCAGGCATGTCCGCGGCCGACCATGCAAACAGGTCACGGTTGTCCCGGATGCATTTAATCAGGTCCGAACACAGTGCGGTCGGCAAGGATTTGCTGATGAGGAATTTCCGGCTCGGATCCTCTTCCGAGAAGAGCACTTCTTCTAACTCGTCCGCTGGCTCGGACGTCTGGCGAGCCTTCGGCTCGGGGATTTCCAGTGTCTCGAGCGAGAGCACTGGTCCCCCGGTGGAAGTCATGTAGCACTTCCGGGCTGTTTCCTGGCTTCCCCTGACTTCCCCTACTCCCGACCGAGTGGGGAACTTCATTTTCAAATGGTATGCCGAGGGGACACCTTCCAGGGCGGCTAGGCCGGGTCGGCCTAGAATAACATTATATGTTGCCGGGACGTCGACGACCATGAAGTCCATCGGCTCGGTCCGGGTAGTAGGGGTGCTTCCCGCAGTAACGTCCAGGGTTATCACCCCTTCGACGGTTACCGGGACCCCCGTGAACCCGTGGAGAGTGTAACCGGCCGGCTTGAGACGGTCTCGGGACAGCTGCAGGCCTCGGAAGGCCGAGAGGAAAAGGATATTGACCGAACTCCCGTTGTCCACCAAAATCCTCTGCACCTTGAAGTTGGCCATGCGGAGGTCGATGACGAGGGCATCACAGTGTGGGGTTCGGACCCCTTCGAGGTCGGCATCGGAGAAAGATACAGGGACGCCGAGACCTTTGGGAGGAGGAGCACTGTGAACCGAGTTGACCTCTCGAATGAAGGCCTTCTGGGAGGTATTAGAGGAGCCCCCCATGGGGCCTCCATGGATCAGGTGCAGAATCCTTTCCTCCTCGAACTCGGGTGTTTCCTCGCGCCGCTCGGAGCGCTTGTTAGCCCCCCGAGCCGGAGGAGAATTGCGATCCGCCCGATCGTTCGCCTTCACGAACTTGGCTAACTGCCCCCTGCGGATGAGGGCTTCAATCTCATCTCTCAAGGCCCGGCAGTCGTTCGTGTCGTGCCCGTGGTCTCGGTGGTAACGACACCACTTATCTTTGTTCCTCCTCTTTGCCGGGGTGTGCATCCTCGGAGCTGGAGGGATGACCCCCTCCTTCTCCACTTCCATCAGGATAGTAGAGACGTTGGTGGTGAGGGGAGTGAACTTCTCGAACCTGGGGGGAGCGCGACGCTGACCGCCATTGTCCTTCTGAGCTTTCTTGGACCCCTCTTCCCCCGTCGCCTTCCTCTTTGAACCTGCGGAGGGCCCTCCGAAGCTCGGAAGGGCTTCAGCCTCCTCTGCTCGGATGTACTTCTCGCACCTCAGGAGGAGGTCGGCGAAGTCATGCGGCGGTTTCTTGGCTAGGGACGATCGGAGGTTGGCGTTGAGGACGTTCGACTGGAACGCCACGGTTGCCACCGACTGGTCTAAGGAGGCGATAGACCTTACTTCTGCGGTGAATCTTTTCACATAGTCCCGCAGCTTCTCTTCCCTTTCCTGCCGTAGGTTCAGCAGGGACAGACTTGTCTTTTCGGCTCGCCTGCTACTCACGAAGTGAGTGATGAACAGTGTTTCAAACTGCTCGAACGAGAAGATGGAGGAGGGGACGAGCCTAGAATACCATTCCCGAGCCGACCCCCTGAGGGTGGCAGGGAAGGTCCTGCAGAGCACAGCGTCGGAAGCTTGATGGATCAGCATCAGGGTCTTGAAGCTTTCGACGTGATCGACCGGATCGGATTCCCCTGAGTATGTTTCAAACTGTGGCGGTTTGAAACTCCTCGGTATGTGGGCCTCCATGATCGACCGTGAGAAGGGGGGTCGGCTGGGACGGAAGGTTCCTGCTCGGGACTCTTCCTCCCTGTCCATGCGGCCGATACGCCTTTCCACCTCATGGAGACGGCGGTTGAGGGTGTCGTCCCTCCGCTGGTAATCGTATGACCCCCCGGACTCCTCTTCATAGGAAGGGGAGCGTGGACTGCGGCGCCGGTAGTCCTGGGACCGGCGAGGGCTCTGTTGCCGCTGCTTGCGGCTGGGAGTCGGGGAAGGGCTCCGGGTTCGGCGGCGAGGACTGGGATCCCTCGGGGGCGTCGGAGCCCGCTGAGCATTCTGGACGTTCTGCCGAAGGTTGAGAGCCTGTAGAACGGTCTCCTGAAATTGGAGGAATTTGGCCCGACTGATAAGCACTTCTCGGTCCCTCGGATGACGCCGATCCCCGGGGGAACGGGACCTCCTCCTTCGGCGCTCGGGGGATGCCGCTCGGCCTCTGCGGTCCGGAGACCTTCTGCCGTCTCGGCGACGTGGGGACCGCTCACCCTGACGCTGGCGGGAGGCTCCCTCTCGGGCCTGCCTCTCGTCAAGATGGGTGCGGAGGTCGTCGTCCTTCTGGCGGTTCAGAAGTGTGATACGGAGGTCGGGATGATGAGAAGCCATCGAGTCCGAGGACCCATTATGGACCGAGACATGGCCTGGATTGAGGGGCTGCTTCTCCTTCCGACCGTTATGACCGGATGGACCATTGTTGGGCTGCTGCTTGGGAGGAGGAGGTGGGACCTGCTGGGCCGGCGGAGGGAGGTCGGACTGAGGAATAGGATTGACTGGGACTTCATTCGCCGGGTCAGCGAGGTTGCCCACACGGTTCGACCCTCTGGATCTGACCTTCTTCGGCGGCATGACTGCAGAGGACGACGGAGAATGGGCTGAGGCTGTTCGTGTGGTTTTCCCACAGACGGTGTCAATCTGTTACCGCTGATTTCGGTGTAGGGGTAAACAGATAGAATTTGTGAGTCTGAGAACAACCTGAACAGTTGACTCAACCTTCTTGCTCCTGTCGCAACCTGCAAGGAAGTGCGAAACACCGGGGTTGATTCCGGCGACGCACCCTCCGACGCTCTTGTCAGTAATCAGAAAAAGATTAAGAAAGAGCTTAAGTGGTGAAAAAGTGATTAACCTGGTCTTGGTGGTAGAGGGGTCGTATTTATAGTCGCCTTTGGAACGGTTAGGGGCCTGATTTCCTGCTTAACAGCAAGGAGGAAAATCCTCCCATTCTGTTTTGGGAAATCAGCCCATGATTCCCAGTGGGAGCAAATCAGGGCTGTTGATTAGGCTAAATCAGGGATCCTGATTTGCCCCTTGTTGATTTGGGTTCGCCTTGGGTCGGGACCCGAACCCAACAGGTGTGGATCCGCTCGCGGGTTATTGGATCTGTGAGAAGAAGATTCAGTACCCGCCTTGGATCCGCTTGAATGTGAAATTACCATTTTACCCCCGAGCATCAAGATTCGTGCCCAATCTGGACGGCTCCGATTTAACCCCATTTTTAGCCATATCAATAACCATGTGCAATATTGCACAAAAATTTTAAAAACGAGAAATCCGTGTCTTGGTACGGGTCGGGTCCATTTTTAGCGAACCCAAATCCGATCTGAAAATACGAACGTGTCCTATTTAGGACCCAAACTCTACCAGCAATAGACCAGGTTGATTTCGGTCCAATGTCATGTCATGGTCGGTTTTGGGTTTCGAATTTTTGTGACAATGCTAGTTACCTCCTACATTTGCGTTTTTTTTGAAATTTTAAAAAAGAAAAGGGAGAAAATAAAATATTTGGATCAAAAGTGGTCTTAGCAGAATATATTGTATATATAGTATAACTCTGTACAATATTGAACATAACTTTTTAAAATGAGAAAATAATAAAACTATTTTTGAAAAATTCATCTAATTGCATTTATACATTATTGCACAATTTTTGATGTTTGATTAAAGGATATGATTCAAATTCAAAATATGGATGGAACAAAAGTGGGGAGTTGTCTCCTTTATTTGCTCTCCTTTTTTTTAAAGAAAAAAGAAAAAGAAAAATAATCTTAGACAAAAGTGGTTTAGCATAATATATTAAAAAGATGTTCATTATATTTTACAATGAAAGAAAATATTCTTCAGCAACTTGACAGAAACTTCACAACAAAATGAATATAAGCTCTATCCTAAATAATTATTATAAGTTGAGTTGTCTGCAAATGAATTCACCAACTATCATTCATGAACCATGAACTTATAACAATTTCATCAATCCAATACTCCTTTACACCCAAAAGACAAAAGAAAATAAAATTAAAAATAAAAATAAGTAAAAGCATAAAACTATACAATGAATGTATTTTGGCACAAAAGAAACGAGCTTATATGAATCAACTAACTTCGCAGTAGAATAGCCTTTTTTTTTTAATAACTATTGTTCAATATAATCAACATAAACACAAACACAAACACACATGTATGTATGTATATATATATATGTATATATATATATATAGAGGTTTTTTCCCTTGCAAACAGGGCTTTTTGCACAGACCCATTGTGAACTGAGATCTGAGCCGCTGGATCAAGATCCAATGGCTCAGATCTGTTGGATTTTTTTTGGAAAAGAATTTTCTTAACCTGTCGTTGGCACTGACGAGTTAAGGCAAAAAAAATTTAAATTTTGTTACCTTAACCCGTCGCTACGGGTTAAGGCAAAGTGGTTTTATTTTATTTTTTGTTAACGCTATTTTCTCTCTCTTGCTCTCTCCCTACTCTCTCTTTTCTTCCCCGAACCCAAACCCAATCCCTACCAAAATCGTCTGCTTCTAACTCCGGCGACTCCTCTCTCACTTCATTCCTCTCTCACTTCGACGACTCTCTCTCTCTCTTCCGAAGCACCTCCCCCAACCCAAAAAATCCTAACCCTAATCCACACCTAAGCTTCTCCTCTTCCTCCATTCCCACACACGCTCTCTCTCCCAATCTCTCCTCCAATCTTCGAAACCCAATCTCTCATCCAACTTCGAACGCAAATCGAAACCCTATTTCGGCGACAACACCTACATTGGGGAAATTGGCAGCTATTTTGTAAGCTAATGCCTAATTCATTGGCTTCGTAGTTGTCTTTGTGCTGATTTTCATATTTTTTGGTCTCTTTATACTTACTTGAATTGATTAAATTTGCCCAACAATTTTGTAGATGTAAAACTTTGTATGTAGTATTTTGATGAATTTACACTGTGGAATTGTAGTCGTAGTTGTTGTTGATCGCTCGATGAAATTGTAGATTGAGTCGTATTTATAATTATTCGATATCAGTTAAACAGCATAAACGGTTCCAAAAAATTCCGAAACCTTACGGGTGGATCGGAATCACGACACACAAGCTAATGGAACCAGTAGGAGTGAGTTTCGTCTCACGGTTTGCAAGATACGTCCGTGTCTCGCTTTTGGTCAAGTAAAACTAAAATAATGTGGTACACGGCCTATCTCGCCAACCATAGGTCGAAATTCACTTCTACAAGTTGTGTTGCCTTGTGTTACGTTTATTCGACCATGTTTCAAAGTGTTTGAAATTTTTGAGGCCGTTTGTGCGGTTTTCTCATGTTTCTCGGAGAATAACAAATAAAATAAGAAATATTTTAGTACGGATACACTAGAAAACCCTACAAACGACCTCCAAAAATTACGAAACGTTACAAGTGGGTCGGAATCACAACACAAGCTAACGGAACTTGTAAGATTGATTTTCCACTCACGTTTTGCAAGTTATGGCTGTGTATCGCTTTTGGCGAACAAAAACTAAATTAAAGCGGAACACGACCGTATCTCGCAAATCGTGAGTTGAAACTCACTTGTATAAGTTATGTTGCCTTATGTTACGTGAATTCGACTAAATTGCAAAGTTTTTAAAATTTTTGATGCCATTTGTGCGGCTTTCTCATGTTTCTTGAATAAGAACTAAAAAGGTTAGAAATATTTTAGTGCGGTTACACTAGAAAACCATATAAACGACCTCCAAAAAATACGAAACTTTACGAGTAGGTTGGAATCACGTAACACAAGCCACCGCAACTTATAGAAGTGGTTTTCGACTCACGGTTCGAGAGATACGGCCATGTATCGCTTTTGGTGAACAAAAACTAAATTAAATCGGTACACGGCCGTATCTCGCAAACCGTGAGTCGAAACTCACTTGTGTAAGTTAGGGTGGCTTGTGTTAAGTGAGTTTGACCAAATTTCAAAGTTTTTGAAATTTTTGACGCAGTTTGTACGGTTTTCTCATGTTTCTCGAACAAGAACTAAAAAAGTTAGAAATATTGTAATACGGTTACACTAGAAAATTATACAAATGACCTCCAGAAAATACGAAACTTTGCAAGTAGGTTGGAATTACGTAGCACAAGCCACCACAATTTGTAGAAGTGATTTTTGACTCATGGTTTGAGAGATATGCCCGTGTATCGCTTTTGGTGAACAAAAACTAAATTAAAGCGATACACGGCCGTATCTCGCAGACCGTGAGTCGAAACTCACTTGTACAAGTTGGGGTGTCTTGTGTTACGTGAATTCGACCAAGTTGCAAAGTTTTTGAAATTTTTGATGCCGTTTGTGCTGTTTTCTCACGTTTTTCGAACAAGAACTAAAAAATTTAGAAATATTTTAGTGCGGTTTGTTAGGGTTATATACTGAAAGCATCACTTTTGTATTAACTTTATTTCCTTATTTTTTTTGAATGAGAATCATATGGGCATATGTTTGCATATTGTGTTTATTATAATATTAATGCAAGTGTCTGATATTCTATAAGGTTGATAATATGGTGTGAGGTGACACACAGAAGATCATATTATCAGTTCCCTATGGAATATATAAATAGTTCACAACCTAGACGGACTTGGACAATCCATTGGAAAGGTTGTAGTGTAATCTGGTATTAGTCTGTCTTGACTATAGGTTTACACTAGTACACTTTGTGTGTATTGAACAGGACCACTTGAGGTTGTTCTTTTTGTACTGACTACAAAAGAGAACAAACACCTCTGTTATTATGGATGCTTATGCTCTTAATCCAGATATAATAACAGACATGTATATGCAGTGTGCATTACTTTGACTCATAAAAGAGTGAGATTCATTATGGATCAACAACCTCTATGAATTGGGCAATAGCATTGTATGTATGATGGGCTGTTGATTGTAAAAGGAATCCATGTCCCGATACGTCGGGTTGATGATGTCCCCTTAAGGAGCTCATAAGGATTGTCATGTAAACCCTGCAGGTGGATTACATCCGACATGACAAATAAAGTTGAGTGGTACTACTTAAGGATAAAAGATGTTGATCAATATAGTTGTCAGTAACTTAATTTGATCGACGGACATTCGATATCTTAACATAGGGAGTTGAATGAGCATATAATAAAAGAAGCCCATAAATATAATTTGGGATTAGGAAGGTAGTGCAACAATAGCTCCTTAGTGGACCGAGCTATTGTTAATGGGCCTGGGTTGTGTGTTCGGGCTGAACACGGGATACCCAGATTCGTTAGGAGACCTAACCCTAATTTCTCCTCATAGGTCCCTGTCGTAGCCTTATATATATCCTCTATTCTCTGGCCGTCATTGACAATCTAAAAAATAAGATTTTTCTCAAAACTCGTGATTCACGTAAGGAGAGAAAGAGAGGTCAGCCAAGGAGAAGAAAGGTTGGGAGATCGTCGCCCACACGACGTCCAACCCGAGGAAGGAATACGTGCAGAAGATCTTGGGGTCGCTGTCGTCTTCTTCTCACCGCAGGTATAATTTGTGAACCCTAGATTCCGCTATATAGGGTTAGATCACATTATCTTTAACGATCGATACGCACACCAATCCGTAGTCCTGGGATTCATCTCAGTTCCATCACGGTTACACTAGAAAACCATACAAACGACCTTCAAAAAATAAGAAACTTTGGGAGTAGGTTGGACTCACGTAACACAAGACACTGTAACTTGTAGAAGTGATTTTTCGACTCACGGAAGATACGCCCGTGTATTGCTTTTGGTTTATAAAAACCCAAATAAAGCGGTACACGGCCGTATCTCGCAAACCATGAGTCGAAACTCACTTGTACAAGTTGCATTGCCGTGTGTTACGTGAATTCGACCAAGTTGCAAAGTTTTTAAAATTTTTGATGCCGTTTGTGCGGTTTTCTCATGTTTCTCGAATAAGAACAAATAAAGTAAGAAAATTTTCTCACATTCCGTAACGGTTCGTGTTCATAATTGTTCTATTTTTTTATGTTAGATATGGACAGTGTTAAAGGAAGTTCCATTGCCGGAGAAAAAATTGTTCGTGCGCAAGGAATGGGTGAATTTCGGCCGCAAGTTGACGAGTACCTAAAACCTAAGATAGGTACGACGTTTCATACTTTAGATGAAGCGGAAAAATTTTATCCATCATATTGTAGATGTGCGGGTTTCTTTATGCGTAAGGGTGAAAATAAATACAAGAGAACCGATGTAGTAGATAAATCATATGTATGTAATAAAGCAGGGGAGTCACCGAGTAATTCTAATGAAGCTAGACGGGGAACTACTTCTAGAACGGATTGCAAAGCTTTCGTTTATATAAAACTAAACGAACAAAGTAATACATTAATTATTTATTCATTTAATGAACCACACAATCAAGAATTTACTTCACCCGGTAGACGCCACATGCTGCCTCGAAACCGTGTATTGTCAAAATCAGATAAAAAAAGTGATTTGTCAACTTACCGAAGCTAATGTCCCTATATGCAAACAAATACTTTTCTTCGAAGGTGCAAGTGGAGGTCATGAGAAAATTGGATTCACTGAAACCGATGTTAGAAATCTAAGGAGAGACTCGATGGAAGGTATGAAAGGACATGACGGGCAAATGCTAAATGAGTTCTTTGAATTGAAAAAGGAGACCGATCTTTTATTTTTTTATGATTACCAATTAGATCCCGAAGGGTAATTGTCCCATTGTATTTGATGGTATCGCTAGGAAGAATTATGAAGTATTTGGGAATATAGTTTGCTTTGATGCTACCTACAACACGAACCGATACGGGATGTTATTCGTATCATTTATTGGAGTCAACCATCATTGGCTATCAACATTCTTAGGTTGTGGGTTCATTCCAAATGAGAAGGCATCCTCATTTGAGTTGTTCTTTGAAAAGTGGCGAGGAATAATGGGTCACGATCTATTGGGCATCATGACAAATGAGGATCGTGGAATCAGTGCTGCAATTAAGAAAGTTTTCATCAATAGTGAGCATAGATATTGCATTTGATATATTTTGGATAAGTTACCGCATGAAGTGCGTATATCGAATAATATCGATGAGTTTAGGGATGCATTGAAGAGTATAATCTCTACGACAGAATATAAAACTGAATTTGAAGAGAAGTGGAAAATATTGATTTTGCAATACAAAGTTGAGAATAACAAATGGTTGAACGATAAATTTGAAATTCGTGAGAAATGGGCTCCCTTCTATGTAAGAGATTCATTTTGGGGCAGCATGTTGAGTACCCAACGGAGCGAATCTCTGCATTTATCCTTGAAGCAACATACCCATAAGAAGTACTCATTACATGAATTTGCCATCATCTTTGACCGAGTCTTAGTAAAACAAAGACACGAGGAACAGAAAGAAACTCATCATAATCATGAGGAGAGACCAAAATTGAAGACCGAATGGGCGATGGAGGAACAAATGGAGGGAACATACATATTGAAGATTTTCTACAAATTCCAACAAGAAGTGCAATAAAGCTTATTACTTAATGTGAATTTAATTGCCGATATAGATACATCGGATAGTTCAGCTTTTTCTGTGCCGCTTTGTGGAAATTCCGAACCGGGGAGGGTGATTTCTTTTTGCAAACACCGTCAAATGGCTAAATGTCCTTGTTGCATGTATGAAGTCGTAGGCATTCCATGCAAACATCTTTTGGCGGTTCTTCAGTTCACCGATCACACCGCACTATCGGAGCAATATATTTGTAGACGATGGACCCTGGATCAGTTGAGAAGAAGCAGTACATCTGTTTTCAATAGTATGGGCGACAATTTTGCCTCTCAATATTGTGAATTGAGTCAGCACTTAAGATAGTTGGTCGATCTGGGTTGTTCTTCCGAAGGAACGTACAAGTACATGCTCGACCACATGCTTAAGGGCATTAAAGGCATTCTCACATTCAACTCGGGATTAGCGCACATCGATAAGGTAGTGCACAGCTGGAGGGTGGTGGACAATATGCACCGGTGGGGGGACCATGTACAATGCATGACAAAGAGAAGGCCTAAAGGAAGGAGAATGAAGTCCATAAGAGAATCGCAAAAATTGAAAAAACCTAGACTGTGCAGGACATGCCTTCGTGTCAGATGTCACGATTCAATAAATTGTCCAAAAAATTTGGCTAGGTGATATATCTGAGACTAAGCATATATTAATTTGACTCACTCAATCTTGAATTGTTCTTGTTGACAAACTCATTCTTCTTATTTATTTAGTGGGTTGGTAGAATATGAAGAAGATCCAACCAGTGAAGAGAGTGATGACGATAAAGGTGAAGATTCATGCCAAGGTAAATTTCTTATTATGTATGTCATATTTAACTTGAATACCTTTATTACTAATTTCATTTGATGATGAGCCATTTATTCATTTCTGCAAGTTTTTTTGTAGGTTTTGATTGAAACATGATCGTGCCGATGGAAGGTATCATTCATCAATAAGTTTTAAACTTTTGAGTGTATATATGCTCATGTAAATTTATTTGAAGTTATAAGTATCTTTTTTGTGTATGTAATTGGAAATTAGTGTATCAAATTTGCTGAGAATGTGAATGATCGATGATAATGGTAATGTGATTGACATGTGAATGTTGTTGCCGTAATTGCTTTGAGAATGTATATATATGCTGAAATTTGTGAACTTTGTCTATGTGTGCACTTTGTGTATGTGTGAATGATATTAACTCTTAATTTGTGAAATTTGTGAACCTTGCTGAAATTTCAGAATGTATATATATGTTGTGGGAGTTTATTTTTTTGTTTTTGTCAACTTAACCCGTTATCGCAAACAACGGGTTAGGTTAACTCAAAATTTGTGCAAACTTCAACAGTTAAAGATAAAGTTCTGTCAATATCTTCCAACTTAACCCGTTATTGGAGATGACAGGTTAAGTGAGCTTAACCCGTCATCGCCAAAAAAGGTTAGGTTGGGAGATATTTGCAGTGTATTTGCTCTTTGTAGACGAAAACTTGTACAAAATTCATCTTCTGAAGATGAAGTTCTGCCAATATCTTCCAACTTAACCCGTTATTGGCAATGATGGGTTAAGCTCATTTAACCCGTCATCGCCAATAACGGGTTACGTTAGAATATTTTAACTGTGTATTTGTCTTTCTGGACGAAAACTTGTACAAAATTCATCTTCAAGAGTTTAAGTTCTGCAAATATCTTCCAACTTAACCCATTATTGGTGATGACTAGTTAATCCCACTTAACCCGTCATCATCGATAACGGGTTAAGTGGGAATATTTTGCAACAAAAAACTTGACTTTTTGAAAATTAAATCTCCTCATAAAAAATTATATAATAAAATATCCAAACAAATTGAGAACTCTATATAATATTTTTAAATAAAAAATATTCTTCATAAACATTGATTTTGGTTTAAGAGTTAAAGTGTTAGAGGGTCAGGGCTAGGGTTAGAGGGTTAGAGTAGGGTTACAGATAGTGTGGGACTTGGAGCTCTAGTTTTTTTATCAACTTCAATGTTTATACTTCTAAAATTTAGTATTTTGTTTTAAAATGTTTTTTTAATTTAAATTTTATTTTTTAAATATAATTTTCCCCCAATTCTAATATTTTTTTTTAAAAAATTTGGAAATGATTTTATAATTTATATTGCAACATTTTTTTTGGGGGCAAACAAATTGAGAACTCCATATAATATATTTAAATAAAAAATAAAGATTTAACATCATTCTTCATAAACATTGAATTCGATTTAAGAGTTAGAGTGTTAGAGGGTTAGGGCTAGGCTAAGAGGGTTATGAGGGTTATGGCAAGGGTTAGAGTATGGTTAGAATAAGAGGGTTAGGGCAAGGGTTAGAAGGTTAGGGCAAACTGGTTTTAAATTTGAATCTGAGTATTTTGATTTAAAACATATTTTATTAATTTTCCGTATTTATTTATGATTATTTTGTTATTTTTGTTACATCACTTGTAAGTTAGAGGGTTACTGTTATCATTCTTCATAAACATTGAATTCGGTTTAAGAGTTAGAGTGTTAGAGGGTTAGGGCTAGGGTTAGAGGGTTATGGCAAGGGTTAGAGTAGGGTTAAAGATAGGGCTTGACTTGGAGCACTAGTTTTTTTTATGAACTTTAGAGTTTATATTTTTCAAATTTAGTATTTTGTTTTAAAATGTATATTTTAAAATTTAAAATTTTATTTCTACATAATTTCCCCCCAATTCTAATATTATTTTTAAAAATTATTACAAATGATTTTATAATTATATTGCAACAATTTTCCAACCGATTCCTCCAAGTCTCCAACAATTTTTCTTTTTTTACAAAATTAAATTCTTTTTTTAAATTTATTTTTAAAATTTGGAATATTTTTCCAGTGTATTTCTCTTTGTGGATGAAAATTTGATCTTTCGAAGTTGAAGTTCTGCCAATATCTTCCAACTTAACCCGTTATTGGCAATGACGGGTTAAGCTCACTTAACCCGTCATAGCCAATAACGGGTTAAGTTGGAATATTTTTCCTGTGTATTTTGCTTTGTAGATGAAAATTTGATCTTTCGAAGATGAAGTTCTGCCAATATCTTCCAACTTAACTCGTTATTGGCGACGGCGGGTTAAGCTCACTTAACCCGTCATTGCCAATTACGGGTTAAGTTGGAATATTTTTCCAGTGTATTTCTCTTTATGGATGAAAATTTGATCTTTCGAAGATGAAGTTCTGGCAATATCTTCCTACTTAACCCATTATTGACGATGACGGGTTGAGCTCACTTAACCAGTCATTGTCAATAACGGGTTACGTTGGAATATTTTTCCAGTGTATTTCTCTTTGTGGATGAAAATTTGATCTTTCAAAGATGAAGTTCTGCCAATATCTTCCAACTTAACTCGTTATTGGCGATGATGGGTTCAGCTCAATAATGGGTTAAGTTGGTGCTTAACCCGTCATCGCCAATAATGGGTTAAGTTGGAATATTTTTCTAGTTCTAATTGCTCTTTGTGGATGAAAATTCAACTTCTTAAGACCCAGTTCTGTGAAAATAATTCAACTTACCGTCATCACCAACAACGGGTTAAGTTGAATTATTTTTATAGCGTTAAGCTCACTTGCTTCAGTTCATTCACAGTAATTCACAACAATTCATTCACAGTAATATCACAACAGTTCATTCGCAGAATCACGGGAAATATCACTACAATTCATTCACAGAATCACAACAAATATCACAACAATTCATTCACAACAATTCAATAAAATCACAGAAAATATCACAACAATTTGACAGAAAAAATCACAACAAATTTCACATCAATTTGACAGCAAGAATCATAGCAAATATCAGAACAATTCATTCATCTACATTTGTGGAATTATCTCAAGTAGCAATTACAATACATTCATCTCAACTATCAATCTTGAGTAGCCAAATTGGATCAATACATTTATCTACATGGCCGACTTCCTTGCATGCCCTTCAATTCATCTACAACATTTATGAACATAAAAAACAAATTTTGTATTAGTTATTTAATGAATGAAATCATAAACCAAATACCAAACTAATAATAAAGAAGCTATTGTTAGATACTACCTTTTCCAACCACGCAGTTTGTATCCACTTGATGTGAAGTGATCATGCTTGTTCCACTTCCATTGGAGATTTTGGCGTCTACCTTGAGTCCCAAGGGATTGAGGTTCTTCCGACAACTTCTCCTCTACATCTACATCCGGTGGTTCTTGTTGTTGCAGTTGTTGTGGCTCGGCGATGTGAATTCCCGGCCTTATCACGCTCTTTCGCTGAGAACCTTCAACATTGGCTTGTAAATATGCATCAAGTTTGGGACCTTCACCCACCTCTTAAAGACTGCGGCAGCACGGTTTAAGAATCTCCCACATTATTTCCTTCACGCTCTCAGGTACCTTACTCTTCAGCGTACGAGCAGCTATCCGAACGGTGTCTCATGTGTTTTCAATCTACATTAGGTTAAAATTTATAAATTAAACAACATTATCTATATAATCATCTCGTCTTAAAATAACAATACATGCATATGAAATATATGAAATTGCGTAAAGTTGGACTAACCATATTCTGATATGTCGACGCCTTTGGTTGATACATTGGCTGCGAAGAGAAATATGCCAGTGGTGGTTCCTCCTCGGTTTGGGGGAATCAGAATCTGGACACCGGCTGGTACATCAGATTGTGGACATACATACAATCTTGTAATGCGCTTGTACCACGTCATGTAAACCTGTTGGAAGAATCCATCGTAAGGTATAGCGAAGTACATCATATTCGGTGTCATCTGATAGCGAAGGTGTTCCAATTGGCCATATGAACCCGGTGAAAATCCTCCCAGTCGAAGTTGGGCACTCGACCCGTCCTTTTCACCTCGTACAATTTTTTGTCATAACAGCGAACTTCGGAAATCTTCTGCTGATATTCGAATTGCCGCATCACTCTATTCGGATATTAGAACTCAACAACAGAAAAGTTGACAAGTATGGCAGCCGTCAACCAAAGCGCACCAGGCAAACTTACCGGTGGAACTCGTTCCAACCTGACGGTCGAGTACGGTACCCAATTAACGAACTCGTTCTGCAAATTATCCAACTCATTTCTATAATACGTAAGAGATTGACGTGGGTTATCGACCCACATGTGCTGCCCTGCCCAATATACCCCCCATAAAGGAGATAACATCTCTGGAAGCGGTGCTTCGGCCACTAATCCGGTGTTGGCTCAATAATATCGGGACGTATGATGTGGATGTGTTCCTAACTCCAAATTTGCAACAGAACCATGGGGCTACCCATTTGTATGGAACCTAATGCACATGTGCACAAATTCCTATACAATAATGTCAAGGCCGCACTCCCCCAACTGTAACGGCCGACTGAGTTTGGGAAAGGTAAATAAATGAGTGGCACTCTCGCACTGGATGAGTTTGGAAAAATCACACCCCCCATCATACTGAATATGTAGGCACGTGCATAGTACTTTAGGGCTTCCTCATCCGAATCATCCGTCAAATATTCTTCGAATTGCAATTTCTACCAACTAATTCGGAGTGATTTACCATCGAAGACTTCATCCCAAAAAACAGCTTCGGCTTCACTATTACCCTCCACTATGGCTTGATCTACTAGATCTGGATCATGATCTTCTGGAATATCTTTGACAATTTCATCTTCAATGTTATCATTCTTTTTATCCAACGACACCTCTAAGTTGATACCGAGCAAATCACGAACAACTTCGACTCGGTCAAAGTTTATGTTTCCCATCACGGCGACCCCATCTATTGGAAGCCCAGTAATCAGTTCTATATCTTGGAGAGTGACGGTCATCTCTCTGACCGGTAGGTGGAAGGTGTGGGTCTTTGGCCTCCATCGCTCGACAAGAGCTGTAAGTAGAAGACGATCAAGCTTCACATCCCCCATAAATTGAGCTCTGTAGAAATTGGCTTCAACTAAGTACAGAACGATACGGGGGTCCATGGAAAGAACCGCATGCTTTCGGAAGTTACACTTCTTTGTAGACCCATTCCACACGGCTTCAGATCTGTGTATGGATTGTAACGTAAGTAAGCTTGAGTCCAACAGTCCAGGAGGTGTAAGGCCAACCGAAGACGTCGGACCGGCCTCGACAGATGAAGATTGACGGCCACCAACCCACACGAACAAATACAAATCTTGTTATTATTGATACAATGTTAAATATTCGTATTTAAAACTAATAATAATAATTTATCTTACCTCTGTAAATTGTGCACCACTAGTGCTACTAGAAGGGCTTCTCGATCACCTCGTTCTAGTCATTTATCTATCAACCAAAAATATAAGATTAATTGATAAGTGATACATCCATTTCTCTATCATCAATAAACAAAGCAAAAAAAATTCTAACTTTAACGTGAGAAACGTGACAAAACCCCAAAAATGACATCCAGAATTTATAAAACTTTGCAACTTGTAGAAGTGAGTTTCGACTCACGGTTTGCGAGATACGGCCGTGTACCACTTTATTTGGGTTTTTATTAACCAAAAGCGATATACGGGCATATCTCTCGAACCGTGAGTCAAAAATCACTTCTACAATTTGCGGTGGCTTGTGTTATGTGAATCCAACCTACTAGCAAAGTATCGTAATTTTTGGAGGTCGTTTGTAGGGTTTTCTAGTCTAACCGTACTAAAAAATTCTAACTTTACTTCTTGTAGTTTGAAAATTGTGACAAAATCCCACAAACGACATCTAGAATTTATAAAACTTTGCAACTTGGTTGAATTTATGTAACTCAAGACATCTCAACTTGTAGAAGTGAGTTTCGAGCGAGATACGACCGTGTACCGCTTTATTTGGGTTTTTATTAACCAAAAGCGATACAGGGACGTTTCTCTCGAACCGTGAGTCAAAAATCATTTCTATAAGTTGCGGTGGCTTGTGTTATGTGAATCTAACCTACTTACAAAGCTTTGTTATTTTTGGAGATCATTTGTAGGATTTTCTAGTCTAACCTTCTAAAAAATTGTAGCTTTATTTCTTCTAGTTCGAGAAACATGAGAAAACTTCACAAATGGCATAATTTTTTTTAAAAACATTGCAACTTGGTCGAATTCACGTAACACAAGTCACTCCAACTTGTACAATTGAGTTTCGACTCATGGTTTGCGAGATACGGCCGTGTACCGCTTTAATTTAGTTTTTGTTCACCAAAAGCGATACACGGGCGTATCTCTCGAACCGTGAGTCGAAAGTCACTTCTACAAGTTGCGGTGGCTTGTGTTACGTGAGTCCAACCTACTCGCAAAGTTTCGTATTTTTTTGAGATCGCTTGTAGGGTTTTCTAGTGTAACCGCACTAAAATATTTCTAACTTTTTTAGTTCTTATTCGAGAAATGTGAAAAACCACATAAACGACATCAAAAATTTCAAAAATTTTGTAGCTTGGTCGAATTCACGTAATACAATCCAATGCAACTTGTACAAGTGAGTTTTGACTGACGGTTGCGAGATATGGCGATGTTCCGCTTTAATTTAGTTTTTGTTCACCAAAAGCGATACCAGGCCATAACTTGCAAACCGTGAGTTGAAAATCAATCTTAGAAGTTTCGTTAGCTCGTGTGTTGTGATTCTGACCCACTTACAAAGTTTCGTAATTTTTGGAGGTCGTTTGTAGGATTTTCAAGTGTATCCGTACTAAAATATTTTTTAGTTTATTTGTTCTTCTCCGAGAAATGGGAGAAAACCACACAAACGGCCTCAAAATTTCAAAAACTTTACAACATGGTCGAATACACGTAACACAAGGCAACACAAGTTGTAGAAGTGAGTTTTGACCCACGGTTTGCGAGATACAGCCGTGTACCGATTTATTTTAGTTTTACTTGACCAAAAGCGATACACTGACGTATCTTGCAAACCGCGAGACGAAACTCACTCCTACAGGTTCTGTTAGCTTGTGTGTCGTGATTCCGACCCACCCACAAGGTTTTAGATCTTTTTGGGACCGTTTATGCTGTTTAAATGATATCAAACAATTATATATACAATTTAATTTACAATTTTGTCGAGCGATTAACAACAACTACGACTACAATTTCGCCGTTTAAAATCATCAAAATACTACATATAAAGTTCCACATCTAAAAAATTATTGGAAAAATTTAATCAATTCAAGTAAGTACACAGAGACAAAAAATGAAAATCAGCACAAAGACAACTACGAAGCTAATGAATTAGTCATTACCTTGCAAAATAACTGCTAATTTTCCCAATGTAGGTGTTGTTAGCGAAATAGGGTTCGATTTGCGTTCGAAGTTTGAAGTAGAGATTGGGTTTCGAAGTTTGGAGGAGAGATTGGGAGAGAGAGAGTGTGTGGGAATGGAGGAGGAGGAGCAGCAGCAGACGGAGGAGGAGGAGAAGTTTGGGTGTGGGTTAGGGTTAGGGGTTTTGGGTTTGAGGAGGTGCTTCAGAAGAGAGAGAGAGTCGCCGGAGTGAGAGAGGAGTCGCCGGAGTTAGAAGTAAACGATTTCGGTAGGGATTGGGTTTGGGTTCGGGGAAGAAAGGAGAGAGTAGAGAGAGAGCGATAGAGAGAATATAGAGTTAACAAAAAAATAAAAATAAAACCACTTTGCCTTAACCCGTTGTTGCCAACGACGGGTTATGGCAATTTTTTTTCAAAAAAAAACTCCGACAGGTCTGAGCCATTAGATCTTGATCCAACGGCTCAAATCTCCGTTCGCAACGGGTCTGTACAAACAAACCCGTTTACAATGGAAGAAACCTCATATATATATGTGTGTGTGTGTGTGTGTGTGTCTATATATATATATATATAAATTAGCTATCTACCATTGCAAACGCAAATGTTGTGCAAACACGTGCAAACCACTTAACCCGTCACTGACAATGACTGGTTAAGGCAAAACACATAACCTGTCATTGCCAATGACGGGTTAAGGCAAAACACATAACCTGTCATTACCAATGACGGGTTATGTGTTTTGATAATGACGTGTTAAGGCAAAATACATAACCCATCATTGCCAATGACAGGTTATGTGTTTTGCCTTAACCCGCTATTGCCAATAGCCGGTTAAGTAGTTTGCACATTTGCAAACGCTACGGTAGCATTTACGATGGAAGAAAGCTCTCTCTCTCTCTCTCTCTCTCTCTCTCTCTCTCTCTATCTATATATATATATATATACACACACACACACACACACACTAGGTTTGCCCGTTAACACGTGCCTACGGCACGTCTTCGGAACGGTGCACCTTATTTGATCATATAAAATAGTTTTAGAGATCTAGCAAATTAATTGAAGTGCAAACATAGAGCAAAAAACATATTATATGATTTTTTTTGAATTTTTTTTAAAGTTTTTAAAATTTTAAATTTTTAGTTTTTTAATTTTTAATTTTTAAAAATTTTTAAAATTTTTTATTTTCTTAATTTTTTGAATAGAAGAGGGAGGGAGGAAGGGAGAGAGAGAGGGAGGAAATTTTTTTTAAAATTTTTTTTTAATAAATATAGGAGTTGTTTTAGGTGGGAGATTTGAATTTGAGTTTTGGGAGGAAACTTTTGGGGAGGAAATATGTTTTGTGAGGTTAGATCTGGACCTTTGATTTTGGGAGATTGAAGAAGAGCCACTTGATAGCTTTCTTTGTGTTTTATTATATAGATTGCAAACGGGTCTGTTTGCACAAATCCGTTGCAAACTGAGCTTCTGGCCGTTGGATCAGATCGATCAAGATCCAACGACCATGATTACCCTTGCCCATCATCTCCCATCTCTTAATTAAGTTTGGAGGGGGTAATTTGGAGATTTCACCCTAAATAACTCTTCAACTTATTCACGTTATCACACACTTTCACTCGCGCAGTTGACGAAGTCGTTTTTTTTTTTTTGGACAAAATTTTAACTTAGTCCGTTGTTGGAAACAACCTAAATACTTCAATTTTTGACTTCAACTGTAGCCGTTGTTTCAAACAACAACCTAGTATAACCTAAGCCGTTGTTTGAAACAACAACTTAGGTTATACAAGTTTTTTAAAAACTTGTCTCCCCTTCGCTCTCCTCCAATATTCTCTCTCTCACTCTTAGTCTCCCTACTCTCTCTCTCTCTCTCTCTCATTCCCAAACCCAAACTCGAAATCCTACATCCTCCTTCACTTAATCCACCCATCCTCCTTCACTTCACTCTCTCCTTCTTCTCCCTCTCACTCTCTTCCGAAGACTCCCCTGAAACCCAGAAACCCTAACCCTAACCATGTCTTAAACCCTCCTCCTCCTCCATCTACAGTTTTGCCTCCACCTCCGTTCTCTCTTTCCAAAAATTCACAATGTGCAAGATAATCACTTTATTCTAGCTTCGTAGTTGTAACTATGTTCATTGATTGAATTATTTGTTTGACTTTTTAGTCGTATTTTTGTGATGCGTAGTTATGTATAGGTTAATTGTTTGATGTGTATTGTATACAGTTGTTCGATAATTGTAGAAGGTAGAATTGTGGAAGCAGTTGTTGTTCCTCGCTCAAATTATAGTTGTAGTTATAGTTTTTATTATTCATTATTAGTAAAAGCGCACAAACAAGATTCAAAAATTCTGAAATTTTGCGAGTAGGTCGGACTCACCACACACAAGTCAATGCAATTTGTAGAAGTGAGTTCTGACTCACGGTTTACAAGATACGGTCGTGTATCGCTTTCATTCAAGAAAAAGAACGGAAAGCGATACATTGGCGTATCTTGTAAACCGTGAGTCGAAACTCACTTCTACAAGTTGTGTTGGCTTGTGTGTGGTGAGTCCAACCTACACTCAAAATTTCAGAATTTTTGGATCCCGTTTGTGCAGTTTTGTCTCGTATCTTGTTTCATATATATATATATATATATATATATATATATATATATATATATATATATATATGAATAGTTTGATAGGGTCTATATGATTAGTGTATTGAGAATTATTGTATCATTTTTTATGTTAGATATGGAGAATGATGAAGGGAATTCTGGTGCCAACGATAATTTTGTGTGTGCAGAAGAAGGTGGTGAATCTAGGCCGCAAGTTAACGAGCACCTGAAACCATTAATAGGTATGACGTTTCACACTCTAGAGTGTAACCCCTGTTCCCGCAAATACATATTTTCTGAATATTTTTTGTATTTCGATTATTTATTAATTCATTTTGTTTTTAAAGTTGTTTTGGATCTTCTATTAAAATCTTTCCTAATCTAAAATTTTATTTATTTCGAATGATGGTATATTTTAACTTTATTTTCTATTTGATCGACTATATATATTTTAGCCCAAATCAAATATATTATTACTATTTGGATTATTTTAATAAATTCGTTAAAACCGATTCCTATTTATTATATAATTTTATTATCGTTATTATTATTATTATTATTGTTATTGTTATTATTACTACGATCACTATTATTTTCATTATGTTGTTATTACTATTATTATTATTATTATTATTATTATTTTCGTGAAGCTCATTGATTTTGATCTATCTTGTATTATTATTTATTAATACGAAGCCCATCATCTAAAGCCCCAAATTTAGCCATCTCCTATTGAATTCTAACCCAAACCCAAATCCGCATCTTATTGGATCCCAAAACCCAAACCCATATCGTATTGAATCCTACCCTACTCCCACTAACAGTCAATCCCAAAATCTCTTCAGGCTCACATCTCCCACTAATCTCCTACTAATCAGAACTAACCCCATTATCTACCCCACTTTCTCTAACTCCCTGTTTCTCTCTCCCTCTCTCTTCTTAATACACATCCAATCAATGCCAAAACCTCTTCATCTTCCCCCTTCACTGTGCTAACCCAACCCTTCACCTCCCCAACTCTTCAGCTCCCTGACCCTCCACCTTCTCCACTCCTGTCGACCCCCTTGCAGTCACCAATCCCCAGAGCCCTGCACCCCAATCCCCGTCGTGTGTGCCGCACAACCATCGACAGTCGCCTTCCTCGTCTACCACAACTGCCACCATCTCTACCGTCGCCCGTGCTCGCCATCTCCTCCTGTCGCTGTCGCTTCCCGACCCCGACCATCGACTGCTACACCGTCGCTCCCCTGCCTCACCGATCGCCAGCTGTCTCTTTCCACCGCAGACTCCCTCCATTGCTATCATCGCCAGTCTCCATCGCTCGACTCTGCAACCTCCCTGTTGTCCCTCCATCGCCTGCACACCGTCGAGCCACGACGTGCCCTTCCCTCATCGCTGTTTGTACACCTCACCGCCACCACGACTACCACCCTACTCCATCGACTGAAACCATCCGCCTACCTCGCCTCGCCCCGAACAGCCACAGTGGATCCCTTCGCTGCTGTCGACTGCCACTCACTACCGAAGTCGCAGACCCGCCCCTATCTCCAGCCGCCGTCTCATCGCTGTGTTGCTGACGCTACTCTCGCACCATTGCTGTCCTGACTACCATTTTGCTGTTTGCTATTACCGCTTTGCTGTTGTTGCACGTGTCATTGTTTGCATGTGCTGTGGTGTTTGCACGTGCTTCGCCCATGGTTGCACGTGTTGCCACCATTGGATTTATCTTATCGTCTTCATCATTCGGATTAACTGTCTAAAGGCAAGTCTACTTGAACTCACTTGTTATTATAGTTCAAGATTGTTGATCTCCGCAAGTAGCTCTCTTTCAATTATCATATTGTTATAATACCTTTCATTGAGTATATCAAGGGTTTACACGAGCTAACCCAAGATATCCTTGACTTCGTGCCAATATCTTTGATTCAAATCCAACCTTGTATACAGTCACATGCACACACGACATGAATAATTCGACTATAAACTTGCATATAGGAAATATGGTGATTTGAATGCATGATGATCGATTGTACTCTTAAGACTTGAATCGTAACATGATAATTTGGCTTTTTGTACTATAGAAATTCATCTTAAATTGTTGTATATAATGTTAGTGCATTCCATGATATAGGAGCATGTAGATTATTCATTTTGATGAATGTATATGATTGCATTTCATCATGACCTGCTGCATGTTCTATGTTTTACTGAGATTTCGACCCTGTTACTATTAAAACCAACTAGAACTATATAAAAAGAAATCGCAGCTTGATGAATCTAGTTTCCAGAACATTTTACGGATCCGGATTCTGATCCGTGAGCTGTTAGATATCACACTTTTTGTTACTGATGGTCTGGTATTTTCAGAATTGCTGTTCAGTGGAACATCGACACAACTTCTAATTGAAATACAGTATTAACAGTAGAACAATGCTATTAAATTTCTCAGGAAATTAATAGACATGCTTAGGGTCCACTTTCTAAATTTTATATATTTTTGTATTAAATTTACACCTTGATTTTACATGTAAAGATTTGACTCTTGACTGCTACCAGAACCTTTAATCTGTAAAGAATAGAGTAACTGACTTAGGTATAATTAGAATCAATTGAAACTTGCTAAATATAAGTTGTATCCCCGTGAGACTGGAAGCTAGACCATCTGACAGTTTTACGATCTGACTCCCGGATTGCAAGATATTCAGGTTTTATCACTGCATTGTCTAGATTCTAGATTCACTGCTCTATGGGTATGTTATAATGTTCGACCAATAGAAACAGCACGATAAATTAAGAATTAAGGTCTGGAATTTACAAGTATGATAGTAGACAACTCCAGGGAATAGATTATAATTTTGTAAGGTTTTTAATTAAGTTTTTACATTGAATCACACATAATGCTTTCACTCTGAGTTGCTGTCTAAACAGCAGACCTGTAATAAATCGACTAGTAGACATGCTTACTGTAGTTTTTATATATTGTGTGTATATGCATTGGAACCGGTAGTGAGTATAGTTTCTAGAATCCCTGACGGATCCACATTTTCCTTCCTGTAGTAGCGGGAAAGTTCATTTTTGCACAACAACATCTTGCTGTCCAGAATGTGCGCTTTCGTAGTAATGCATGTAAATGTGTTAACCTTGCATCTAGTGAACGAGAATCAAACATATATCATGCATCGCATAATTGTGCTGCATCCTTATCATCACCTTGACACTCTTATACACATTTGCGTGATCATGATTGACATAATAAAATATTAACAAGTCGGGGTAATAAGGGTTGACTTAGTAGTGGATAATCTCAGAAACTGTACTCGGTAAAGGCCTTATTTTTACATTGATCTTTTTCATGGAAGGTGGAGTATCGATTGTAAATTATTGATTGATTGTAAATTATTGTTATCGATGCCGAGTACACGCCCTGTAGATCCCTCCACTATAGTCTAAACGAACACTGATTTCTTGCATCGAACCTGTGGTATGGGACGCAATATTACGTGCACTAGTTAAGATAATAAAAATACTAATAGACCTAGGTTGACACTTGTATACCTGATCATGACTATTGAAATCGACATTGTCTATCGACTATTGTTATTTAAAGTTGCATTGTCAAATCTAGACTTTTCATCAGTCCCTGTTATTGTTTTTGATTTTTTTTCTAGTTTCAAACTCCTTGATGTACTATGTTCCTTTACTCTTTGCTTTCACTACTTGCCGTCCGTACTTGCACTAACGGACATCTCCCCCCCCCCCCCCCCCCCAACTCTAGATAATCAGACTGCAGGTGCATGAGAAGGATTGCCTGAAGGTCATGGTGAACAGTTCTTCTAGGATTGGAGTTGGAGCATTGCCCTTCAATAAATTATTTCATACATGTTTATTTCATATTTGCATTACTACTTTGTTGAACTTTGTTTTCCAGGCTTTGTTGACCCGAAGTTGTTTATTTCCAGTTGTTGGTTATTACCTTGGACTACTGCATGAATTACCTAGTATATTTGTTTATGTGATTATGATTTTCCTGCGTGGTTGTGATTATTCTTTTCCACGTTGTTGAGTTAAGACTGTTACAACTTATGGATGATATAATATCATTCGCTGGGCTTTCGTCACGGGCTCGTATTCCTATATTTTGGGAAGCAGGACGTGACATAGAGGAAGCAGAAAAGATTTATCATAGCTATGCTAGATGTATCGGGTTTGCAATGTGTAAGGATGTGAATAAATATAAGGAAACTGAGGTAGTAGATAAGTCATATTTGTGTACTAAAGTAGGGGCGTCACCGAGTCAGCCTAGTGATGGTAGATGGGGAACTACTTCTAGAACGAGTTGCAAAGCTTTCATTCGTGTAAAACTAAATGAAGAAAGTAATACATGGGTTTTTTATTCATTCCATGAACTACACAATTACGAGTTTACTTCACCCGGAGTAGACACCTGTTGCCCTAAAACCATTGTGTGTCGAAAACCAATAAAAGAATAATGGACCAACTTTTCCAAGCTAGTATTCTACGTGTAAACAAATGCTTTTCTTTGACAGTGCCAGAGGAGGTTACGATAAAATAGGATTCACCAAAAAAGATGCTAGAAATCTACAGAGAGATTTGGAGGAAACTATGAAAGGATACGATGGGGAAACGCTCATTGAATTTTTCGAATCGAAAAAACAGACGAACCTTTATTTTTTTCTGATTTCCAAGTACATCCCGAAAGCTGGTTGTCTCATTGTGTTTGAGTGGATGGTACAACTAGGATGAATTATGAAGTTTTTGGGGATGTACTCTGCTTTGATTCCACATACAACACGAATCGATATGGAATGTTATTTATTTCATTTGTCAGAATCAATCATCATTGGCAATCAACGTACTTAGGTTGTGGGTTCATTCCAAATGAGAGGGCCTCTTCCTTTGTGTGGGTCTTTGAAAAGTGTCTAGGAGTAATAGACCAAGCTCCGAATGGCAACGTGACCGACCAGGATCATGGGATCAGTATTGCATTGAAGAAAGTTTTCCCCGAGACAACGCATCGGTATTGCATTTGGAATATATTGAAAAAGTTACCGCATAAGGTGCATATGTTGAATGATGTCGATAAGTTTAGGGATGATTTGAAGAGTTTCATCTATAATTCCGAATTTATAAATGATTTCGAAGAGAAATTGAAATTATTGCTTTTGCAATACAAAGTTGAGAATAACAATTTGTTGAATGATATATTTGAAATTCTTCAGAAATTGGCCCCCGTCTATGCAAGAGAGTCATTTTGGGTCGGCATCTTGAGTAGCCAACAAGTTGAGTCTATGCATTTATCCTTGAAGCATCATATCCAAAAGAAGTACTCCTTACATGAATTTGTCGTCATCTTCGATCGAGTCTTAGCAAGGCAAAGATACAAGGAACTTAAAGAAATTCATCGTAATCTTGAGCAGAGACTGAAATTGAAGACTTAATGGGCTTTGGAGGAGCAAATGGCGTGAATCTACACGTTGAAGATTTTCTACAAATTCCAAGATGAAGTACATAAAAGCTTATTATATAATGTGACTTTCAATGCTGATCTTGACAAACCGGATAGTGCAATTTTCCATGTAAACCTTTGTGAAAATTTAGAACCGGGAAGGTTGATTAAATTTTGCAAACACTTTCAAATGACTACTTGTGGTTGTTTCTTGTTTGAATTCATAGGCATTTCTTGCAAACATATTTTGGCGGTTCTTCGGTTCATCAATCACACTGCACTACCGGAGCATTATATTATAAGAAGATGGACCCGGGATCTCATGAGAAGAAGCTATACATCCGTTGACAACGACACTAGCGAACATTTTGCTTCTTACTATTGTGAATTGAGCCATCACGCAAAACAGCTGGTCGATCTTAGTTGTTCTTCCGATAAAAGTTACAAATACATGCTCGACCATATACTCAAGGGCACTAAAAGCGTTTCTCTTTTGTTACCCAGATTTAGTGGACATCCCGATGGTAGTGCACAACCCAAGAGTGGTGGACAACATGCTAAAGTCAGTGGACATGCACATGGAAAAGATGTGGATATGTCTCATGTACCTGTGGGGGACCATCGACAGTGCATTACAAAGGGAATGCCTAGTGGGAGGAGATTGAAGCCGATAAGGGAGCAACTTCACAAAAAACCTAGACGGTGCAATGCATACGGCATACGGGGAACTGGACATGATTCAAGAAATTGTCCAAACAAAGTTGCTAGGTAATATTTCTTTTTAGTTAAAAAATATTGACTCACTATGACATTCTTTTTTAAGTTGAAGTTTTTTTTAATAGAAGTTTCCTATATATATCTTTTCATTTATTTAGCGCTACCAATGCACAAGAATTGGATTGAAACGGTGAAGAGAGTTCCGACGATAATTATGATGATGAATCGTGAGGTAAAATTCTCATTGTCTATGTAAAATTCAAGTGGTAGACTTGTAATACGTTTTTAACTATATATGAAGTTTGTAGTGTATGTTGCAGGTTTTGAGAGTTACATGCTCGTGCATAGAAGCTTGGTCTTCACATGGATTTATCTGGTTGTAAAAGTGTATCTCTCTAGACTCTATATATGTATATGTAATAGGTTTTTTTGATGGTTGGTGAGCTTGTAAATTGTTACTGTGTATGTAATTGTAGTGGAAATATTAGTGTACAAATTTTAAATGGAGTTCTTGTTATAGTGTTTGTTTTTTGTTTAGGGACTGATGAGACTAAGGTTCCATTGGAGAAGAGAGAGTACCTGCAATTGATTTTATTTTATTTTTGAGTGACGACTGGCGGTGACAATTGTGACGACAGCAACAACAAATAGGCAGAGGGTTAGGATAGGGTCTGGTGGGATTGTGATTTGGATTTGGGTTTGTGTTTGGTTTGGGTCATTTTTTTTGGGGGGGGAGGGAATGGGTATAGGATGTAAGTGGATTGTAGATCAGGTTTAGAACGGGGAAAAAGTAGGGTTAGGGTTTGGGGTAGATACCATATGGGAGGCTTTGGGGGGGGGGGGGGGGTTCGGCTTCGACAGGCTAGGGTTTCGTGGGGGGTGGGGGGTCGACGAGGTGTTGTTGTTGACGATGAGGGCGGCGGGTGAGGATGAGGACGATGGGTGATGTTTTCGACGGTGAGGGCAGAGGGTGTCGACGTTGGACAGTCGATGATGGGAGGTTCGATGATGGGGGTGAGGTCTCTGCCGATGGTATGGATAAGGACGACGAGTGTTGTTGTCGACGGTGAGGGTGGAGGGTGTCGACGTTGGACAGTCGATGATGGGAGGTTCGATGATGGGGTTGAGGTCACTACTGAAGATGGGGATGAGAAATTTTGTGGGTTTGCTGTTGTTAATAATAACAACGATTTAGAGTTAGGGGTTAGAAAAAAGAAAAAAAATTAAAAATATTACTGCTATGATACCATGATAAGGTTAACAGAGAGATTGGGAAATATTATTGGATTATTGGTTTGATTATAACTGATTAGAATGACTCCTATACATAGGAGGAAACCAAATACTAAACTGATACATAACCCGATATGAGACTAAATATATAATACAATATCTAACAGTTGTTGCTATTGTTGATATTAGGAATGTTGTTATCTTTATCTGTTTTTGAGTTGATATTGAGATGTAATTATGAATTTCTTGCTCTTATTGTTGTTGTATCAGCTGTTGCTGCTGTTGTTGAACTTGTAAAAAAAATTCACTTTAGAACTTAAGTCGTTGTTTGAGACAATGACTTAAATTCAACCTGAATTTTGAGCAGATTCTCTTCTGTCTATCTGACTTGAATTTAAGAAATTTGAATCAACTGTAACCATTGTTTGAAACAACGACCTTCTATAACCTAAGTCGCTGTTTGAGAGAACAGCTATAGGTTAGCTAAAATTTGAGCAAAAATTGTTGCTCTGTGACTTGAACTTGCCATTTTGAACCATTTTGAATCAACTATAGCCGTTGTTTGAGACAACCACCTTTGTTAACCTAAGTCACTGTTTAAGACAACGACTACAGGTTAGCTAAAATTTAGGCAAAAAGTGTTGCTTTCTGACTTAAACTTGCCATTTTGAACCATTCTGAATTAACTGTAACCGTTGTTTGAGACAATGACCTTCTATAACATAAGTCACTATTTGCGACAACGGCTACAGGTTAGCTGAAATTTGGGCAAAAACTCTTGTGATCTGACTTCAACTTGCCATTTTGAACCATTTTGAATTAGTTGTAGCTGTTGTTTGAGACAACGACATTCTATAACCTAAGTCGCTGTTTGAGACAACGGCTACAGGTTATTTAATTTTTGTGACTTTTGAGGCATTTTGTTTTAAAAAGTTTTCCTTCATTTCTTTGTATCTTTATTTTTTTAATTTTCATAAGAATATTTACTTTTAATTTGACATTGACTTATTGTTCTTTGGATATGACGATGAACTAGATCTACAGGGTAAAGTTAGCAAAAGCATGCATCAACTCACACTTAGTTGTAGAGAATGCATCTGATAATGTAGAGTGCTTCTCATAGGGATTGAGGGGGAACTTGTGAAGGATACGTAAACTGATGATTTTGTAAACATGAATGGAAAACTCAAGTCAAACAGTCAATATCAGATGTTGACAATGAAAGTTGAGAAGACAAAAAATTGGCAAACTTTTGAAACGATCTTCAGATTGAAGGTTAGGGTTGGAGGGTTAGGTTTTGAAACGATCTCTAATACATATTGCTCTCTACTACTCACACTCTCAATCTCTCTCTTTCTTTCCAGCCATTTTTTGGATGCAGTATGGATAATAAATGAGAACTAATTGGAACATAATGTTAGAAGTCTACGAAAATGGTGACCAATGTAGTTGTAACTGGTCAAACGGTTGGAGCCATTTTGACTGGTTGGGGTAAAGTAAACAGACATGTACTCCTCATTTTCACATGGAAACATGGAAATTTTTGTCCTTTATATGTATAATTAAGATGCAGTGTATCTTTGAAACAATGGATTAGTTTTAGTTCAAATTTATTAAAAACCATTTCTTTCTTTAAAATAGATGTTCGTTAGGATTTACATGATCCCAATAGATGTGTTCATCTCATTCATTAGTGAAGTGAAGGAGGAGGGGGCAGATCAAATGAGGCGGCGGAGGACGAGGTGGGGCGAGTGTGGTTGGGATTTGAGTTTGGGTTTGCCAATGAGAAAGAGTGAGAGAGATTATAAAGAGAGAGAATATAGGAGGAGAGCGAAGGGGAGACAATTTTTTTAAAAAAACTTGTATAGCCTAAACCATTGTTTCAAACAATGGCTTAGGTTATACTAAGTCATTGTTCGAAACAAAGGCTACAGTTAAAGTCAAATATTGAAGTACTTAGGCCGTTGTTTCCAACAAAGGCCTAAGTTAAAATTTTCTCAAAAGAAAAACATTTCGTCAACTGTGTGAGAGAGAGAGTAGGAATGGCAACCAGACTGGGTTGACCCGTGACCCACCCGTGACTCGTTGACCAAGTCAAACCCGCTCGCCAACCCGCGGTTTTGGACCCGTTTGACCCGAACGTTCGACCAGCGCGTGTCAAACGTTCGACCCGCAGGTCGAATGGTCCAGAGCCGTTGGGGCTGGCTGTTTCTTTGTTTTTTGTTTTTTTAGCTTTTTCTTTTTTGTTTTCCCCCTATAAATACCCCCTTAATTCAACCTAAAATTTCCATACCTCACTCTCTTACTCTCTCTACTACTACTACTCAATTCAATCAGATTTTTTTAACAAAGAAGCAAGCAACAAAGAAGTGAAAATTTTCGATTGTATCGAATTGTGTGTATTTAACTATCAACTACGTCTACTTCAACTCCTTCAATAAAGAAGCTCTCTCTCTCTCTCTCTCTCTCTCTCTCTCTCTCTCTCTCTCTCTCTCTTTCAAGTTTCAATGACTACCGGACTTCCTACTACTCTCTACTTTTATTTTCTCTCCGATTTCTATATTCGATTATCCGCGAAGTACGGTATCAAAATTTCACAACCCTCCTATTGTCTTAAATTTTGTTGTAGTTCTAACTTTTTGTATCATATTTGTTTGTTGGTTTTTTGTTTTTCTCTCTCTTAACCTCTCCTATTATTTTTTAGATTTTATTTTTTAACATATACCTCATATTTTTTTGTTTTGTATTATTGGCATTGTATATACACTAGTAAAACACTAGAATAACTTTTTTTTTCACATACACTATTACCATGTTAGATCACGAGGTAGCGGCCGTAGCCAATGTGGACAAGATTCCACTGGTACTTCATGTCGGCCTCCAATTGTCCCACAAATTGAAACCGAATTTACATATAATCTTATGATAGGAACTTACGATATCCCTACACACGAAATAGAAGAAGAAATGCATAATGTTGACACACAAACACAACAAACCGAACACACTAGTAGTAAAAAAATTAAGGGAAAACAAGTGAATGACACAGATTTTATGACTATATCCTTGATGAGAATAATCCCGGTGTAGGACATAAGATGTGTAAACATTGTGACAAAAGTTACAAATGAAAGAAGGGTGAGGAAACATGTACAATTAAACGACACATTTTAAGTGCACACAAAGAATTAGCACAAGACCAACAAGGCAAAAAAAAAATCATCCCTAGGACCGGACAAATAGATAGCCAGCCAACCCTATGATCTCGAACTTATTCATCGAGAAATGGCCCGACTAGTTATTAAGGATGAGCTACCTTTTTCCTATTCCAAGAGTATGAATATAGAGCATTTCAACAAAAATGCACTAAATCCACATTTTAGAAGAATTCCTAGAAACACTCTAAAGTCCGATTGTTTTAAACTTTACAACGATTTGAGAGACGCTTTAATTGTACTCTTGTATTTTTTTAACTTGTAGAGTATCGTTAACTTCCGATTGTTGGAAAGGTTGTAACGATATTCCGATGATGGGATTAACTTGTCATTGGATAGATAGTGATTGGATGATTTAAAAAAGAATCATCTCACTTACCGCTTTGCCGTATTCCCATAGTGAACTAGTTATTACAACACGTATTTTAGAAGTTTGTGATTTATATTATATTCGTGATAAAAAATTTACTATTAGTTTTGATAATGCATCTAACAACAATGCTTCGTTTAGCACATTAGAAACACAGTTAGCTCCTTAATGTAATGAATTTTTTCGTGTTAGATGTGCGTGTCATATTTTAAGTTTATGTGTACAAGATGCATTGAAAGTATCCGATTCATATATAATTACAATTAGAAATTGTGTACATTTTATTGCTTTGTGTGTTCTTATGCTACAAGAATTTAAAGTATGGTGTAAAGCTAGGGGAATACATTTTACAAAATTTTTTAAAGATGTTAAACACCGATAGAACTCTACTTTCGATTAACTAAATGTTTCTACTCAACACAAAGATATTATATAAAAAAAATTCCTAACAAAAAACATGGAAAATTTTCAAATGACTACCCAATCATGGTATTTTGCCGAATACGATTTTTGGAACCTTTAAAACCGCAATTGTGAAGTTTTCTATATCTTATGATTCTATTTCTAGTAGTATTTTTATTTCAATCATTACTATGATGCAAACTTTTCAAGAAATGATTTCGGACGAATACATTAGTCATATTATTGTTCCCGGTTATGCAAAATTTTTGAACTATTTTAATCCTCCTCCTATGTTGTATTGTATTGCTACTGTTATGGATCCTCGTATCAATTTAGCGGGTACGAGAAGTTTGATTGAAATATTTTTTACTTTACTTGGGGATGAATCTGAAATTGATTGTGATAAATTTTTAGCTAGCTTTGAATCGACATTGAATAACTTGTATGATTATTATGATGAAATTTTTGCATTTAGTAGTACAACTAGTATAGTTACTTCTTTTTCTCATACTTCTAGAGGTAAAGGTAAGAGTATATTAGAAGATACCACTTTTAATTTACTTGGTTGTATCCAATCAAAGAAACCTAGGACTAATGCACCTAATGAATTAAATTGGTATGATCAACAAGATAATGAGAGTTCTAGTACTAAGATTGAAGTGCTATAATGGTGGAAAGAACATAAAAATCTTTGTCCTATTCTTTCACATATGGCTAGAGATCTACTAACTCCTCATATCTCAAAAATTGCTTTCGAAAGTGCTTTTTCTACAAGTGGCAGAGTTTTAACATATTACAGGAATCACTTGAAGTCGGATTCGGTGAAGATTCTCGTGTGCACTGAAGATTGGTTGAAGGCTGAAGACAGGACTCAAGGAAAAGCAACAACTACATCAACAAGTGGAAGCAACTCCTCTGAAGTCCAACAACAAGATTAGGGAATTTAAGGCGATGCGATCCTAGGTTTAGGTTAAGTAGAGGTGCACAACAGTAGTCCAATGCCCTCTCTTCAATCTAACTCTAGGCTATCTCGAACTTTAGATTGTCCTCTTAAACATGTAATTAAAAAAATTTGTATATTTTTTTAACAGTATTTGTATGTAAAAAAAGTTATAAAATTCTCATAAAAGTTGAAATGAAAAATATATACAATTTTGTTTAACTCTTAATCTCTTATACTTGTTGTAAAATTTTTATTTATTTATTTTTTTAGGTTAAAATAGGGAAAAATAAACTTGTAATTGCAAGTAAAAGACTTGTAAAAAATTCATAGCAGTTGAAATGAATAATCAATAATATAAGCAATTTTTCACACTTATATAGTTATACTTCTTGTATTTTTTAAAAGTGAAGTTAAAAAAAAGAAAGAAAAAATTCCGAACGGGCTAACCCGTGACCCGGTCCGAACCGAAACGGGTTCGACCCTAACAGGTTTGCGGGTTGGCTGGGTCAAACATTCCATTTTTGGACCCGGCCCGGTTAACGCACCGACCCGACCCGAACCCACCCAAGTATGGTTGCAACCCGCGTAGGTACGACCCAACCCGGCCCGGTCGACCCGAAAGCCAACCCTGAAAGAGTGTGAGAGAGCGAATAAGTTGAAGAGTTATTTGGGGGTGAAATCCCCAAATTACCTCTCCGAACATAAGTGAGTGATGGGAGATGATGGGAGGGGGTAATCGTAGTCATTAGATCTTGATCTATCTGATCCAACGACCAGAAGCTCAGTTTGCAATGAGTCTGTGTAAACAAACCCGTTTGCAACTGAGCATTTCCAAACACACATTTCATTGTGCACTAGCCATGGTGTGCACTCCGTATGCACTCAACCTTTGGGCGAAGTATTGACGATCCGAACCGTTCACATTGATCACATATATATTAGTCTAAATAGGTAAAATCAAGTCATTTGAAATTCATTTGCCCATCCATCATGTCATTATAAAAAAAAATGATATTCAGCCATACAATTTTGTAACGCTTCAATGCATGGACAAATAAATTTCAAATAACTTGATTTTACATATTTAGACTATATTAAACGTGTAGATCAATGTGAACCGTTCAGATCATCAATACAAGGCCCAAAGGCCGAGTCACCATGGGTAGTGCACAACGGAAGGGAACTATATATATATATATATATATATATATATATATATAGAGAGAGAGAGAGAGAGAGAGAGAGAGAGGGAGAGAGAGAGAGAGAGTCTATTATGAGATGGTGAGAAGAGCCTTTTATCGTGAGCAATAGATCTGAGCCGCTTGACTGCGATCCAACAACCGATATCAGCTCCGCCCAAATCTAAGTGAGAGAGTGGGCAGTTTGGTCATTTATTCTCTTCTCTTCATTTCTCTCTTCCCTTATCACAAAATCACCCCCAATTCCTCATTTTCACATTGTCTCCCTCGACGCCCAAATCCTCCCCGCCGCTCGACGACCTCGAACTCCTTGGAATTGAACAACCCTAGCTAGGTCTTCCTCCCTGAAGCTCCTCCCCGCAACCCCCGACCAAGGGCTCCAACTCTCCATCTCCTCCATCTCCTCCATCTCCATCTTAGGAGGCAATGGTTTTTGGAATATGTTACTGTGTTTTTTTTTTTTTGAGTGTTTTAATCTAAGGAGGTTATGGATTTTGTGCAATCTTTCTTAGCGAATATTTTTTGCATTCTTAACCTCCACAAAGTGTGCAACAAGTTATGAATGTACTCTTTGTAATATCTGACTTTTGCCTCAAGAAAGAAATATTGACTAGCTGTACATTTCTCTTTTAAAATTGATGGTGTTCGATCAAGGAAGCTATTACAATGTTAAGACTGATGCTCCATCTTGAAACCAAATAGTTTAGATCATGCATCTATTATTTTGTTGTTTCTATAGGTAGTATGGACTAGTGAACACAACAAATCAATTTTTGTTCAATTCAACTTGTGCAAGTTTCGGTATATATCTAGTACAATATATATCTAGTACACCTTTTAAAACATAACAGATGAACCTTTCATTTTGTTGGTGATGATCAATTTGAATGTACGTTTGTAGGCTTCCAAATGCTCTTAAATCTTAATACAAATCTCAAAAGAGGAAGATATACACAATACTAATTTTTTGGCATTCAGAAATGTGAGTAATATTCTTTCTATGCTCTGCAATTAGATAGGAAAAATATCAAATGTGATTTTCATTAAGAAAAATTCTTTCTCCCGTTGATAGTTACAAATAAGTCTCGTCTCTAAATGTATAAATATGACTTGTACATCGCTATTAGTAATTAAGCATACAAGATGACAAGGATGAGATTGAAACTTTATAATTCCAAATTGAGATACACGTAGATAATTTGACCACTTCTTTGAACTAGGGTTACTGTCTATGGATGAAAGCCTCTCCGCCGCTTCTAATGTGCAATCCTCACCCTTAGACATGTTATAGAAGCCTCAATCTCATGTACCTGACAAGGCAAAGATGACAAATATTCAGTGTAGACATGCAAAATCGATAAACAAATTTAATAAAAAATGGAGAACATGTCACGCCCCGCTTCCCATTATATGAAAAACATGGGCACGTAATTGCAGCGGATGATATAAGTATACTAACTCATATAATCCATAAGCTGTACAATACCAGTAAGCTCAACAATACAATAATAATCACAGGAACAAGAATATAATGCAATAACCAAAATCTGAGATACAAAAACTTACAGAATAGCCGAAGAATATACAATGCAATAATAGTTTGTTAAGATTCTTCAGTAACCCATCATCAATACCTGTGTAAACAATAACTCAAAAGAAAGATGGAGATTACCCGTTGAGCAAGCTTCGGGCGACAAGTAGTAGCAAGTAGTGAAGTAAGTAAAGGACTATATAACAAGAACAGAAATTGGAACGATATCAGAGTCAATAAATGATGAACGATAACAAATTCAAAGGTCGATAATCAATAATTCAGTAAACAATAGCCGATAACAATAATCAACAATCAATAGAAATAATAATCGAAACAATAGTCAATAATAGGATCAATAGATGATGCATTGGTCAGTAATCAATGATCGATAAACTATGGTCGATAAATAATATTCCATGGGCCAATAATCGATAAACAATAAACAATAATCAATAATCGATCACCAATAATCAGTAACAATAAATCAATAATCGGTGTTCAGTGTCAATCTTTAGGTTTATCCATCTTTTATCAATCCTAATTAATGCACGCAATCATACGTCCCATACCACAAGTTCGGGTGCATACAATTAAGTGAACATTTAGACTATAGTGGTGAACTCTACAGAATCATGTACTCGGGTCTTGCAATATCAATGATTGATGACCGATACACGATAAATCGGGTTACTGTAATCAGTAATCCACAATCAATCGACGACTAATATGACCGATAACAATGACCAATATGGGCAGTGACCAATATCCCTTTCTGAGTACACTCTCCTATAATGTCCACTACTAAATCGACCCTTATTATCCCGACTTGTTATTATCTTATTACGATAAATTATAGTCATGTAATCAATACGATCAATGAAAATGGTAGTATAAAGAATCATGTAACGGGTACAATCGATGAGAACAATAGTGTCAATACAATATCAAGAAGATATCAAGATTATGCAATACATGAAATATACATAGTTCAATTCATTAAATATGGAAAGTAGCGGGTATATATGTAAAAATATAACAATACAGGTTCTAGACAGCAGCACCTATTGGTACTCAAATTCAGTTTCCTGCTCCTATGGGAATGTAAATCTGATTCCGTCAGAGTTTCTAGAAACTAAACTCTTTGCCGGTTTTAGCGCATATTCACACGATACATTACAGTCACTGTAACTAGGTTGATCAATCAATTCTTTACGGGTTTCATGCACAGTCTCGGTTTTGGAAATTATAACATGCCAGTACTAAAACAGTGATACCTTCGAATCTATAAATTGGATTGAGAATCCTTCAGGTGTTTTAGAAACTAGACACAGTGTGAAAGGTATTAAGTTTCTATGTCAGGAACTGGGTCGAAACCTCAGTACAAACTCGTACAAACGATAGGGCATTATATTTGAATGTTCAACAATGCGATAAATTTACGGTTAAAGTTTTAAATCAATAACAATGGCATGATAAGACGACTATAAATTAATAACATGGTACGATAAAGGAAATAACGAATCAATAATGAATCAATAATGAAATTCAATTAGCTACGATATTCAATTCAATTACAACTTGCCGGAGTTCAACGAATGTTTCCTTGAACTAGAAAAATAAAAATGAGTTCAGGGGACGCTTACCTTTTAGATGACGACTTCGAATGTGAAAGAATAACATGACGAGAGTCCCGACAGCAACATGTGCAAACGACGGACACGGTGAACACACTTGCAAAATACGTACACCGCAAGAGCACGTGCAAGCTATGGAAATGGTGAGACTGCAAGCAATTGCATGGCGATGGTAGTGTCTTCGATCGCAGTCGGGGGCGGCAACAGCGACAACAGCAAGAGGCGACAACAGCCAACAGCAAGAATGGCAGCGAGCACAGCAAGGGGACGATGACTTTGCCAAGAGACGGTGGCACAACAGTGAGAGGCGATGACTTTGGGTGCAGCAAGAGACAGCAACAACCACAACAAAAAGAGGCGGCTCGAGGGGTTGCTGTGATGGAGATGCGGAGCTCGGTTGTTGACGACGATGGCTGCAAGAGGGTGATGGTGGTGCAGTCGAGGGTGGTGAGGGGCTGTGATGGAGTTGAGGGGGTCGACGTCGGAGTGCAGTTGAGGGTCTGTCGACGAGGAGCAGCAATGGGGTGACGAGGTGGTAGGCTCGACGACGAGCGGAGGCAGGGGTGAGTGAGTTCGGTGGATGGGTTGTTGTTGGCATAGTGGGGCTTCGTGCTACGAGTGAAGCAGCGAAATGGAGCTTCGCCTATGGTTGGGTGCAGTGAAGGCGACGGGGGGTGGGGGAGGTGCGGGGTGGACGACAAGCGGTGGTGCGTCTCTGGGAGGCTGGCAATAGCAGCTTGACAAGGAGAAAGAAGGAGAGGAAGGAGGAGCAGCGGTGATGAAGGCAGGGCTTGAGCGATGGTGATGGAGCTCAAAGCGAGCGAAGGTGGAGCAATGGCATCGAGGTAATGGCTCGAGCGGTGGCAGGGGCTGGCGAGGGTGCTGATGGGTTCTTCAGTGGAGACAGGGCGTCGATGGGTGTTACGGGTTTGTTGGTTTCGGAAGCTGAAAGAAAGAACAAGAAGAAGAAGAAGAAGAAGAACAAGAAGAAGAAGAAGTGGGGCACGGTAGTTAGGGAGAAAAGTAAGGAGAGAGTGAGAGAGTGTGAGGAAAATTTTGTCGTACTGCCCTACTTTTTGAAAGTATTTAGCCGTCTGCCCTACTTCCCAAAACAATTAGCGATATGCCCTTGTTTAGAACACGTCAGCAACAAACGTTATTGGGAAAAACGATATAGGTTATTTCGATGCCGTTCTTCCCAATAACGGCATATGTTTGAAAAAAAAATTGCATGCCGTTATTTGGAATAACGGCATCGGTATATTTGTCTTATAAGTGTGAATCTTCTAACTTTAAAAAGTTCTAGGTGTGAAAAAAATTTATAAACAATGCCGTTATCCTGAATAACGGCATTCGAATGACTGATGCCGTTGTTGGAGATAACGACATCAGTTATATATCAATATGCACTCTTGCCGTTGTTTGGAAACAAAAAGAATTAATAAAAAGTAAAAAAAATATATATATATATAACTGATGCCGTTATTTGGAAAAACGGCATCAGTTATAATTTTTTTTTAACTTTTTTTTTAAAACTTGTATATATACAGACAGCCATGCATTAAACTTGGATTGACTGTCTTGATAGCTAATTGAAGCATTAATGGTAATGGAGGCCAATATTTTATTATTGGTCAGAAATTAATTAATGGTCCACAGTTTTTTGTCAAACACAACGTCTTCTCCTCCTCCTCCTCTTAAATCCTTCTCTTCATCAATCTCTATCCAAACAAGTATACCATTCAATTCAATCTCACTTTCTCTCTCCCTCTCTTCAGCTATATATATATATATATATATATATATATATATATATATATATATATATATATATATATATATATATATATATATATATATATATATATATTATTCTTTCTTCACTATCTACATTCGACATTAATCCAAATCATCATCATCATCATCATGATGTTGTCAAAGAAAGCTACATGCAACTCTCATGGACAGGACTCTTCCTACTTCCTTGGTTGGCAAGAGTATGAGAGGAACCCATTTCACCCCACCCTCAACCCCTCTGGCATCGTACAAATGGGTCTTGCCGAGAATCAGCTCTTATTGGACCTTCTTGAATCATGGCTGTCTGTATATATATAAGTTTAAAAAAAAAGTTAAAAAAAATTATAACTGATGCCGTTATTCCAAATAACGGCATCAGTTATATATTTTTTTTTTTTACTTTTTATTAGTTCTTTCTGTTTCCAAACAACGGGAAGAGTGCATATTGATATATAACTGATGCTGTTATCTCCAATAACAGCATCAGTCATTCGAATGCCGTTATTCAGGATAACGGCATTGTTTATAAGTTTTTTTCACACTTAGAACTTTTTAAAGTTAGAAGATTCACACTTGTAAGACAAATATACTGATGCCGTTATTCCAAATAACGGCATGCAATTTTTTTTCAAACAGATGCCGTTATTGGGAAGAACGGCATCGAAATAACTTATGCCGTTTTTTCCAATAACGTTTGTTGCTGACGTGTCCTAAACAAGGGCATATCGCTAATTGTTTTGGAAAGTAGGGCATACGGCTAAATATTTTCAAAAAGTGGGGTAGTACGGCAAAATTTTCGTGTGTGAGTCAGGAGGAGAGAGACGGGGAGAGAGAGAATCGGGGGAGAGAGAGTTTATAATAATATAATATATTAATATTGTAATAGGTATTGATTATGGGGGTTACTAAAAGAGCAGTGGGCAGTAATTAAGGAAAAGTGGGTGCTGTTATGAGAGATGATGAGATCTGGTTGGGTTTGGGTAGTGGGTATTAAAATGTGGGTTTGGGTTAGGATCCAATAAGATTTGTTTAGGGTTAAAAAGTGTGGGCTTGGATTAATAGACCTGGGCTTTAGGTTTGTGCTTCACAAAAATAAAATAAATAATTATAGAAGGGATAAAAGATTGAGCTTCAATCAATAATAAGATAATAAAATAATATGGACTAGGGATTAAATATGGTTTTCTAAATAAATAATTTAGACAAATTATAGAATGGAAGGATTGGGCTTAAGTTCAAAAATTAGTAAATTCAATAGGAAAAGAAACAAACTTCTAGAATACAATAAGATTCCTATTAAAATATAAATCGTTTGAAAATAACTACAAATACATTTGATATTTAGAAAGAGATCTACTAGGAAATCCAAAATGAATTAAAAAATGAATTCTAGGTGAAAAATGATTTTTAATGAATTGAAATACAGAAATACATAGAAAATACGTATGAACAGAAACAGGGGTTACAGAACAGGATTTGAACTTTAGACTACATCAAAGTAGGACAGCATGTATTAGTTCCCCAACAATCAAGGTTCTGCATGTTGCAAACAAGATAGTAAGGCAGTGGTCATTCCCCAAAGAAGTCTCGACATTATGTATGTATAGAGCCTCTGGATATTCCAATATCCACAAAAAAAACTCGGTGTAACTGATCAATGAATTAAAAAAAATCACCAAACTCTAATATTCTTACTGAATTGTATAATTAATGAAATATGGTGATTGTACTACATCTCTTTTTCAAAATTTTATAAATAAAATTCCTCCATTAGATTTAACTCACAAAATCATTGAAGAGAACCAAACATAGAGTATTTCTCACAAAATCACTCAATCAGCAAAACCCATGAGTGTCAACCCCATCAATTAGTGAATTCTTTCTCTAAACCCATGATTCTAATAATTGTACTAAGCATAATAAACTACTCAGAATATCTAAACATTGAAATCCAACCCATTACTTCAACATCTATGAGAACATGAATAAATTCCCTCCGTGGGTTTGGGGGTGTTGGGATTTGTGGCAGGGTTTGGGGGTGGCTGGAGCCCTTGGTTGGGGGTTGCGGGGAGGAGCGTTGGGTGGAAGACCTAGCTAGGGTTGTTCAATTCGAGGGAGTTCGAAGGCGTCATGAGGAGGGGAGGAGCGACAGTGTGGATTTGGGCATCGAGGGAGACTTGGGCATCAGGAACTAAAAGAATTGGGGGTGATTTTGTGAGAAGTGAAGAGAGAAATGAAGAGAAGAGAAGAAAGATATGAAGAAATGACCAAACTACCCCTCTCTCACTTAGATTTGCGCAGAGCTGATATCGGCCGTTGGATCGCAATCAAGCGGCTCAGATCTGTTGCTCATGATAAGACCCTTCTCACCATCTCATAAGAGTTACTCTCTCTCTCTCTCTCTCTATATATATATATATACTAGTAATTTACACGTGCCATGCACGTCTTTATAAATATATATTGTTTAAAGTAAAAATTTCGACGTTGTCTGGCATCAAACCTAAGACCTCCTTTATATTAGTTATGAACGTGTAATGCACGTGTTTGTTTTGTTACAATGTACATGTTTGTCTGGTTACACAATCCCAACTCTCCCATTAAAATATTTGAGATAAGGTTAGGGTTGAGTTCGGCCGGGTTAGAGGAAATATCCACACCTAACCTGAAATTTGTTTCTGCTAAATTTTTGAACCTATAAGGGTTCGAGTTTTGAAAAGAAGTGACCCATACCCGAAAAATTGTGGGTTGGGTAGGACGGGGTCTGATGGAACCCAACTTGATTGACACCCCTACATAGCACCCTTTCTTTACAAGCAAACACAAAGAATATATGCTAAAAAAATTCTCAACTTGATCAACATTCGTAGGATACAGAGCCATAAAAAGAGATTTTTTTTGTTGTTGAAAGAAAAGGTAGAATATCATCACCATGTTCCATTAATGAGATAACCAAACAAATCCCAGTGATCTAGGAGCCATTACAACAAGAAAGAAAAAAACAACAAAGAAATAACCAAACATAAACCCCAACAAGGGGGCGGGTTTTAAAAGAAAGCATGACAAAATGATAACAAGAACTAAACTCCCCCTCAACAACTCTAGAGGGTGGGCGTCTAGTCTAGAGTCGGACCAATCTCAATCTTCTTATTATCATATTCTTGTAGGTAGAAGGCACTGACAATCCTCCCCCTAGGCCCTACAGATGTTCCCTTTGCCCAGAAAGCAATAAGATGAATAATGTAAGACTGTCATGAATATTATTACTAACATTACGAAAGTAAAAGTTGTTCCTATGTAGCCAATGTACCCAAGTTCAAGCCTTTTTCAGCGCACGTTTTTCTGACGCAAATTTTTGGCCTACCCATAGCTCCTCATAAAAAGACAGGTAGTCTCATGATCCTAAATCCCTCAAGACCTCTACCCACACAGACTTACATCTCAAACACTCAACAAAGAGATGGTCCCTTGTTTCCACAACTGTGTTACAAAAACCATATTGGTGTTGATGTAGGTGTTAGATATTATAGTCCCATATTGGGTATTGGGCTAATTTTGTATTTGGTTCACTCCTATATATAGGAGATATTGTACTCAGTTATTTCTCAATTCAATATTCAGTATTGTTTTCATCTCTCTGATTTATCTTAACGTGGTATCAAAGCCAATTATACAAATTTTCTTCTCTTAAATTTCTCCCAAAAAAAGAAGGAAATCAAGCAACAAGAAATCATCAGTTCATCGTCTCCAACAAGAAATCATCAGTTCATCATCTCTCAATAGAAATACACATCAGATATTATCTCCGCTGCTTGCCTTTCTGATAGTCGATCAGCCGGTACACCCTTAGAGCTTCATGTGAAGCTTCGTCCCACTAATGGTGAGCTCCTTCCTGATCCCACTAGATATAGACATTGTTCACCACCTGCACATCACTTCCCTCTCACTCTCCATCTCTACACACAGCTGATGGCTCACCACTTCTTATTACACACTCAGGGACAATTAGCTCTCCCACTCTCATATTATCATATGTTCTTTATGCTCATCATTTATTAATAAACCTTATTTCTATTAGTGCATTGTGCGATAGTGGTCTTGTCGTTACTTTTGACTCTTTAGGTTGTTCTATTACTGATTCCTCCACCGGTGAGGAGTTTGGGCGTGATAGTCGTCAGGGTCGTCTATATTATCTAGATTTTCTTCATGCACGTCACTCACCTTCTGGTTTTACCGGTATTGTTTCCTCTGATGCTGATTTGTGGCACAGACGTTTAGGTCATATTAGCGCATCACGACTCCAGACTATAGCTCGTAGTGGTACCCTTGGTTCTCTCACTTTTAAATATTTATTTGATTGTCAGGATTGTCATTTGGCCAAACACATTGCCCTACCCTTTAGTCACAAAAGCACTTCTGAAACCACTCATCCTTTTCAACTTGTTCATTCTAACATATGGGGACCCTCTCCCGTACCTTCGTGGAAAGGCTATCTCTATTATGTTGCCTTTATCGATGACTTCACTAGACATACATGGGTTTTTCTTATGTGTCAGCGATCTGAGATACCTGATATTTACTGGTTCTTTACAACAATGATTCACACTCAGTTCGGTGTGCACATTAAGAATTTTCGATCAGATGGTGCATGCGAGTACACTTCCACCACTATGAGATCGATCCTTCAGTCTCACAGCACCCTTTTTCAGCAATTATGCCCTCACACACATGAGCAGAATGGTGTAGCTGAACGCAAGCATCGTCACATCCTTGAGACGGCTCGCGCTCTTTTACTCTCCTCTTCTGCTCCTCGTTCTTTCTGGGCTGAAGCTATCATGACCTCTGTTAGTCTCATCAATATTACTCTCTCGTCTACTCTAGCTGGTATGACACCTTATAAGGCTTTTTATCATTCACCTCCCAACTACAGTATGCTCCGTACCTTTGGGTGCACCTGTTACATCCTTCTCCCGCCTACTGAGCGCACGAAGCTCTCCGCTCGTGCTGCTAAGTGCGTTCACCTAGGTCTCAGTCCCGAACACAAAGGTTATCGTTATTTTGATCCATCAGCGGGTCGTGTTTGCATTTCTCGACATGTATCCTTTGTGGAAGAATCCCCTTACTACCTGGCTCCCCCCAATGATACTAGATTTCTCGATTCCCTAGTTGTTGCTAGCCCCCCGACTTTATCTTCCTGCATTCCTTTTGATCCCACTCCTCTGGCTCCATTCACATCTCCTGTAGTCCTTAAACCTGTTGTTCCCCCTACCGAAACACCACATGCATCCCCACAGTAGCCAGCACCCACCCCACCTACTTTCCCACCGACACATGCACCTACTCCACCGTCCTCACCCCTACATGCCATTTTGCCAGGTTTTCTCAGGTTAGGATCGCATTATTCAGAACTAACATTAGGAAGATCTTAACCTTAAGTGGTGCTTTAACCTTCCAGATTACTCCAGACCACGACGCTTGGCATCCCCTAAAGTGGATTATGGAGTAGAATGAGTGAACGGAGAACTTCTCATTAGCCTCAAGTTCCTAGGTCTTACTGTCCGGTCTAGGGAAGCAACTACCCCAGACTGCAATGTATAATTTCAGAGGTCCTCTAGCATAATCTATGAGGTCTGATCCAGTGGAGTCTTAATTGTGGGCTTCTATGTCCCCCACTTCCAACATTTTGGCCACGGTAATGTGTAGTTGTTAGGTCATCTCATAGAGATCAGAAAAAAGATCTTTAATGGCTTTTGCACCATCTATCCAACCAGAACTTGGTAGAATGTCCGTTGCCAATAAAAGAGTAGGACTTTGGATACCCCCCTCCAAAACCACGAGATCCTGGGACCCGACAACCAAAACTTGGGTGCTTCTTCCACTAAGGTATTGTTGGACAAAATCCTACCAACCTTCCCTGGTCGGATTACAGACATTCCACCACCATTTTCCCAACAAAGCTAGGTTCATGTCCTACAGGGTGATAACACCCAAACCCCATGTGCCTAGCGTATGCAGACCTTTTCCCACCATATCCAGGTGGTGGTCTTTCCCGTTTGGATCTGCCCATTTCCAAAGAAAATATCTCCATACATTGGCAATTCTTTGTATAACCCATTGGGGAAGCTCAAAAATGACATGTAGTCGGTTGGTAGGCTGGACAACACCAAGATGATGAGAATCACTCTCCCTCCCAATAGAGTGACCTATCCATCTTGTCAGTCTAGCTTCCACTATGTCGATGATGGGAAGTCAATATGCCTTCTTCAATTTCCCTAGTATGAGTGGGAACTCTAGGTATTTGATAGGAAAGTTCTCAACCTTATAGTTCAATATCCTGGCATGGCTAGCTGTGACGACTGAAAGAGCAATGGGGATGTCTATTCTTGTGATAATTAACCCTGGGGCCTGATCGGGCCTCAAAGCAAGATAGTGCACCTTTGAACACAATGGTTTCTTCGACCTCCTTGTTCCCAAACAATAGGGTGTCATTTGCGAATAGTAGGATGGAGCAACCCACTCGCTTGCCTCCAGCAACTACCGGTCTGATCCACCCCATCTCTAGACAGTTATCTGGCACTGACTTCAACCTGTCTGCGACTAATGTAAAGATAAGGGGGTACATGGGATCTCCCTGTCGTAACCCACATTTACAACAAAATTGGTTTCCTGGTTTCCCGTTGACCATCACCGATGTCCTGCTCGTGCAGTGAGGCAGTGCTGAATCCAGCTGATCCATCTCTACCCAAACCCCCTGCCTCTTAGAGAAAGAAATATTCGCTCAAGACCCGAATACCCAAATAATAGTTATTCCCCTGCCTCTTAGAGAAAGAAATATTCGCTCAAGACCCGAATACCCAAATAATAGTTATTCGCAATAGTTGATTTGTGACCTAAGATAGGCTTAAAGTATGAAACAAGGCCATATTTGTGACCTAAGATAGGCTTAAAGTATGAAACAAGGCCATTTTCTGGCAAAGTGATTTTGACTTGAAGAGCTATTGGCCGAACGTAATATCACCGCCTTCAACACACACTAATAGATTGCAAGAAACTGGAGTTGTGCATATAAAGCCTCGTAATTAGGTGTTGTAGTTTGATCAGGCTATCGAGTTCTCAATACACCCTTGCAGGTGAGTTGCAGGCTTGGAATTGTTACGAAAGTATACATTCAGAGTTTATGGGACCAAAAAAGCACGAAACAAAAAGAACTTAATATATAAAAAATGAGATTGTATTTCCAAGATCTAAAGCTTTATTGAAGATTTTACTTCCATCAACTATACTCTTTATAATGTATAACTCAAAAGTGTGCCTGAAATCACGTCGATCTACAACATCATATTCAAGCAGTATTTAGTTCACAGTCAGCCTTCAAAATGAACTCAACCTAGCGTAACAACAAAACATCATCTCATCAGGAAAGACTTGGAATTGTGGATTTCTGACGAGTGGATGAAATAAATTATTTGACAAGAAATCTTCTCCGATACTCTTTGCAAAACTGATGCAAATCTAACATCATTTGGCTTCTTGTTGCTGTAAAGGAGGTGCTGTGTCTTGATTTAGGTGGTTTGGATCAGCTGTATCGACTTGCGCCGGTTGCCTAGATGCAATCTCTTTCTGATGCATAGCTTGTTCTTGCATTGCCTTGATCATCTCCTTCATATGACTTTCCTCCTTGTCAAGTTGCATGCTCATAAGGGTGTGAGCATTCTTGTCAATTGGCTTGAAGTACTCATCGATAGCGGCTTCCTGCAGATGGAAATAAATTTTAGCTGGGCTTTTGAGCTTTTATAGGAAACCGTAAAAGTCAGATGATTCTTAAATACAATTTCTAAGGATTTTAGAAAATTCTTTAAAGAGTAACTAAATACCTTACAAACATAAAAGAAATTGTTGCTTTAATCATGCTATTTGCAGAATGTTGATATGCAGTTACTGATGCATCACAGAATTACAAAACACTAAGTTAATATCTTCATTTCGTATTTACTCTCTTTAATATAGAGGATATACGAAAACATATTGTGGGTTTTGATCACTCTGCAGTGAGTGACTAAAATTGGAATGGTCACTGTTAAGAAGTAAAATGATTTATGGATTAGATTTTTGTTGGAAGGGGAATACACATAAGAGGTTTTATCTCGAGCATATTATAAAGGAGAACACAGGTTTGCACATTTTTATGAAGGGCAAAAGCCAAAGTACCCCCCCAACGTTTGGCCTGAGTACAAAATGCCCATACAACGTTTGAAAAAATACAATAAACCCATTATTCCGTTAACTTAACCTTATCCGTTAAGTTATAATTATTAATTTACTTTTTTACCCTTACCCTTTCATATTCATTCTCTTTCTCCCTTTCTTCATTCATTTTTTCTTTCTTAATTTTTTCAGGTTCTACCCTTTATTATAAGAACATTGATTGCTTTATTTTATATTTGGTAGGAAGCACTGTGTTTTGAGAGGGAGTTGCCTCTTGAAATGGTTGCTAAAGCTTTTCTAGATCGATATTGCTCTGATGTGGTAATTAAGTTTGTCTTTGCAGCTGGTTTGATTATCAAAGAAATCAAGTATACTTTAGACGAAAAAATGTCTCTTTAAGCAACCTTGGAAAGATTTGAAACATAAACATATTAATTTTAAGGGGCATTTTAATAAGAAAATGGAAACTAATATCATTTTAGCTACAACTAAAACCATGGCCTAAAAGTGTTGACAATAAAACAAGAGATAATCGTTTTTTTAATTAAAAATCCTTAAATAATTAATTTTTTTTAAAAAAATTGGAAGAAAAACAGAGAGAAAGATGACTGTACGTATTTTAAGAACACGGAAGGTTGTCTGTAATTAACCCTGAAATAAAATTTGTGATATTCTCTTCTAATGAAAAATGTGTAAAATTTAACAATGAAACACAGTGCTTCCTACCAAATATAATTAGCCAACTTTGGTACCATGTAATTAACTAGCGCTATACTTTTACTCAAAAATAATACACCATAAAGTAATCAAAACAAAAGATCAAAACACACAAAAAAAGGGAAAAAGGAAAAATCTAATTAGCTACCAAGAAAATAAATCTCATTGCTTGTTCTTACAGAAAGAAGGAAAAAAAAAAACCAGAGATGAAGCTAGGCAACAAAAGAGGGCATCACTCAATGTTAGTGAGGAAGAGGGAGGCAGTCTCTTAAATTTTTTTAGGGTTTGGATTAATTGCTTGCTGCAGTCTCACTAGTAGGATGGTTGGGCTTTAAACGGCTACCTTTTATATAGCAGAGTCATGAAGATCAATGTTCTTATTATAAATGGTACTCCATATGTTCTTCTTATAATAAAGGGAAGAACCTGAAAAAATTAAGAAAGAAAAAATGAATGAAGAAAGGGAGAAAGAGAATGAATATGAAAGGGTAAGGGTAAAAAAGTAAATTAATAATTATAACTTAACGGACAAGGTTAAGTTAACGGAATAATGGGTTTATTGTATTTTTTCAAACGTTGTATGGGCATTTTGTACTCAGGCCAAACGTTGGGGGAGTACTTTGGCTTTTGCCCTTTTATGAATAAGACTGAGGTTGCCATTGAAGTTCATTTCTGAGGTTATAGAACATAATGAGTGAACGACACGACATGAACAAATCAGATGTGCAAAGAAGCAAGGGGATCCTGGGCATACTGATACAGTGAAGGTTACGCCAATAGCAGTTTCTTTATGTAATTATGTTCCTGAACGACAGCAGTTGCTTTACATCAACAAAAACAATACTACCAGCAAAAGCAAACACAGAAACAATAGCAATAATGAAATAATACTAGATGACTAACAATATTCACATTAGCATTTGAATAATGCATATTTTAGTTTAGCCTGATGCATCTATAGCATGCTTCAGTTCATGAATATCAATAAATAATGAAATGAAGCTTTTTCCAAAATAAATAAATAAATAAGGAATGAAGCTGAAAGAGAAGGTCCTTACAGTTTCTTCGAGGTTCTTATTAAGCGCTTGCATCTCCTGTACTACACGGCGAACTTCTGACAAAATAACTTCATCGGGATTTTTTCTCAATTCAGCCTTTCTCGCTTGTGCCTAACCATGATAAAGAAATGTGAATTAAATCCATAGCCAAGACATACATGTTACACAAAAAGAAACAGACTGAAGCTTCCTAATTAGTAGACATTAAGATTCGGAAAGAAAAAAACTATGATTCTGCCTGCAAGCTCAAGCGCGACATTCAAATTTGAAATAACTATGACTCTGCTAGCATGCTCAAGTCCACAGACGTTCAGCATGCTGAAAGTGTTAATGATTTGTAATCAATATTGGTTTTTTACACATATATTTTAGAGATGTAAGCATGCCTTAAAATAATTTAATCTCTTTTACATTTCTTCAATTAGATATGTCTTCAAACTTTATTTGTGTTGCTTTATTGTTTATGTGGAATAGTGTTTAGTTGTCATTTAAAACATTGTCAAAGTCATCAAAGTTAACACTAAGCCGCCAATAACTATCTTAACCTTTGGATATTGAAATAATACTAAATAAATTGGATAATCAAATGCACCTTCAGTAACCATTTGTATGCTGCACACAACTTTCAGTTATATTAGGGTTCGTATTCGATCATCAACTGGTTTCTTACTGCCGGCACGTGAATTCTAATTAATTCTAAGACTGTTAAGATCATCCACAACTTACGAATCTAAAGATTAAAGCAGGCCATTAGACAATGGTAAGTAGGATTTAGTATTACCACACAATATCCATCAAGTCATGTGCACATAATTGGTTTCACCTCATAAATCATATCTTGTCATCTATTCCTAATAAGAAGTCATAACCTCCAAAGAAACATTGTATCATATCAATTTACAGAAGAGTCGTCATAAATTGCATCGCCTTCACCACTTCATGTTAAGCCCTCCATACAAGGGCATATGCTCATCATTGTAGAGGATCCACAACTATTTATACTATGCTGCTATCTGCTAAAGTTGTTTCCACCAACTTGTTCTTCATTGCTGTAACCTCGCATGCCTTTTCAACATACTTCTCAAATTGTTCTTATTAGTTTTACTATGAATTCATTACCAATTTCATTTATCTTTTCCTATCTCGTTTGCTTCACAATTTTTTAATCATCAAACATTGTTACTGGCAAAACATATTCTTAATATACTAACATTTAAAAAGGAATTGCTTTCTTTAAGGCAGAATCTTCAGTCTAATATGAACATGGTCAATATGAGCCAATGGTAAATCATCATCTGAAATAAAAGCAAAAAACCCCAGTATCTGATAAGAGATCACATGCATGGCAGGCACAATCAGTCAAAAACAATCGTCTATAATTGAGTATCATCATCATTGAATGTAGATATTGTACGTCTATGAAAATGCTCTTTTTAATTAGCCTGGACAATAACATATACCAAATCTCGCTGAACATTATGTTAAATAAAGCATTTAGCTATCATTTCAGACTTGGGGAAATTACAGTAAGAGATTAATAGTAGGGGATATTAACAAAAAACACAATTGCTAGAAGAGCTAAACATATTAAAAAGTAAAACGTTTTTCAGTACTCCTAAATGGTCAAAGAGACATCATATCTGAATATGTAAGCCTATAAACCTTGTCATACACCTGATGCTACCAAGACATTAAAGATGCTAACCAAGAGAGTCATTTCAAACTATGTGGACTTATAGAACATTATCAAACATCTAAAGCAATTCAAAGGTATCACTAGCACTCTAAAAATAGCAGAATGAGAAACAAAAAGAAATTCAGAAACCACCTTTTCCATTCGTTCCTGAAGCTGCAGTCTGTATGCTCTGATTCTTCTTTCTTCAATCCCAGTTAGTACTCTGACATAAAACATAGCTTTCCTTCCAAAATCCAACAATTTATTCATTTCTGTCAAAAAGTACCCAGGGTTGGTAATTTAGCAAACAAAACATAGGTGTAACTAATGAGATTCAGAATATAAACTAACTATGCCCAGAACAATCAAATTCTATTCATCACTCTAAATAAATGCATGCAAGCATATCACATGTCGGTAAGGCATTCAAAATTTTTCGAGAATTCAAGAAGAAATCATATATTTTTTTCTAACTCTGAAGAGTCCTAATTCTTTTGACAGCATTATATATTAACAAATAGTTTTAGGTTCTACATCCATCTTACACCAACACTTAAATGGGGATTTGTTTCAATGTAGGACACTTATCTAACATGGATATTTCTCTAACGCTTTTGCAGGTGAAAATCTGATTGGAAGTGGCCTGCACAATCTGTATAGATGAAGTATCTGATTGTCACTAGGAGTGAAAGACATGATAGGAGCACAAGGGTGCTGGAGTTTACCTTTAGCTCCACTAAAGAAAGTTTAACTCCAACAGTATGGAAATACGCACGTTGTTCGGATATGGTGGTAACTGAATGCTGGAGGAATCTAAGATACTTCTGTTATCTCGTTAGGATTTGGCCCCAAATACACGTAGGCACTGAGTACTTGAAGTTGGAGAAGAAGCTGATGAAACAAAGAAGCAAGAGAAGACAAGCAGCAAGTAGAAGAATGCAGCCTAGAGAGTTGCGATCGACCGACTTGGGGGTGCGGTTGACCGCCCCTAGCTGCTGAGAGTTCTTCGAGTGTACAGGTCCAACAGAGGAGAGGACGGTCGACCGGTCTTGAGGGTGCAGTCGACTGGTCAGCTCTCGGGTTTGGTTCTACACGTTGCGGTCGACCGACCTTGGGGGTGCGGTCGACCGACTTCGGCGGTTGATTGTTTTTGGGCTTACGAGTTTAAAGGCCCAATTGCTAGATTTGTGTTTATCTTTTAGGGTTTACTTGTGGGCTATATATATGACCGTAAACTCTAGGGTTTAGTTGATTAATCTGATCTAATCCATAATTTGTGTAATAAAGAGGTGAGCCGTTATCATTGTTCAATTTCAAGAGAGGATTGTGGCGAGTGTTTCAAAGGTGAGAGAGAGAGATTGAGAGTTGTAATCTCTTTGTAATCTTTGTATTTCTTGGGGAATAAAAAGTATTGGTTATCTCTGCATATTGATTGTATTCTTGTGAGATCTTGCATATATTGTGGTGGCTTGTTCTTGGTTCATCTAAGTCTTGGGAGTTTATATTGCTTGTGGTGTGTTTCCACTATTAGCATTACAAGTTGTGGGGTAGTTTCTCCAACAATCCTATCTTTAGCATTTTGTAGAACTTCTAAAAGGTAAGCTGAGCCCCCAAAGTTAAGATATCTAGAAGTACCTCACAACTCTGAGAAAAAAATAAACCCAAACACTTATAGCGCAAGTGGCAAGACTTCTCACTTTAAAGTGAGCAGTCACAAGTTTCAATTTTGCGCTTAGACGGAATTAATTTGGAATGTCGTAAAATTCCTCTCTCACCAATGTGGACGGCTATAGCCAAATTGCCCCCCCCCCCCCCCCCCCCCTCCTCTCAAATTTAGGGTACCTCCAATTAGCCTAAATTTGAGGTGAGATACCTGGAGGCAACTCAACTCAGAAATATTTTTTCGAAGCCTTTGAATACAACAGTAGGACCTCCATTTTTGGCTTCAAGAAACAATTTGGTCGGATTCGAGTTCAGGTACCTATAGGTTATAGTTATCTTAACTTTAAGTAGGATAACGGGAGGTAGCTTAACTCGAAAAAAAAAATTCCAAACAGATATAAGGTTTAGATTTATGCATATATACAACTCACCTCCACGAACCTCCGTATTCAAGCAGGACCTTAAAAAAATATGTATTATCCACAAATCATGACCACCTTCAAACTAGTTAAACAATTACTACTTTAACAAACACTTTTTCAGTAAAATTCTTCCGCTACGAACCTAACCATCGCAAACTTAACATATTAGTGATAGCAACAACATCAAACAAATTAAACGTACTCAATAAATTTAAAACAAATACGAGAAACAAAATAACTAACTAGTTCCCATCATAGGCTAAACTAATTGCAGGTAAATATGAAGTGATAATTTCAAGATCTAAGCTTCTGTTTAGAGAGAGTGAGAGAGATAGAGAGAGAACACGTACTTGCAATGGTTTTATTGATGAAGGGGGGGATTTGCAGTTTTAGAGTGAGGATTTGAGGGGCAGTTTTGTCATTTCAAGATCGCCGGCGACTAGGAAGGGACTGGGATTGGTCTGATGAGTCTGAGATTGAAGAACGACGACTAAGTTAGGGAAGCATTAGAAGGACAATAAAAATGGGCCCAAATGCGGCCCATTTGTACGTGGGTTACGGCATAAAGCCCAAATAGTTTTGTTTGTGTTTCCTCTGTTTATTTTGATTTTCAAGTAAATTTTGGAATAATTCCCCCGTGCTGCCAATTTTTAGTCACTAAAGTTTCTTGTTTTGGTGACGATAGCCTACAACGTTAATAGTATATGTACTCGAAACAAACGTTGGGGGACAGTAAAACAAGGTATTAACAGTGTCAAGTCATCAAGAAACAGTTTTTTCAGTAGTAAATAGTCGGACTTGTTAAGCTTAAATATAAACTTTTTAGTTCAACTTCGAAATTTTTGTAGAATGATTAAAGACAACTATCAAACACAGGTTCGATGTAAATTAGGGGTGGCAGACGGGCATGGTCACCCCGCAGCCCGCAAGGACTGGGCCAACTGTTGAATCTGTTTTATTATTATTATTATTATTATTGTGGGATTTTTTTCTCCATAAATACCAACTTACTCATTTTATTCTTCTTCATTAATTCACACCTCAATAAGTGGAAGCAATTCTCTTGAAGATCATGTCACAGCTAAATAGGGCAATTAGATCATAGATTTAGAAAAGTTGAGGTGCACAACAGTAGTCTAATGCCGTCTCTAGATTATCCCTTTAAGTAACCATGTAGCTATATAACTTTGTATGTATTAATAGTTTCTATTACATTTTTTTTTCTGTAATTTTGATTGTTGTAAATAAATACAATTTTTTTCACTCTCATACTTGTTGTACATTTATTCTCATTTATATATATATAGAGTAATGTGAGTCTCATATTTGTATGAGAAAATTTTCCTCATCCAAAGTGATTATACTCACTTGGTAGGGCCCTTATGGACATGAGCGGATGCACATGTATCCCAGGGTGAGCGGCCGCTCACCCTAGATTTTTATTATACGTTCTATTATTTTGATTATCTAGTCTAATTTTAAAGTCTCCCAAACCCGCTCCACCTGTAATGAATCCCGTTCCTTTTGGGCCTCGAAAATGCTCATTCTCATTGCAGCATGCTCCTCAATTTGGGCCAATAGTCAAGATTGCTCCTTTATTCTGCCCAAAACTTGTAAGCAGTTCTTCTTTCTCTCACAACAGATGGCTACCAAAACTCCAAAAAATAAAAAAAAACTAGGTTGAAATAGAAGCCCATACTGGATAGTCAATTTGGTCTGGCATTCGTATTCGCAGGATGCGCGGTTGCACGCAAGCAGCATGTAAATGTCGGCCCTGGATTTGCCCCCCCACCCACCCAATTTTGAGCAAGTGAATATATGATTTTACCCCATAAACATTTTGAGCAAGTGAATATATGATTTTAATGTACTCATGGAGGTGAACAAAAATTCATAAAGATCTCTCATTAATTTATAGTGGATCCTACTCAAAATTGCCTCAAAATTAGTTTATTAAAATGACATTCTTGAGCTTCGTCCACCTTCCTGAGCTTTCTCCACCCTGGCACAAATTTGAGGTATTTATACTTTCATTAATTTCATAAAACATAATTTATGATATTTTGTTGAATGGTATTAATTATGGGTTAGAGACATCAAAAACTAGGTTCATGTTTCTGATTGAATATTGATACTAAATAAGGTGTTTATTTGATACAGTTTTAATTTTAGTTCAATTTTCAAACAGCTATGGAAATTTTTTTAGTTTTTGTGATTTCGCTCCCAGTGGATAAAAATTATAGCTCTGCCACTGCTTATGGAAGATCCACTCCGTCCATTATATTTATCATGCTAATGGATGTATGTGTAGAAAAATTCAAGTGGTTTGGAGGTCATTCACCCGTGCATCATGTGGGTCCAATTTGTGGTTCGATTTATATTACTGTTAAAATCGTTCATTTTTCAACCACATGATGCATGAGTGAATGACTTCCAAACCACTTGATTTTTTCTACACATGCATCCATTAGCATGATAAACATGATGGACGGAGTGGATCTTGCATAAGGACCTCACCAAATGAGTATAATCACTTTGAATGAGGAAATTTTCCTCATACTCTATATGAGGCTCACTTTTCTCATATATATATATATAGGGTAAAAGGGATATGAGCAACTTGCTCATTTAGTAAATGAGTAATTGATTATGTGGCATGCATGTGATACATTGGATAACTAACCATTTTAAGAATTTTTCAATCACATGTATGCCACATTATCAATTGCTTATTTACTAAATGAGCAAGTTGCTCATACTCCTTTTTCCCATATATATGTATAGTAATGTGAGTCTCATATTTGTATAAGAAAATTTTCCTCATACAAAGTGATTATATTCACTTGGGGGGACCCTCATGGAGGTTCTTGTTTCTGTTTGAATATTGATACTAAATTAGGTGTTTATTTGATACAGTTGTAATTTTAGTTCAATTTTCAAACAGCTATGGAAATTTTTTTAGTTTTTGTGATTTCGCTCCCGGTGGATAAAAATCTTGGCTCTGCCACTGCTTATAGAAGATCCACTCCGTCCATCATATTTATCATGCTAATGCATGTATGTGTAGAAAAATTCAAGTGGTTTGGAGGTCATTCACCCGTGCATCATGTGGGTCCAATTTGTGGTTCGATTTGTATTATTGTTAAAATCGTTCATTTTTCAACCACATGATGCATGAGTGAATGACTTTCAAACCACTTGATTTTTTTCTACACATGCATCCATTAGCATGATAAACATGATGGACGGAGTGGATCTTGCATAAGGACCTCACCAAATGAGTATAATCACTTTGAATGAGGAAATTTTCCTCATACTCTATATAAAACTCACTTTTCTCATATATATATATATATATATATATATATATATATATATAGAGAGAGAGAGAGAGAGAGAGAGAGAGAAAGAGAGAGAGTAATGTGAGTCTCATATTTGTATAAGAAAATTTTCCTCATACAAAGTGATTATATTAACTTGGTGGGACCCTCATGGAAGATCTACTCCATCGATCATGTTTATCATGTCAATGGATGTATGTGTAGAAAAAATCAAGTGGTTTGAAGGTCATTCACCCATGCATCATGTGGGTCCAATTTGTGAATCGATTTGTATTACTGTTGAAATCGTTCAATTTTTAACTACATGATACATAGATGAATGACCTCCAAACCACTTGATTTTTTCCACACATACATCAATTATCACGGTAAACATAATGAACGGAGTGGATCTTCCATAAGGGCCCCACCAAGTGAGTATAATTACTTTGTATGAAATAAGGCTCATTTTTCTCATATATATATATATACTAGGTTTGTCTGTGGGCACGTGCCTACGACACGTCTTCGGAACGATACAGCATATGAAAGTCTTGTAAACAGTAAAACAACAATTATGTAGCTCAAGTTTGAATAATAAAACAATAATTAGTTGTAAATAAAGGTCCATGTTTACAGTAGTATATGTTGAAAAATAATTATAAATGGGGGTGTAAAATCCAACTTTTTAGAACTTTAAGTGTGGAAAATGATGAAATTTAACTATTGATGGGATATTTTATATTTTCAATGTAACATGAGCAATAAAAAATGCATAAAAAATCTGAAAATTTACAAACCTGAAATTTGAAAATATAATTTTTTTAGTAAATAGAGAGAGAATGAGAGAGAGAGAGTGAGAGAGAAATAAATAAATAAATAAATAAAGGAGTTGCTTTGTGGGATTTGAATTTGAGTTTTGGGGAAAACTTTTGGGCGGGAAAATATGTTTTGTGAGGTTAGACCTGGACCATTGATTTCTACCCTATTGAATGAGAGTGACTTGATAGCTTTCTTTGTGTTTTATTATATATATATATATATATATATATAGAAAAATGCTAAAATGAGATGGTGAGATGAAGATGTATTTTGTGAGATGAGCAATTTGAATGATCCAAATCTCGATCACACCGTTCACATCATTCTACATATCATCTAGATGGTGTGTACAAAATTTCAAACGATTTGGAGACCTCTAGCCTATGCATCCAACCGTTCAAATAAATGCATATATATGTATTTCACATCATCTTCATGATGTGTTGAACGCTTTGATGCAAAGGCTAGAGGTCTCCAAATCGCATGAAATTTTGTACATAACATCTAGATGACATGTAGAATGATGTGAACGGTGTGATCGAGATTTGGATGATTCAAATCGCCCATCTCACAAAAAAATATTCCATCTCACCATCTCATAATAGCATGTATATATATATAGTAAGTCTATTATGAGATGGTGAAAAAAGCTTCTTATCGTGAGCAAAAGATCTCAGCACTGTGATTTCAATCCGACGGTGCAGATCTGCTCCGCCCATCTCACTTGATTTCGGTAAGATAGTGAGGGGCAAATAGGGTATTTCACAACTCCTCCCTTTCTTTTTCACATCTCAGCCAACATCTTCTCATCTCTCTTTCTCTTCAAACGAAACCCAAACCTGAATGGCCGACACCTCCAAACCCTAAAATCCTCCTTTCAATCGCAACCCCCAAACCCTAGCTTCGAAATCCATCTCCTACATATCCACCTCACTTCAGACTTGAACCCTAAAAACCGGTCCCCAAAATCCTCCGCTCAATCGCACCCCCCAAACCCTAGCTTTGAAATCCAAGTATTTATTATTAGATTCTGTCACAAGTTGTTTTTTTCTCTAGTTTTTTTTTTTTTTAATTTCCACATCCACTAGGCACTAATACACTGCTAATTCACTTAGATTTTTTTAAAAAAACTTTGGAAAACAATTCACTATGATTGTTGCGTACTTTTCAAATGACACATATCACACTGTAATAGTATAATATGAAGAGAACGGTCATAGTCATTTTAGAATATACAAACCGTATGTATCCTTTTGAGAATTTTTAACACTCATATACTATATCAATGATGAAATAGTATATCGTATAGATTTTTTCCCCCTGATTGTATATCATATAGATAAGAGTTATTAGTTGAATAAACTGCATTCTTTGAATATTAGATTCATGTGCACACAGTGTTCTAAAAAGCAGCCTAGGCGCTAGGTGGCCCACCAACGCCTCGCCTAGGAGCTAGGCGTTCAAGAAAATTGGTTAATGGTTCTAGGCAGTTAAAAGCAGGTCTAGGCGGCGCGTAATCGGTGTAAGCGGGTCTAGGCGGGCTAGACCCGCTTAGACCCGCTTAGGACTTAATTATTAAAAAAAAAGGATCTGACTTATTCCAACCCGATCCACTCTAATACACTCAAAAGTCAAACCCCTAAAACTTCTCTTTCTCCTCTAAATCCCCGTAAAAAAAATCCCAAATCAATTCTATTCTCTAAATTCCTAATTCCTCTTCTCTAAAACCCCGAAATCACCTCCTCCGCCTCCCTCCTTGTAGTCGGAGGCTCGCAGCTCGCAGCTCGCAACACGCAACGTGCTTCAATTTCGAGCTCTTCCGCCTCCCTCCTCCTTCGCCTCCCTCCTCGCAGTCGTTGCTCGCAGTCATCAACACAACCTCCTCCGCCTCCCTCCTCGCAGTCGCAGCTCTCACTCACTTTGTCACTCAGTCATCAAAACCTCCTCCTCCACCTTCCTCCTTACAGTCGCAGCTCGCTTCAACTTCAACCGACGTCAACACAACCTCTCTCTCCTCTCTTCAGCTTCAAAGTCAAGTCGTCCACACAACCACACACTGCCTCCCGCCTTGCTTCACCTCCAACGTCAACACTACGTCCTCCTCTTCTCTCTCAAATTTCTCCTGACGCAACCCTCCCCCATCCCCCAACTCAAGCCTCCCGCTTCCCCATACTGTTTGCTCCTTGGACTGGAACAGCCAAACAGGTAATCTCCACTACTGATCTTCGTCATAGATTAATATTAATCTAATAGATGAGTATATGACTATAAAAAAAAGAAAAAGACTAATAATAATACACCAATTCGATTTTGTAAAGCTCATCCTGCAATTGCAAGGAGAAATATCAAGAGTAAGAATTGATAACAACAAAACAAAACAAAATGATAAAATATATGAATAAAATATATACATAAATATATATATATATATAATATATAAATAAAACCGCCTAGCACCTAGCCGTTAAGCTCCGCTTACAAGGCCTAGGCGCTAGGCACCCATCGGCCGCACGACTACCGCCTAGCGACTTTTAGAACATTGCATGCAAAAAATGAATGCTCAAACATATACTTGATCAAATCCATTTTTCGATTGGACGAATCTGGTCAGAAACATTTGAATGAAGGACTAAGATGAAGGCAAAGGAGGTGTTGTAATATTCAGTCTGATTTTGGGAAAAGGCTTAAGATAGTAATGAATAGAAGCGAGTTTTTTTTCTACAGTTTGCAGTTGAAGTTGCACGTACACATTCTGAACTTGTAAGAACTTTAGCATTTCCGCCCAATTTCGTGGTTGTCCACTGATTTGGGAGGATTTCAAGAGCTTCTAAAATTTTCACATTTTGCCTGATTTCGTGGAATATATTCCACCGATTTTGGCATTGAGATGTGGGCAAAGGGTGTTTCATTATTCAGTATGCTTTAAGAAAAAAAGCTTAAGATAATAATGAATAGAAACCTATTTACAGTTTGTAGTTGTTGAAGTTGTAGAAATTCTTAATTAACTTATGAGGATTAAGAGAAAGACAAATGGAGGTGTTATAGTATCTGGCTTACTATAGAAAAAAATGTTGAAGATAATACTGAATAGAAGCCAGTTTCCCGCTACAGTTTGCAGTTGTTGAAGACTTGAAAATTGTAGAAATTTTTAACTTGTTAGTTGGATCCAAGCCTCTTGCATCATTTCTTGTTCCTAACCTAGGAATTTCATTTATGATATCTTAACATCTACTTTAGTCTTATCCAGATCATCTATAAAGTAGGTTGGCACTAAAAATATATATTTTCATCTCATGTGATTCAGTGATTCCCACATACAGTTTATTATGCAACAGTTTAATCTGTTGATCACCTACTCCTTTGTGCATTCAGAATACTTATACAATGAGAACTAGTGAAGTAGCATTCATACTTGGTTTTAATAGTCCAAGTTCTTGATGCAGTCAAATTCAGAGGCTCCATGTGAGTATGAGAACAACTATACATTGTTTATAGCTTCGTTGATCTTATGATTACATGGTTCATTCATTGCTATGTAGTTGTTGTGGTCTTCATCATTTGGGTCAAATCTAGATCAGACCTTAAGTGCATTACCCTATTATTTAATTGTGCTTTTGAATCATTTCTACTGCTTTATACATGATTTACATCTTCCTTATACTAATTTACTTCAAGCTTTTTCTTGTTTATATGTATTGTATGCTTATATTTATAGATTTCTTTGTAAATCTGAATATCATCAGTTATGTCTAATGTCCGGCATTATGTAATATAGTTATCAATGTTCATTTCAATATTACATAAGTTATAAATTGCAACTGGAAAATAGTGAAACACATTATAATATGCAAGAGAAGCATGTAAATTTAATATTGAAATGAAAGAATTTTAACAATAGGAAAGGTAGTTTCATACTTACGGAAATTCGAAATTCAAACCCCAACCAAGAAAAGAATGCTACAATGTTCCAAAATTCAGGACAAGCAGCATAAGAAGAAGGAGCAGCAACAGCACAAGCCCCCGCAGCAGCACAAGCACCGGCAGTATTGCAGTAATAGAAGGAGCAGCAGCAACATTACCCACAAGGATCCGCAGCAACAGAATTTCAAATTTTATTGATTTGTATGCTGAACTTTTGTAATATCAAATTAGAATACTTTTGTCCTGTTTTTTATTCACGCGTGATTCATGTTGAAGTGGTTTTCTGTAATCTAACAGTAATTATTATTGAGATTGTTTAATGTACGAAAGAAATGAGCAAAGAGCGATTACTGGGAACCGACATTTACTGCAAAATATTTATACTGATGTATGCATTAAGATGAGTTTGGATATTCTGAAAGTGAACCATGTTCCTTATGTTTTGTTTTTATGCATTCTGATCAGCAATTGTTCAGTTTTTTGGCCAGTCTCACTAGCTTTTGCAAATCAGTAATTGTTCAGTTGATAATCAGAAGGGTGAATTTCCATGTTTTCAATATGCGTTCTGCGTTGTGTTTGCAAATGCCTGAAAGTCAGGTCAGTCTTATTTATAAATCTCACTACCTTGTTGCAGTTTGATAGTTTCTTGTCATTGTAGAACTCATTATCTTCAATACTATTAACTGTTGATCTGATGATTGTAGCGGCCTATTCTCATTACCTTTGAATGATTTAGAACAAAATTTTTTGTTTTGATGATGTGCTTATCAAACAGAATTGTGGTAATTTTTGTCCGTGAACAAATTACGTCGCATAAAATTATTCAGATATGCTCCATCATTTGCATCATGTATAGTGAATGCTGCCCATGCCTCTATGACACTATCACCCTTAAATTGTAAGATTATGTTCATAAAAATTAAAAAAAGCAATCTCAATTATTTTTTTATTTTTTTGGAAAAGCAATCTGAACCCAACAAACTGTCATTCTTTTAATAATTAGCACATCAAGAAAGACCAATGTACTCATCAAATGAATTGAAGTACTAAGTACAAGTTCAATAAATGGTTAAGATGTACATAAGACAAGAACCAAGTCACAATCATTCTTATAATTTTGAAGGAGGAGATCTCACAACCACCACATTTTCAAGTCTGAGTATATATCAATATAGCTTCCGGAGTTCAAAATGTGTATCTCCCAAAACAATATTACAACCTTGGTAAAGCCCTATACTAATAAATTCAGTTCAAGTGAGTTCCTATACTAATAAATCCATCTAGTGTTGTGGTTCTGTAACCTCGAACGTACCATGAGGACCTTAAAAAGCACGATACCGACCAATATAGTTAGACAAATCTTGAAAAGTTTGGACATGATTTACAACAATGAGAATAGTAAACAAAAAAAACATTTGGAAAGACTGCAGCTTCCATTGTTGCAACTATTAATACATGCAGCTGAACTTGTGCAAAAATAGTTTACACAAAGCTCATGAACATAAACAATATTTTTTCCTTCTTAAAATATTCAAGCACACAAATAGAGACATGTGCAGCTACACAAAGTTCATGCAGACATACACATTGTAAATTCCAGCCACAAGACCATAAGTTCCATCTTTTCACTAGGTAAAAAACTCAGCAAGCATCCAAAATTCAGCCACGAAAACTAGGGTTAGGATCCAATACATGAGAGTTTCTTGGATGGACGCAGTAGCTTGGATTTTAGAGTCGCCGTCGCCTTGGGAATCCGGGGAGGATTTCGAACGGGATTTGAGGTAGGAGATGGAGGATATGGAAGAAGGTAGGGTTTGGGGGGTGTGGGGATTTGTGTGCCAGACTCAATATTCATGAACCAAACTCAATATAAGGTTGTGTGAAGTCTACAACCTTTGTCCGATTTGTTGTGATTGCAATTTCACATATAACAACATCAAAGGCCTAAGAAAGCCAACATATAGTAGGTTTAGTACTCTTAGATACATGTTAGTGGTAGATTAACCATATTACCCCAAAGTGCACAGAAAAAAAAACAAATATCCTATATGGAGTTTATCTTTCAAAACTTTGAACCACAACTTTATACAAATTAGCCATTTTATGCTCCTATATATCATTACAGAACAAAGTACATCAATGTATCAGTAGGTAAATAACACCTATAACTGAGAAATAGAGTACATTAACATGCATTGATAATGTCACATATATTTCAATTTTAAGTGTCTTACCCATATACATGTAACATATATTTCAGTTTTAAGTGTCTGAGTCATATACATATATTTCAATTTTAATGTAATATATCAGTAGGTGAATAACACCTACAAAAATTAGACCAAGTGTACAAATTCATGAACACAATAAATCTAGGGTTAGGATTCAATACCAGAAAGTTTGGGGGGAGTTTGATTTGGGGTAGAAGTGAGAGGGGTAGGGAAGTGAGAGAGGGTGGACAGCGGCGTCGAGGACCGAGGGCGTCAAGCGGCAGCCAAACCCACCGCGATATGGGGGGTCTTCGATTTGCTGGAGTTCGATGGCGACGAGCAAAGTGTCGGGAGAAGTGTCGTCGGGGTGGGTTTAAAGCGGCGACGAGAATAGTCGTTTGGGAGGAGCGTCGGAATTTGGGGGAAATTGATGGCGACGAGCAACAATTTTCGATTGGGGGGGGGGGGGGGGGGGGGGGGGGGGGGGATTTGAGATCGGGAATGAGAGAGAAATGAGATTGTGAAAGAGAAATGAGCGAGATGAGATTGGGATCCGATGGTTGAGATCTTTTGGCCAGGATAAGAGCTCCTTCTCACCATCTCATAATATATAAATATATATATATATATATATATATATATATATATATATAATAAATTACAAAGAAAGCTACCACGTGGCTCGAATTCAATCTTTCCCAAAATCAATGGTTCAGATTGATTTTCACAAAACATATTTTTCCGCCCAAAATTTTAAACCCCACAATTCAAAACCCACATACACACACTCTCTCTTTTCTCACTTTCTGTATTTCATGCTCACTCTCTCTCTCGCTGTCTCCTTCTCTCTCTCTCACATCGATCGGCGCCTCCCCCTCCTGTCCTCCCTTCCGCTCTCACCAACCCCGACGCCGCTCTCATCAACAGACACCTCCCCCTCCTGTCCTCCCTTCCGCTCTCACCAACCCCGACGCCGCTCTCATCGATCGACGCCTCTCTATCTCTCTCAATCTCGAAATCATGCGAGAAAAATCCCTCCTTAAACCATCGCTCCACTTCGTCTTCTTCTTCCTCAAAACCCTAAATCCCCAAAATTCACAGTACCTCTCAAAACCCTAACAATTGTGCGATCCAAGCCCGGGCCCGCCAACAAACAAAAATGTGGCGTCGATTTCAAAGTAACTCTCTTTCAGTCTTCACTCTTATCCTTCTTCAATGTTCTTAATTTTGTTTTCCGATTTTGAAGAAAATAAAGCGGAAGATTGGACGGAAGCTCCCACCCCCGAAGAATTTCACCGTCATGCAGATAAAATCGAAAGGTAAAAATCCAATCTTGCGCATTTTGTTATATAGAGCATTTTGTTATATAGATAATTACTCATTTGGAGTAGTTACTTTGGATATTTTCCTAAATTCTTACCCTAGAAAGGAACCACCCCCTTGATGTAGTTTTATCATATTTCTGTTTTATGCACTCATCATATTCGATGAATGCACAAATGACGTGAAACATTTTTATTATAGGAGCCTGCTGCACTGGGGGCATCAGAAACTAAAGTGGATGGCTTAAATCAGATGCACAAAAGCTTTCGCATTTGGGACAGGAAATATGGTTAGTCTCTCTCTCATTCATATTCTCTGTTATGAATCATTCAATGCATACTCATATAGTTTTTCTCAGATTTTTACCCGCCTTTGAGTACAGAAACTTGGGATAAACTTCAAAAGGCTGCTGCTGCAGTGGTCAATGTCAAGGATTACTCGATGTCATCCACCATCGCCAACCCCGACGCCGCTCAACTCTAACCACCGAATCTCTCACCGTCACCGAATCCCTCACCATCTCTACATCTCAGGTAGTGAGCCATGAATTTAGTGTTTTCTGTTGATTTTTCTGTTTAATTTTGTTATTAGTGTGGTAAGGGAATGTAATTTTGTTTAATTACTATCTCTACATCTCACGTAGTGAACCAAAAAATTTCAAAATCGATTTTTTTGTGTGGTAAGGGAACGGCTTGCTGAAGTTTTGGATGGGGTTTTTTAGATACGTTCTGTAATCCTACAAATTAGGGATTTTTTTTTTAAAAAAAAGTTCAATTTTGAGAATTTGTTGGTTCAATTGGGTTAGTGGGTTTTAGTGCAGATCGAGATGGAGGAAATGTGGTTGGAGGGTGTTACCGCTGATTTCGGTGTGGGGGTAAACAGATAAGATTTGTGAGTTCGAGAAAATCTGAACAGCTGATCCTGGCCTTCTGACTCCCATCGCAACCTGCAAGGAAGTGCGAAATACCGGGGTTGATTCCGGCGACGCACCCTCCGACGCTCTTGTCAGTAACCAGTGGTGATTAAAGAAAGAGCTTATGGTGGAAAAAGAGTGATTACCTGGTCACAGTGGTAGAGGGAAGGTATTTATAGTCGCCAGGGGAGAGATTAGGGACCTGATTCCCTGTATAACTGCCAGGAGTAAAATCCTCACAGTTTGTTTAGGAAACTAATCCCTGATTTCCGGTGAGAGCAAATCAGGCCCGTTGACCTGGTCAAATCAGTGGCCCTGATTTGTCTCTTGTAGGTCTGGGCTTGCCTCGGGTCGGGACCCGTGCCCAATTGGTGTGGGTCCGTTTGTGGGTTATTGGACCGGTGTGAAGGAGATCCAGCACCCGCTTTGGATCCACCTGTATGTGAAATTACCGTTTTACCCCCGAGCTTCAAGATTCACGCCCAATCTGGACGGTTCCGATTTAACCCCATTTTTAGCCATATCACGAGCCCCCCACTCCTAAAGGTTGAGTGTGATCAGCCTTTGAGGAGTAGTTTGACTGTTTTGGTGGCTAGAGGAGTTGTATCGGGGTCCGAATGGAGGATTTCGAATCTCGAAGGGGGTAGTGAGGTAATTTTTGATGCCGTGTGCTGTTCTATAGCCGTATCGAGTATCTGACGGTCTTTTATCTATTTTTTTTGGAATATTTATTTAATTTTGCGATGCGTTTGCCAATAGTTTGGGGGTCTCAACTGTACATTCTAGGTAATAATTGTTCGTTCGGGGGTTCAAAAATGTGCCACCGAATTTTTAATTATTTTCCAGAATTTTTAGTTAATTTTCCCGAATTATTAGTAATTTTTTCGCAATTTTTAAATAAATAATCGATTTAAATAAATAAAAAAACGATTTTAAATACTGATTTGTGGTGTGGCTCGATCTGGACCGTTGATCATGGACGGGCACGAATTTCTGAGAGATCCGTCGGTGGTTATCGCTCGGATGCTTTTTTCTCCGTTTGCGAGCTCGGAAGGGCACTTGCTCGGCAGCCGACCGAAGGCATGGGGTCTCGGCAGGCCGAGCGACGTGGCGCAATTTGAGCCGCCGGATGACGACGCGCATCCCGAGATGGACACATTTCCCAAGGAAATACTATCTTGTCTTTTAGCGCACGTGGCGCAATCTGGACCGTTCATCATTAGGAGCACGAATTTCTGAGAGATCCAGCGGCCGTAGTTGCTCGGTGCATTTTTCCTCCGTTTGCGAGCTCGGAAAGGCACTTGCTCGGCAGCCGACCGAAGGCAGGGGGTCTCGGCTAGTCGAGCGACGTGGCGCAATCTGGGCCATCGGATAACGGTGCGCATCTCAAGACGGGCACATTTCCCAAGAAAACACTATCTTGTCGCCTAGTGTCCTCGGGAAGATCTGGGCCGTCTGATCGAGATCATGCGCGAAAGTTGAGGAGAAAGTGAGTTTTCTCCGTTTGCGAGCTCGGAAAGGCACTTGCTCGGCAGCCGACCGAAGGCAGGGCGTCCCGGCTAGTCGAGTGACGTGACGCAATCTGGGCCATCGGATGACGGCGCGCATCTCAAGATGGGCACATTTCCCAAGAAAATACTATCTTGTCGCCTAGTGTCCTCGGCAAGATCTGGGCCGTCTGATCGAGATCATGCGCGAAAGTTGAGGAGAAAGTGAGTTTTCTCCGTTTGCGAGCTCGGAAAGGCACTTGCCCTGCAACCGACCGAAGGCAGGGCATCCCGGCTAGTCGAGCGACATGGCGCAATCTGGGCCATCGGATGATGGCGCGCATCTCAAGACGGGCACATTTCCCAAGAAAACACTATCTTGTCGTCTAGTGTCCTCGGCAAGATCTGGACCGTCTGATCGAGATCATGCGCGAAAGTTGAGGAGAAAGTGAGTTTTCTCCGTTTGCGAGCTCGGAAAGGCACTTGCTCGGCAGCCGACCGAAGGCAGGGCGTCCCGTCTAGTCGAGCGACGTGGCGCAATCTGGGCCATCGGATGATGGCGTGCATCTCAAGACGGGCACATTTCCCAAGAAAACATTATCTTGTCGTCTAGTGTCGTCGGCAAGATCTGGGCCGTCTGATCGAGATCATGCGCGAAAGTTGAGGAGAAAGTGAGTTTTCTCCGTTTGTGAGCTCGGAAAGGCACTTGCTCGGCAGCCGACCGAAGGCAGGGAGTTTAGGCGATCCTGTTCCCAAGGGCATTGAAGGTGCCCCGGGATTTGTGCTGCGTTCCATCTTTCCAAGGTCATTAATAGTGATTCCCTCAATAAATGCGTGGCATTTCAACTTTTGAGGGTCATAATGGCTGGATTTTGGAAGGTAGGCTATAAGTACCCCACTCCCCTTGTCATTTCAGTCGCGACAATGTTGAGTGTGAGACCTCGGAGGTATCTGCCTTGGGTAACTTCTCCTTCGAGGTTCGGAGGGGTGGTTGCTCTTTTGCCTTGTTCTTCTCCCGTTTCTGACGGCCCCAAAGTGGATGTCAGGGACGGGGGAGGATAAGGCAGGAGTGGTGATGACCCTAGTCCGGACCCGAAGGGTGAGCTACTTCGGAAGGACGGGTGGTCGCTCTTCCACCAAGATCTTCTGCCTACCTTGGCTGCTTCACAGTGGGTGTTAGGGTCGGCGGAGATCATGGGGGGAGAGGTGATGATCCATGTCCGAATCCGAGGGTGAGTTTGGTTCGGAAGGACGGGTGGTCGCTCTTCCACTATGATCATCACCCGATTTTGACCGGCCCGATGTGGGTGTCAAAATCGGGGGTGGTCATGGTAGAAGGGGTGATGACCCTAGTCCGGATCCGACGGAGGGACTCATTTCGGAAGGACCGGTGGTCGCTCTTCCGTCCAAATCTTCTCCTGACTCTGACCGCCCGGATGGAGGTGTCAGGGTCAGGGGGATTTGGGCCGAAGGGTGGACCACCGAAGCCCATGCCTGAGGGGCGGAGTGCCTCGGTAGGACGGGTGGTCGCTCTTCCACCATGGTCTTCTCCTGACTCTGACTGCTCCAAAGTGAGTGTCAGGGTCAGGAGATCATGGTGGAAGAGGTGATGACTCTGGTCTGAACCCGAGGGTCGGAGTTTGCTTCGGGAGGACGAGCCTCGGCTGGACGGGTGGTCGTTCTTCTACCGTGATCTTCTCCCGATTCTGACGGCCTCGGTGTGGGTGTTAGAATCGGAGGATCACGGTAGGAGAGGTGATGACCCAAGTCCGGTCCGAGGGGCAGTTTATTTCGGAATGATGGGTCCCTTCCGGTCTCTGTCTTCCTTCCGGGCTGACAGCTTCTAGTTGGTTTGTCCGCCCGAAGGAGTTAGAGACGGGGAGTGCGCCGATCTGCTTCCGTCTGGGCCTGGTTGGTCGGCAGTTCCCTCTCTGATCCTTGAGCAACGCGCGGCTTCGGCTCCGTTTTGCTTTTGGATGAGAGAAATGCTGGCCGAGATCCGTGGCCCGGGGGGCCCGCCGAGGGCAGTGCCTTAGAACTTTTAATCAAAATTTTTCAAGCTTATTTAGTCAGAGGTTGGCCATCGGGGGGAGAGGTTATCCGGGCTACATTTTGAGCCGACCGGGATCTGAAGCCACGGTCGTCCGAGGGACGCGAAGCAATCTGAACCGTCGGAGGTTGACACGCATCTCGAGACGGGCACACTTCTCGAGGAAACACTTTTAGTGCCCTTGACGAGATCTGGGCCTTCTGATCGAGATATACACGGAAGTTGGGGAGGAAGTGTATTTGCCCCGTTTGCAGAGTCGGAATTGTGCTTTCACGGATTCCAACCGGAGACCCTCTCGGTTCGGACTGCATGCGACTCGGATGCTGATCAAGTTATGCCGAGTGACTTGGTTTGGTGAGAAGGTGAAGCGGTTTTGGGCCTTCGCGACGTTTCGTGAGCGGCCCAAGAAGTCCAAGGGACGTTCTTTATTCACTATAAATCTTCACCCCCCCTTAATCTAAGCTTCATTATTTACTTTTACTCTCTCTCTTCAGTTTTCACTTTCACCTTCGAAGTTTTCAGCTCCTTGGTGGTGGTGCTAGCTGTCGCGGCGAGGCGTTCCTTGTTTCCGGTGAACCTTCCGACCGTAGCTGTCACTTCGAGGTCAGTTTCTCTCCCTTCTCTTTTAGAAAAATGGTTAAGATTACGGATGAGACCCCCGCCTCGGAGCAAGCCGTTGGCCGAGCGGGCGGAGGAGAGGAGATGGTCGTTCCGGAGCTGACCGATCAGCACGTCGTTCGTCCGGATAGAGGGGACGAGGTGGCCGAGCAGCCTAAGGAAGTCGCGGCGGTGTCCTAGAAGGGTAAAGCTGTGGTCACGATCGTGGAAACGCCGAAGACAGCGGGAGCATTCGGTCGGCAGCCCATTGCTCTGTCGAGCGTGGGGGGTGTACGGGACTATGCCGAGGACGTCTTGGAGAAAGTGACCCAAGGTACAGCCCCATTGGTGGAGGAGAATGAACCGAGGGAGCTGTCCGAGGTGGATCATACCATCTCGTCTCTTACGGAGGCCGATCTGCATTTGGTTCGGCAGGGGTTCCAGATTCCGGCCGACTACGGGCTACTTCTTCCTGGGCCCGGTTTCCGAGCGAACACGAAGTCTTCCTCGGATGTGTGTGTCTTTCCTGTCGACTCCTTGATCGCCGGGCTTCGCTTTCCCCTCCACCCGTTCGTTGTGGATGTCTTGACATGGTACGGTTTGAGCCCAGCCCAGCTGATGCCGAACACATGGAGGCACGTCATGGCATTCGTCCTCAGGTGCCAAGAGGTTGGTGCCGAGCTGAGTATGTTTCTCTTTCGGAGTCTCTACCGACCTTGTCAGCCAAGGCGAGACGAACAAAGGTTCTATCTTTCGCCCCGAACGGGCATGAAGTTGATCGAGAATCCGGACTCGATCAAACATTGGAAGGAGAAGTATTTTATCATCCGAGCCCCCGCGCCGTGGGTGATACCGACAGTTTGGGCGAAGGATGGCCTGCCTAAGCGAACCAAGAAGGAGACGGTGCTGAGTGACGAGGAGGCAGAGGTCCAGAAGAAGCTCCTCGCCCTGCCAGCGCTAAACTGGAAAGATATTACCGAGGAGGATCTGTTCCGAAGGGGTCTCAGTCCGATCGACCCTAGTATGCTTCTGGTATTTATGCTCTTTGTTTAAAGTTCATGAGAATTTTTCTAAGTTTTTCCATTCGGCTTGTGCAGAGACGATGAAGCTGGACTACAAAGCTCTGATGGCGAAGGGCAGGTCGGAGCAGGAGACGAAGAAGAAGAGGCCTTCGGCGGGGTCCCAGGGCGGCCGAGCCTCGAAGAAGCCTTCGGTCGAGAAGGCCACCGACTAGCCGAAGGTCATGGTCCTCGAGCAGGGGGAGGTCATGGTCCTCGACCCTCCTGCCTCGGATGCGCCGACACCGACTTCGAAGGGGGATGCCCCCGGTTCGTCGAGCGGTGCGTTCGGCGTGAAGGAGGTGCTGTCCCTCCAAGTTCCGCCTCTCACTGCCGAGGCAGAGACGATTTTGACCGAGCATCACAAGCAGATCTTCGTCCCTGACTGGCAGGTGATGAATGTCGACGGCTTCTTGGGCGACGGCAACATCTGCATGGAAGCGGTGAAGCACCTGCCGACCCCAAAGGATCGAGCGACCCTAAAGGCCGGGCTAGCAGGGGACGCCGTGATGCAAATCGCTCGGAACACTATGTCGGTAAGTGGGCCAAGCTCCCTCGTTGAAACTTATTCTGAGATTTTTCCAAGTTCTTGGGTTTGGGTTCTAATGTGTTGTTCTTTTTCAGACCCTCTGCCACTTCAACTTCCTGCTCGAGGAGTTCGCGAGCAAGGAACAGGAACATGAGCGGGAGAGGGTGGAGCGTGTCAAGGTTGCGAAGCAGCTTGATGCCGAGTAGCTCCTCTCAGCGAAGAAGGGTGCCGAAGTGGCTGGGTTGGAGAATCAGCTGGCCAACGCCATTCAGCTGTCGAAGGACGCTGCAACCAAACTTGAGGCCTCGGAGAAAGAGGTCGCCGAGCTGAAGGAGGAGCTGACCAACGCTCGGTCGGAGGTGGAGAAGGCTCGGAAGAGGGCCGAGAAGATCATGGCCAAACACCGGTCCAAGCTGAAGAAGGTGAGGAAGGCCGTGCAGGAGGAGGCTGCGCAACACATGCTGCAGAATATGGAGGAGGCATATGGCCGAGCCTTGCTCCACGTGGCCGCCAGGAACCCGGGCTTCGACACGTCTTTCTACCGTTTTTACGACCCCGTGGAGGGGGAGGAGGAGGTTCCCGAGGGGTTGCTCAACCCCGAGGGGGAGACGGAAGGTGTCCAGGGTCCGGGCGAGACCGAGGCCGAGGGCGAGGAGGATGGCGACTCCGAGGAGGAGAGTGGGAGTGAGGATGAAGACGAGGGCGAGGGCGAGAACAAGGCCGAGGGGTCGGCGGACCCGAACGACAAAAAGGTCGACCCCTGACTTGTTAGCCTCTTTCAGTCTTTCGTAGTTTTGCTCTTCTTTTTTCTTTGTAAGCCTAACTGCGGACTGGCCACCGCTCTTGTAAAACTCTCCTCTTGGTTTTGAATGAAAAATAGTTTGTTTGGCTAAAATTTATCCAAGTGTCGAGTCTCGGTTTTTGTATGTGATTATGTTGTAAATGTTTCCGAGCGCGGGCCCATCGGATTTATCTCCACTTTTCAGGTTAAGTTTGGTCCGATCACGGAGGTTTCCTACCTTCGTAAAGAGCTGATCAAGACAAAAAGAGAGCTGTCACGGAGCCACGAGAGTCGCTTCCACTTGCAATTGAAACTGGGGGAGATACAGGCATTGGTCCGGAGGCAGTGTCGCGAGCTGGTGCAGCTACGAAAACAACTCCCGGTCCCTGCTCTTGAGGGCGAGGTCGAGCGGCTTGGTGGGGAGCTCGCCGTCGCCGAGCGGAAGAACGAAGAGCTCTCAGCCAAACTCCGACACTTGGAGGTAGCGGGGCATGACCGTTCGGCAGAAGAAGAGAAGCTTGCTTCCGAGCTGGAGAAAGTGTCATCCGAGCGCAAGAAGCTGCTAGCCGAGGTCGATAAGCTTAGGAGGATTACCATAGATAGGGGGATCGAGGCCACCCATTACCGACGGCTTGCGACCGATAGTGCCAACGCCTCGGGCTCGTCGAGGCTCCCTCATTTGAAGAAGCTGGCAAAGGATGATGCTCTGAGAGACAGAATCATCGAGCTGGAGGAAGAGGTCGCGTCGCTCAAGCCCCTGCCTGAGAGGGCTAATGTCCGCAGTACATCGTGTACTCGCGAAGAGAGCGAAAGAGGGATTACATTTTACGAACTTACGACACGTTCGCCGGTTACTAGACGGAGCCCTGCCGACGCTCAGAGTAGCGTGGCCGTCTCGTCGAGCGGGGCCTCGGTCGGCGCCACAATTAGGGTCAGCAGCGAAGGGGGATCACGTTTCGTAGGTTTAGGATCGGGTTCGGAGGGCAGAGCTCGTCGTCCTCGCGTTTCCCTAAACCGAAGCGTTCCCCTTCCGAAGAGACCCTGATCACGTCGTTTCATGTTTTTCCTTGTTGCTGTAAAATTCTATTGTTGGATCTGTCTCGTTGTATGTAGAATTAATATGTCTGAATATGAATTCAGATTTTTGATTTGGAAAATTTTAAGTGTTGGGCTTCGGCGATGTTTTGAAGTTTTGCTATTTGTTTTTCCCTTTTTTCAGCTCGAGGCAGCTGACCCATATACTGATTTCCATGGCTCGGATGATGACTCTGAATCCGAGGCCTCTTCTGGGACGGTGGCTCTGAGTCCTAGGAGCGTCGAGCTGGAGTTACGCCGAGCTGAGAGTGAGCGGGCCCACCTTTTGTTCGTCCTCGACCTACGGGAAGCCGAGATTCAACGCCTGGAGAATAGGATCGCCGAGTTGAGCCCTGCAGGAGGGGACGAAGATTCGCAGACCGCTTTCAACAACGCTCTTCGGGTCAAGTGTATTCGGCACAACCAGTCGAAGATTATAGCCGAGCGGGACGATTTGCTCTCGGAGATTCGTCACTTGCAGACCGTGGTAGCGAAGCTCCGGAAGGATGCAGGGGAGCTATCAGCCGAGGAGGACGGACAGGCGACCGAACAGTCTAGTGAAGATATTTCCATATGAGGGCCAAGTGTAGTGGGTCGGCGGCGTGTATTTTGTTTGCAAACACTTTGTAACCATGGAAAGATATGCTTTGTATTATGGCCTGGTTGTTTAATAAAATGTCTTTGTGGCTCTGCGTATTTATTTTGCTTGCGAGTGTGTTGGCCGTGCCGAGGTCTTCGAGCCGAGCACATGGTGCCGTCGGCTAGAGTCTTGAGGCGAACGAGCTCCTGACGGAGCGGTACCCTGTCATCTAGCGACTCTGACAAGATCTGGGTCGTCGGATATCGGCGCGGATCTCGATGCGGCGTAGTTCCCAAGAAAGCGCTATCTTGTCGTTTTAGCGCTGTTGGCGGGATCTGAATCGTCGGATGATGGCACGAATCTCGAGGCGGCTCAGTTCCCGAGAAAACGCTATCTTGTCGTTTAGCGTCGCTGGCAAGATTTGGGCCGTTGGATTTGGCTCGAATCTCGAGACGGCTCTGTTCCCCAGAAAACGTTATCTTGTCGTTTAGTGCTGCTAGCAAGATCTGGACCGTCTGATCGAGATCTTACGCGAAAGTTGAGGAGAAAGTGAGTTTTCTCCGTTTGCAGGGTCGGAATGGCACTTGCTCGGATTCCGACCGGAGAGTGGTCTTACTCTTCTCATCCTCTTCCGTCTCTGCGAAGTGGGGGGCTCGGACTAGGGATAAGCCGAGCGCTCTCCACTCCATAGGAGCTTTCCGAGAGGCAATTCTTAGGGGTGGATTTGAACCAAGTGTTGGACTTCGGGATTATCGCGCAGTTCGACGGTTGTGGGAGCAATTCCGAACGGCGTTCTACCTCTAGCTCGTCCGGGGACGGGCCGAGGAGGTAAAGTCGAACCGAGTGTTGGACTCCGAACCATCGATGTTAGTTCAACGGTTGTGGGAGCAATTCGAACGGCGATCTACCTCTGGCTCGTCCGGGGACGAGCCGAGGAGGTAAAGTCGAGCCGAGTGTTGGACTCCGAACCATCGATGTTAGTTCAACGGTTGTGGGAGCAGTTCCGAACGGCGATCTACCTCTAGCTCGTCCGGGGACGAGCCGAGGAGGTAAAGTCGAGCCGAGTGTTGGACTCCGAACCATCGATATTAGTTCAACGGTTGTGGGAGCAATTCCGAACGACGATCTACCTCTGGCTCGTCCGGGGACGAGCCGAGGAGGTAAAGTCGAACCGAGTGTTGGACTCCGAACCATCGATGTTAGTTCAACGATTGTGGGAGCAATTCCGAACGGCGATCTACCTCTGGCTCGTCCAGGGATGAGCCGAGGAGGTAAAGTCAAGCCGAGTGTTGGACTCCGAACCATTGGTGTAGTTCAACGGTTGTGGGAGCAGTTCCGAACGGCGATCTACCCCTGGCTCGTCCGGAGTCGAGCCGAGGAGGTAACGTCGAGCCGGACGTGGACTCCGAACCATTGGTTGAAATCAAAATTTAAAAAACATATGATAAAAGCGGAGAGAAGCATACAAATTCATAAGTACGAAAAGAGCTTTCTTTATTGATAATCGACGGCGAACCGTTTTACATAGTACAGTTTATGAAAATAGGTTACAAGTCAGAGGAGGGGAATGGCTCAACATCCTATGATACTTAGAGTGGCGCCGGGGCGCTTTCTTGGTATTTTAGGAGGTGGTCGGCATTCCAGGTCCTCGGAATCTCTCTGCCGTCCAGATCTTCGAGACGATATGCTCCGGGCCGAACTACCCTCGTGATCCTGTATGGCCCTTCCCAGTTCGGAGCCAGCTTGCTCTTCTGATTAGGAAAGGATATGGCCAGTTTTCGCAAGACTAAATCCCCTTGCTTAAGGTTGGTGGGTCGGACCTTCTTGTTGTACGCCAACTCGACCCTTCTTCGGTAATTCTGCTGCCGAATCGACGCTCTTTCCCTCAGCTCATCTATCAAATCTAAGTCTGCCCTGAGGTCCCTGGCGTTCTGTTCCTCGTTGTAGGCTGCAAGCTGAGGGGAAGGTATTCCGACCTCGAGGGGTATCACGGCTTCGGACCCATAGGTGAGGTTAAAAGGAGACTCGCCTGTGGGGGTCCGCTTGCTCGTGCGGTAGTTCCACAGGACATTGGGGAGTTGGTCGACCCATAAGCCTTTGGAACTTTTGTCCAGCCTTTTCTTGATTCCTGTGAGGATCTACCGATTAGCATTTTCTGCTTGTCCGTTCGACTGAGGGTGGGAGACGGACGAGAAGCACTGCTGGATGGCAAGGTCGTCGCACAGAGCTCGGAATGCTGCGCCAGTGAACTGGGTCCCGTTGTCCGTCACGAGGATACGGGGGACGCCGAACCTGCAGATGATGCTCTTCCAGAAGAACTGTACCACCTTGTTCTCGGTTATAGTGGGGAGGGGCTCGGCCTCGACCCATTTCGAGAAGTAGTCGATGGCTACGACCAAGAACTTGAACTGACCCGGAGCCGGAGGGAAGGGCCCTAGTAAATCCATCCCCCACATTGCGAAGGGGACAGGACTTGACAGGGAGGCGAGGTTGGCCTGAGGGAGGCGACGGATGCTGGAGTGTCTCTGACAAGAGTTACATCGCCGAACGTGCCGCTCGGCGTCTTGAAGAAGGGTCGGCCAGAAGTATCCATAATTCAAAGCTTTTCGAGCCAAGGACCTGGACCCTGAATGTGCCCCGCCGATGCCTTCGTGGAGCTCTTGTAGGGCATATTCGGCCTGCTCTGGAGAGAGGCACCTCAGGTATGGTCGGCCGTCTATTTGAGAGAAGGAGCGTTTGTATAAGATGCCTTCGATCAAGACATACCGCTCGGCCCGGGTTCTGACTCGGCGCGCTTCTTTGGGATCTACGGGTAGGACCCCGTCCCTTAAGAATTCCACCAACGGCTTCATCCAATTATCCTGCAACACGACCGGCAACGACTCCACCGAGCCAGGTGTCTCGTCTTCTATGCTCGGCTTAGAGAGGACCTCGATCAGAACGGTCTGCTCAAGACCTTGTAGGGAGGATGAGGCCAGCTTAGATAGGGCATCGGCCTTCGAATTATCCACACGAGGAACTCGTTGAATGAGCGCCTCTTCGAACCGGCTCATGAGGGCCCGGACCTTAGCGAGGTACTTCGCCATCCGCTCGTCTCTGGCCTCGTACTCGCCCAAGACTTGGTTCACGACAAGCTGGGAATCGCTGTGGATTCGGAGGCGCTGCGCCCCAGCACTTCGTGCAAGTCCGAGACCAGCGATGAGTGCCCCGTACTCTGCCTCATTGTTCGAGGCTTTGAAGTTCATTTGGATCGCGTACTAGAGGACGAAGTCGTCAGGGCCGTTCAGGATGATTCCAGCGCCGCTCCCCTCGCTACAGGAGGAGCCGTCCACGAAGACTGTCCAAATGGGGGGTCCATTCGGTACGTGGCTGGCTTCAGGGATGGTGGACTCTACGATGAAGTCGGCGAGGGCCTGTGCTTTAATTGCCGTCCGAGGCTGGTAAGAGATGTCATGTTACTCAGCTCTATGGACCACTTCATCAGCCGGTCCGAGGTCTCAGGCTTGTGGAGGATCTGCTTTAGGGGTTGGTCGGTGAGGACAACGACCGAGTGGGATTGAAAGTACGGCCGAAGCTTCCTCGCTGCCATGACTAGGGCGTAGACCATCTTCTCTATCTTCGGATAGCGGAGTTCGGCGTCCCGAAGCACCTTGCTCACATAGTAGATAGGCCTTTGGGCTCGGTCCTCCTCTCTCACCAAGACAGCACTTAGGGTCTGCTCGGAAGCAGCCAAATAGATGAAGAGAGTCTCGCCTGGGACCGGTTTGCTGAGCAGAGGGGGGTTCACCAAGTAAGCCTTCAGCTGGTCGAACGATTCCTGTTGCGGTTGTCCCCATTCAAAACCCTTAGCCCCCCTGAGTGCTTTGAAGAAGGGGAGGCACTTTTCCCCCGACTTCGAGAGGAACCGACCGATAGCGGCGAGCCGACCAGTAAGCTTCTGCACCTCCTTGACGTTCCGAGGCGGGGCCATGTCTAATATGGCCTTAATCTTCTCGGGATTAGCTTCGATTCCTCGTTGGCTTACCATGAAGCCGAGGAATTTCTCCGAAGAGACCCCGAACGCACACTTGTTCGGGTTCCTTCTCAATACGCCGAAGGCCTCCTAGAGGTCGGCCACGTGATCAGTGCCTCGGACGCTTTTGACGAGCATGTCGTCAACGTACACCTCCATGTTCCAGCCTATCTGGCTCTGGAAGACCTTGTTGACGAGGCGCTGGTAGGTGGCGCCCGCGTTCTTCAACCCGAACGGCATGACCCGGTAGCAGTAGAGGCCTTGGTCAGTGACGAAGGAGGTCTTCGGAATGTCTGGAGGGATCATTCGGATTTGATTATAGCCGGAGAAGGCATCCATGAAGCTGAGGAGCTCATGGCCCGAAGTGGCATCAATAAGGGTGTCAATGTTCGGGAGAGGAAATGGGTCCTTCGGACATGCCTTATTCAGGTCGGTGAAGTCAATGCATATTCTTCAAGAGCCGTTGGACTTCTTGACCATTACAACGTTGGAGAGCCATTCGGGGTAGTTTACCTCCTGTATGAACTTGGCCTTCAGAAGTTTATCCACCTCCTCCTTGATGGCCTGTGTCGCTCGGGAGCGAACTTACGTCTCTTCTGCTGAACCGGTTTGCACCCCGGTTCGACACTAAGGTGGTGGACTAGCAACTCCTCGGAGATGCCGGGCATATCCGCGGCCGACCAAGCAAATAGGTTGCGGTTATCCCGGATACACTTGACCAAGTCTGAGCACAGCGCAGTCGGTAGAGACTTGCTGATGAGGAACTTCCGGCTCGGGTCCTCGTCCGAGAAGAGCACTTCTTCTAACTCGTCCGCCGGCTCGGACGTTGGTCGGATTTTCGGCTCGGGGATTTCTAGTGTCTCGAGGGAGAGCACCGGTCCCCCTGTGGAAGTCATGTAGCACTTCCGAGCCATCTCTTGGTTTCCCCTGACTTCCCCTACTCCCGACCGAGTGGGGAACTTCATTTTAAGATGGTACGCCGAGGGGACAGCTTCCAAGGCGGCTAGGCCGGGTCGGCCCGGAATGACATTATATGCTGCCGGGACGTCGACTACCATGAAGTCCATCGGCTCGGTCCGGGTAGTAGGGGTGCTTCCAGCAGTTACGTCTAGGGTTATCACCCCCTCGACAGTTACTGGGACCCCCGTGAACCCGTGGAGTGTATAACCGGCCGGCTTGAGACAGTCCCGGGACAGCTGCAGGCCTCGGAAGGCCGAGAGGAAGAGGATATTGACCGAACTCCCATTGTCTACTAAGATCCTCTGCACCTTGAAGTTGGCCATGCGGAGGTCGATGACGAGGGCGTCACAGTGGGGGGTTCGGACCCCTTCGAGGTCTTCATCGGAGAAAGACACAGGAACGCCGAGACCTTTGGGAGGAGGGGCGCTATGAACCGAGTTGACCTCTCGGACGAAGGCCTTCCGAGAGGAATTAGAGGAGCCTCCCATGGGGCCTCCGTGGATCAGGTGCAGAACCCTTTCTTCCTCGAACTCGGGTGTTTCCTCGCGCCGCTCGGAGCGCTTGTTAGCCCCCCGAGGCGGAGAAGTGTTGCGATCCGCCCGATCGTTAGCCTTCACGAATTTGGTCAACTGCCCCCTCCGGATGAGGGCTTCTATCTCATCTCTCAATGCCCGGCAGTCGTTCGTGTCGTGGCCGTGGTCCCGATGGTAACGACACCATTTATCTTTGTTCCTCCTCTTCGCCGGGGTGTTCATCCTTGGAGCTGGAGGGATGACCCCCTCCTTCTCCACTTCCATCAAGATAGTGGAGACATTGGTGGTGAGGGGAGTGAACTTCTCGAACCTAGGGGGAGGGCGGCGCTGACCGCCGTTGTCCTTCTGCATCTTCTTCGATCCTTCCCCCTCGGTTGCCTTCCTCTTCGACCCGGAGGAGGACCCCCCGAAGTTCGGGAGGGATTCAGCCTCCTCTGCTCGGATATACTTCTCGTACCTTAGAAGGAGGTCGGCGAAGTTATGCGGGGGCTTCTTTGCTAGGGACGATCGGAGGTTGGAGTTGAGGACGTTCGACTGGAACGCCACTGTCGCCACCGACTGGTCTAAGGAGGCGATAGACCTGACCTCTGCGGTGAATCTCTTCACATAGTCCCGCAGCTTCTCCCCCCTTTCCTGCTGCAGGTTTAGTAGGGAGAGGCTCGTCTTCTCAGCTCGCCTACTACTCACAAAGTGAGTTATGAACAGTGTTTCGAACTGCTCGAATGAGAAGATGGATGAGGGGGCGAGCCTGGAGTACCATTCCCGAGCCGACCCCCTGAGGGTGGCGGGGAAGGTCCTGCAGAGCACGGCGTCGGAAGCTTGATGGATCAGCATCAGGGTCTTGAAGCTTTCGACGTGATCGACTGAGTCGGACTCCCCTGAGTACGTTTCAAACTGCGGGGGTTTGAAACCTCTCGGTATGGGGGCCTCCATGATCGTCCGAGAGAAAGGGGGTCTGCTGGGCCGGACCGTCCCTGCTCTGGACTCCTCCTCTCTGTCCATGCGACCAATGCGCCTTTCCACCTCATGGAGACGGCGGTTGAGGGCATCGTACCTTCGCTGGTAACCATACGACCCCCCGGACTCTTCTTCGTAGGAAGGGGAGCGGGGGCTGCAGCGCCGGTAGTCCTGGGATCGGCGGGGACTGTAGTGTTGCTGCTGGCGACTGGGAGCCGGAAGGGGACTCCTGGATCGATGACGAGGACTGGGAACCCGCGGAGGGGTCGGGACCCTCTGGGCATTTTGGTTGTCAGAGCGGAGGTTGAGGGCCTGCAGCACGGTCTCCTGAAACCGCAGGAACTCGGTGCGAGTGATAGGCGCCTCATTGTTCCTCGGATGACGCCGATCCTCGGGGGAGTGCGGTCTCCTTCTTCGGCGCTCGGGTGATACCGCTCGGCCCCTGCGGTCCGGAGACCTTCGACCGTCTCGACGGTGAGGGGACCGCTCACCCTGATGCTGGCGGGAGGCTTCCTCTCGGGCCCGCCTCTCATCAAGGTGGGTACGGAGGTCTTCATCCTTCTGGCGGTTCAGGATTGTGTTGCGGAGGTCGGGGTGATGAGAAGCCATCGAATCCGAGGATTCATTATGAACCGAAACATGGTCCGGATTTAGGGGCTGCTTCTGCCTCCGACCGTTATGTCCGGAAGGACCATTGTTGGGTTGCTGCTTGGGAAGAGGAGGCTGGCCCTGCGGGGCCGGAGGAGGAAGTTCGGGCTGTGGAATAGGATTGACAGGGGCTTCCTCGGTAGGATCGGTGGGATTGGTCCCGCGGTTGGACCCTCTGGATCTGACTTTCTTCGGAGGCATGGTCGGAGCAGGGCTAGGTGATGAGGAAGGGACGAAGGCTGTTCGTGTGGTGTTTCCCACAGACGGCGCCAATCTGTTACCGCTGATTTCGGTGTGGGGGTAAATAGATAAGATTTGTGAGTTCGAGAAAACCTGAACAGCTGATCCTGGCCTTCTGACTCCCGTCGCAACCTGCAAGGAAGTGCAAAACACCGGGGTTGATTCCGGCGACGCACCCTCTGACGCTCTTGTCAGTAACCAGTGGTGATTAAAGAAAGAGCTTATGGTGAAAAAAGAGTGATTACCTGGTCACAGTGGTAGAGGGGAGGTATTTATAGTAGCCAGGGGAGAGATTAGGGACCCGATTCCCTGTATAACTGCCAGGAGTAAAATCCTCACAGTTTGTTGAGGAAACTAATTCCTGATTCCCGGTGAGAGCAAATTAGGCCCGTTGACCTGGTCAAATCAGTGGCCCTGATTTGTCTCTTATAGGTCTGGGCTTGCCTCGGGTCGGGACCCGTGCCCAATTGGTGTGGGTCCGTTTGCGGGTTATTGGACCGGTGTGAAGGAGATCCAGCACCCGCTTTGGATCCACCTGTATGTGAAATTACCGTTTTACCCCCGAGCTTCAAGATTCGCGCCCAATCTGGACGGTTCCGATTTAACCCCATTTTTAGCCATATCAGAGGGGTTTGAAAATTTTTCCAGATTCCATCTACATTTTGTTCATTGTTCTTTCATTTTGTTTAATTTGATTATAACAGTGAAAATTTTGCCAGAATTGTTCAATTGGTAACTTTGTTGGGTAGGAACAATATGAGGAGCTAAATTTGATAAAATTGTTCGGTTGAATCATAATGATGTTAATGCATAGTTACTGTTAATTCGATATTTTGTTTAACTAACCAATTATTTAAGCACATAGTTACTGTCATTTGAATCGTAATGATGTTAATGCAATTTCCTAGGAATGTGAACAAATATTGTAGACGTCTTGCTGAAATTACATTAAAGTGCAAGGTGAATAAGTTAATTTATGTTCTTTTTAAGCTAAACCATATCTTTTGATGATGTGTTTGGTATTGCAGAAAGATTCGAGGGAGGCCGGAATAGTGAGCCCCGTAAAAGATCAGGGACACTACGGCTCTTGCTGGACATTCAGGTAAATTCATCCTGAAAACATTTCCATGCTCTTATTTTGTATAGCACACATTTTGATGAGTTATTTTGCAAGTGGTTGGATAAGTATAGTTTAGATAAAGATAGTAATGGAATTGAGAACTATGGTTTAAACTTTGCGGCCAACAAAAGTTTATATAACAATTATCTCAACACCACTGAAGTCCCCAACTAGACCAACGTTAGATATCTAAGGTTATGTGAGATAACTTTACAAAACTCCAGTTATTAAACACAACTTCATTTCCAAAAACACAGTAAACACTTATACAAGTAACTGTCTAACTGAAACAATTTATTCTGAAGGTAATACTTGGGTTTCCTGTAAACTTTTGAACTTATAATTAACTTACGGCATAAAAGTTGGATGCCGGTGAACTAGAAACCAAACAATAAGACAACACACTGCTGAAATTACACCTCACAAATCTAAAACAGCTATTCAGTGTTTATCACTCCGGTGACCAATTTATTTAGAACTCAATTAGTTACTGGAAATAAGTTTAAAATGAAAGCCATCATAGAGAGATCTTCATTATAGCTAAAAGTTTAAATTAAGAAAGTTTAAAATTAAGAAGTTTAAATTAAGCAATATTTTCTTATACCTGCAACTTTGAATATTATCTTTTATGCACACATTTTTTTAATTTTGCTATTTCAACGTTAACATTATTTTTAGCCAAAGCAGCTTATCCGCTACTGACCTTGATATTATGTTTTTGCATGTCAACTTCATTAAATGTGCTCAAACTACAGATCTTATTTTTAAAAACATTCTAACAGACGGTAAGTTTAAAAATTAAAAAAGGAAAACTACATGCTTCTTATTAACATAAATTTATACTATGTAGACGATAGCTTACATGTCAACTTCATTAAATGTTTGAACCTTAACACAAACTACAGATATCTTATTTTTAAAAACATTCTAACAGACTGCAAGTTTAAAATTAAAAAAGGAAAGGAAAACAACATGCTTCTTATTAAAGCAAATTTATAATATGTAGACGAAAAGATAACTTACATGTCAACTTCATTAAATGTCGTGAGCAAAGCAAATGTGTTCTGGGAGTCCTTTAAGCGAGTAGCAATTCTTCTCCTAAGTCGTGACATAGGAACCTAAATCCACAGTTCAAAAGTTTCTCCTTACAATAGTTCAAAATCAAAACACAACCAACAAGCACTCCATGGCCTGCCAATATTCAAAACCTTATCGCCTCATTCATTATCCTTCAGTAGTAAATAATAACCAGCTATCTACAGATCCAGTGACTATGCCCGTGGACTATTGTTGAGATACTGGCTATTGTTGAGATTGGGGATGGTGGCTATTGTTGGGATGCTTGCAGATACTTTGCTTTGGTTGGAATAATGGAACTGCTTCTTATATTGATTATGCTTTTAATCACTATGTTTGTTATGGCTGTGATGAGATTACACATTATGATTCATACATATTTTAGGTATTGAAGCATCTATTTTAGAAATATGAGCAGTGATGAACTTAATTTGAGTCTCTTTTGGTTTTGCACTTGGTTCTGACTTGAGATTTTCGATTTGCTACTTCTCTGAATATGAAATGTGTTTATGAGGCTCACTCCTTCAATGCGTGGACTGAAGGAGTTATTTTGGTGATGCATTCATTGTGCTAAACTACTTTATTGCATTTATTATGCAATGCAATCTAGCATGCTTTTATTGGTTTTGACTGCACTAATTCAACCTACTTTATGACACACGGTTCTTTCTCTCGAGTTTTTCTTTTAACTGCTTCCGAAATTACTTTCTACTGTCTCCTGATAAGTTTTTGCTATTTTCCCATCTGAAATGATACAGGTTGAGACATTATTGGATTATGATCAATCAACAAAGGGAGCAGTATTTGCAAGTGTAAGTTTTTGCAACAAAGGGAGTAAGTTTTTGTCGGTGAGCAGGTAAATGACTGTTTTATGTACAATCTGTGGTTTATTCACCATCGAGAATGGTGACAATCTCAAGTATCAATTTTTAAAAATATATGTAACATTTTGCAAGTTTAAAATTTGTGCTGTGAATATAGTCTTCAATATGGTATAAAAAAAGAAAAGAAAAATATAATCTTGAAATTCCTATTGATTGCAAAATCTTCAGTCTGCTAATTACTATTCCTTCCTCTTATTAGTTTTCAATCTTAGGTAGTTTTTGGGTTTTGCCACTATCCCGATAAAATCATTAGAAAAATATGTGGTTTAATCCAGACCTAGATATATATGGTATTGTTGAAAAAAATGACAGTGATGCATTCTAGCGATTGAGGATGCAACTAGAATTTGGTACTCATTTTGAATGTCAACTCTTTGACTGCTTCTAATATGACCATGGGCCCCCAAATTATACTTTGCAAGCGAGTGATTGATTAAAGATTACACTTAGAAGTGATACCGTTTGATAGTTATTTTGGTCTTATGGCAGAGGTCAGCAGTGCAAGAAGTTTACCCACTGAAATAATAGATTAAAAAATTTAGAGACAGAAGCAATTAGTCTTTGGTATTATTGATTTGGTAAAAGTATCTTTAGTTGGCACAGTGATTTAGTCCAACCCCTTGCATTGATGTACTACTAGGATGATCTAAATCCACTTATTTAATTATGCGTCTTTATGAGATTTGTTCCAAGTTATTGTCTAGGATGCATCTTATTGATATTTATGCTAATTTTACTCAACTCTTTTTTTTGTTTCCTTAAGGAAATGGTCCTCCAGCTGGGCAAAACTTTCACCAGCATGTTCCACGTAATCAAAAAAAGATTCTTTACTTCCAACAACCCCGAAAGGTATTTGAGAAAATGCATAGGAGACACATAAGCATTAAACAAAATGTTCATCTTAACCTAACAAGCTGTAGTTGTACTTTATAAACTACAATTCACCCAAATATTGCACCAATGAGTCTCAGTTTACAATTACAATTTTAGTACAACTACAAATAATTTGTGTTTAGTACAAATGTAAACAATGGTGATGAAAATACCGATGATAAAAATGTAAAATATCTCATTTAACAAAAGGTCTTTCAAATTTTGCTTCATCACATGTAACAAAAGGTTTTGCAATGCAATCAAGATCACATTATCAATAAAGAAATTCCCAAACAAAGCTATTATTAACAAAAAAAACCCTTGGAAGAGTATTCATTTCACATATACATCACAAAATATACATCACCACAAACTTTCTCTCTCTCTATCTCTCTCATTTCTCTCTTTTTAATCCATACATTGTTAACTACATAAAAATATGACAAGGGGAACCAACTCATACAGTTTGAGGTATTAACTGCGTTTGGAAATGGATTGTTACTTACTCCAAATCAAATATGAAATTACTAATGATGAAGTCACACAATACTGTTGTAGATTCACAATACTATATTTTTATCCCGAGCTGCTGACAAATGATCCTGCAATATAAACCTGCAATAAACAATGAATTATGCATGTCACTTTATAATCCTACTTCAGATTACATCAAGGTCTACCGGCAAATAAATCATCATTCATGAACGTTTGACGAAGACGTATATTTTACTCTTTATAGGATTTTTTCATATGCTACATCGTACCAAAGACGTGCCGTAGGCAATTGTTCGTTGATAGTCAAGTAAATTCTGCATCATTTGTATTTTATTTTTTGCAGTTATTTGGGATTTTGGTAATACCGTTTTGTCCATAAATTGGCAATAACGAGCTTTTCATACGTAGTTTGCAGGAAGTTGATTGTTGAGGTTGATGAGGAGGTTGATTGTTGTCCAATTTGTAACATTGATCTTCGTTGTGATCCAATAGAGAAGCCCAGGTTAGTTTCTTCTCTTAATTATTTCCTACACAATTTTTTACTGGAGTTCCTAATCTCTTTTTCTCTTCTACTTTAAACAAAGTAGCTTGCACTATCTCAATATCCATCTATTAAATAGTGACCATTTATTAAACAGAATATTAAATGCAAAGGTTTTTAATTCGGTTACTCGAATACACACTATCGATCTTCGCCGATTTTTTAAATCGATCTCTCTGTTCTGTTTCTCTCTACCTTCAATTTTGAGATGAATGTTTGAGATCAATCAAGTAATATGAGTTGTCAAGATTAGTCCCTACCAGTGTTAACAACCCTTCCAATGAAGCATAGGTTAGCTTTGTTCCGGTTAATATGCAATAGTGTTAAATTATCATAAGACTAGGTATGCCCGTGGCACGTGCCTACGGCACGTATTCGAAGCTGCATATAAGTTTATTTGGAGTTATTTGGTTGTGTGAACCGCATATAAATTTATTCATTATATGCTATGATGAAAAGTCATTCACTATAATTAACAATTATTCGTTAAATTGTTTCAGTTTTTTTAGTTATTTCATCTTTGTTGCTTTTAAATTTCTCAATATCAACTTATCCAATTCTCCAAAAACCTAGCTATTTTTCAAGAAATGTAAGCACATCCGTTAAAAATATGCACCATGACAAAAAAAAACTGAGTGTAAACAATTACAACCACCTTTCTAATACAATATTTTTCTCTATACAGCCCTCCTTTGAAATTTTATTGTTTCCTAATTGTAATCTAATACAATCACCTTTAAATTGTTTCCTACGGCACGTCATCGCGAAGAATGATTAATTAATTAAGTTGTTTAGTAAAAATTTCGACAATCTCCTCTAAAATTTTACAGGCAGTTAATATTAACTTTGATGTAATTGATATCGTTTGATATTAGCCAAGATATTAGCCAAAATATAAAATAATCTCCTCTAAAATAGTATCTCTAAATTTTTCATATTAACCAAGATACAAAATAAAAACCAAGATTTCGTTTGAAAACGTAAAATATTTTTAGGAATTGTAGTAAAAAATTCGACAGAAACTCCCCTTAAATATTAACCCTTTTAGAGCAATTCCTTATGAAATTTTGCTCACAATTAAAAAATTAATATCACAGGCAGTCAATATGAATTCTCCCCAGGCCAATCCAAGCAACATCACACAGGCATCATATATATAGGGCTCTGGGGGAAATTTTTTTTATTATTAGTGGAAATTATTAGCAGAAGATTTATTATTAGTGGAAATTTATTAAGGCCCTGACAGTATTTATATATCCATTGATATCCTGTTAATGTGATCTTCTTCATGCTATTCTAGGTAGAGAAGTATATGGAGGTACTCTGCTGGGTTCTGCATTATTACTTTGCTAGTGTGAAGTCCTGGTCCTGGTAATTTACACTTGAGAGAATTTAGGTGCATTTTTTTTGGTAATTTAATTTAACTTCATATTTGTTCTTCAGTCGAATTTGTGAATGAGTTAGATTATTTGTGAATGAGGTATATTTTTGGGTTGTCGTTATTTGTGAATGAGTTATTTTTGAAATTTTCATATAGCTCTGTATAAGAAGACTAGAGCTTCTAGCATAATAGTTGATGTCCCGATATTCATATTCATAGTAGGAAAATACTGGATCATAAGATCTGTATTTGTACAGCTCCCTGGCAACTTGCTCGCTCACTAAGAACTACAGGTCCTATCCTGTCCGTCTAGCATAGGTGATTGAATGGCCATCATCAAGAACAATAGCGCGCGGGGGGGGGGGGGGGGGGGGGGGGGGGGGGCTGATTCTACCATCTGGATCTCTGTCATTATCACAAACCTTTCGTGACCATGCTAGACAAGGTCCTGCACCTAATCTGAAAAAAAAATGTTTACCACACAAGATGAGATTCATATATAGCCCAACAGAAATATATGCAATTAAAATAAGAAAACAAATGGATTTTTATAAATCAAAATGAAGTTCATGTGAAATCATGCTAATGAAGAAAATATGTTGTAACTTTTTACTAATCGCAATGATAACATAATGCCACAAAAATGTCCATACAGAATCTTTCAGATACAAGATTTTGCCAACCCAATTGGATTCTAACATCAGCACTAAAAACCATAACACCATATCAAATACTATTGGCATATCCATCATAATACTTGAAAAATATTGCATTTTAAAACTCAAATTTTTTGTTCACAAAGATGCTAAGAGGTTCATAATGTTACTAATTTATCATTTCTATCTCACAACATGATGCCTGTAACAGGTTAATTTTTTTTATAAAAAGACTTATTCACTATAGTTGTGTGAAAGAAAAAAATAATGTAAGTCAATTTCAAGGCTCGATGCCTTAAACATGATGAAAAATTCAAAAGGAATTTTTTTTAGCATTCAAACTTTCATTTTTCACAGAAGATGTAGAAGGTGATACATTTGCTAAACAAAAGTTATCTCATTAGCCACCTTTGCAACTTTTTTATGTGTTATGTTTCGTTATAATCTTTACTTTATCTTGAAGAAATTACTATATATACTACTATTTCCATATCAATGAATTCTCTTCCTGAAATCTTGCATATGGATATGGATAATAATCATTAACAATGATATATATGAATTTTCACCAAGAGCATGCAGGAGTGTTCATGGAATGTTGACATCGAGCTATGGGTCCATACACATAGCTTCCACATTGTAATAGAAGTTTCTTTCACTTGAAAGCTCAAAAATTGTGAACCGTCCTCTGAAAAACAAATTTCTCATATTAGTACCTCAGCAAATTAATCATAGATACTTCCATCTCATATTAGTACCTCAACAAATAGTTATTGTTTGTTGTTTGTTGTTAGTTAGTTTTATAACTCTCATTGTTTTTATTGATTATTATAAATTCTTACTATTTGTTTCAAAGCTCTTACTGTTTTTTTAGGTACACTGTTTGGTCCCATTTTTGAAGACTTGAAGCATTGTATTTTTCTACAACACTGTAAATTTTTTTATCTGTCATTCGGTTGGTTGGTGTAAATTTTAGTGAAGGATGTAATAGTTGTAATATTTAGCATTTTGGGAGATGATGTAAATATCTGTATATAATGATGATATAATATAGTTATGTTTAATATCCATACCCGCAATTTTGTGGAGTGTTGGGTTCTGTGTTTGGTTTTTGAAAGGTTTTCGAAGGTTTTTCAAAAAATCCATTACATTTTTGAAAGCTCAAAAATTGTGAACCGTCCTCTGAAAAACAAATTTCTCATATTTGTACCTCAGCAAATTAATCATAGATACTTCCATCTCATATTAGTACCTCAACAAATAGTTATTGTTTGCTGTTTGTTGTTAGTTAGTTTTATAACTCTCATTGTTTTTATTGATTATTGTAAATTCTTACTATTTGTTTCAAAGCTCTTGATGTTTTTTTAGGTACACTGTTTGGTCCCATTTTTGAAGACTTGAAGCATTGTATTTTTCTACAACACTGTAAATTTTTTTACCTGTCATTCGGTTGGTTGGTGTAAATTTTAGTGAAGGATGTAATAGTTGTAATATTTAGTATTTTGGGAGATGATGTAAATATCTGTATATAATGATGATATAATATAGTTATGTTAATATTCATACCCGCAATTTTGTGGAATGATGGGTTCTGTGTTTGGTTTTTGAAAGGTTTTTCGAAGGTTTTTCAAAAAATCCATTACGTTTTCAAATGAATTTTTGGTTTTTATTTTGTATCTTGCATTATATTATGATTTTTTCCCCCAGAGCCTTATATATATGATACCTGTGTGATGTTGCTTGGTTTCGCCTGGGGAGGATTGATATTTATTGCCTGTGATGTCATATTTTAATTGTTAGCAGAATTCCGTAAGGAATTGCTGTAAAAGGGCTAATATTTTAGGGGAGACTCTGTCAAATTTTTTTATAAATTTTCTAAAATCTATTATATTTTCAAACGATATCGTGGTTTTTATTTTGTATCTTAGTTATATGAAGATCCCCCCCCCCCCCCCCCCCCCCCCCCCCAAGCCCTATATATATGATGCCTGTGTGATGTTGCTTGGATTGGCCTGGGAAGGATTCATATTTATAGCCTGTGATGTTAAATTTTTAATTGTGAGCAGAATTTCGTAAGGAATTGCTGTAAAATGGCTAATATTTTATGTGAGGTTCTGTCGAAATTTTTACAAAATTTCCTAAAATCTATTATGTTTCCAAACGATATCTTGGTCTTTTATTTTATATCTTTAGTCATATGAAGATTTTTTTTCCCCAGAGCCCTATATATATGATGCTTGTGTGATGTGGCTTGGATTGGTCTAGGGGGATTCAATTTTACTGCCTGTGATATTAATTTTTAAATTTTAAGTAGAATTCCGTAAGGAATTTCTTTAAAAGGACTAATATTTCAGGAAAGATTCTGTCGAAATTTTTACTACAATCCTGTTTGTAAAATTTTAGAGAAGACTGTCGAAATTTTGACTAAACAACTCAATTAATTAATCATTCTTCGCGATAACGTGCCGTAAAGGAAACAATTTAAAGGTGATTGTATTACAAAATTATTAGGAAGTAATATAATTTCAAAGGAGGCTTGTATAGAGTAGATGATTGTATTAGAAAGGTTGTTGTATTTGTTTACAATCATTTTTTTTTCCTGTCTTGGTGCATATTTTTAATTGATGTTCTCACATTTCTTGACAAAAATCTAGCTTTTTAAGAATTGGATAAGTCAATATTGAGATATTTAAGGGCAATAAAGATAAATTCCTAAAAAACTAAAACATTTTAACGAATAATTGTTAAAGATGGAGCAAAAAAAAACCTTGCACAAAATTTTTAAAAATGGAGAGAAGAGAGAGGAGAGAGGAGAGAGCATGGACGCCTTAGAACAAGAGCAGATCTTATGCTCAGGTTCTCATGGCGGCTGCCCCCCATCATTACCCACCTCGTTTCCCACGCCAACACCATTTACACCCTACCCCTTCCCCTTCTCTACCAAAAATCCAACCCAAACCATTACCAAACCGCCACTCCTCATACCATTTCCGCCCCACCCCTACCTCGAAAATACACCAAAATCATCGCCGGAACAGAATGGAAGTCAGATGCATGCGGTGCGGCGACTCGGGTCATCATGCAGTGGATTGCCGGAAGTTCGGCATACATTGCTTCAACTGTAGAAAGGTTGGTCACCGGGTCAGAGACTGCCCACTCTTCAATAGGAGAGATTCCATGGCCGTTGAACTCCACCACAATTCCGAGATCGCTGCCGCACTCCCGGCGCTACATGCAAGCGCCTTTCTCCACCTCATTAACCCTAGATCCAAGCCTGATGCTGCAACGATGGAGAGTGCCCTGAACTTCGCCTGGAGAAGACAAGGGGGGTGGTGGGTCGTTAAGAAAGTTTCTGAGGGGGTGTTTCATGTGCAGTTCCCTTCGGAAGAAGAAGCAAGGCGTGCTATCTCGGAAGGGATGTTCAGCTTCTCAGGGTTCAATGCAACATTTTCACCATGGTCAATGGACTTTGGGGTAAAGATTAAGCCTCAGCCTTGTTTCATCTGGATCAACGTCCCTCTATTGCCGTATCATATGTGGAATCACACTTCAGTAGAGCAACTCATCCGCCCCTTTGGCAAGCTCATCACTTTGAGTGGGGATATGAAGGCAGCAGCAACGAGGGACCAAGCACTGGTCTTAATTGAAGTAGAGGACGTTGGCCACATTCCCAAAAATTTGATAATCCACTACAAAGTGCCTTGGACCAAAGAACTACAGATTCATGAAGTTCCAGTCCTCATCTATGGCAGCCCCATCCCTACCGCAGATGTGGCAAGTGGTAAGACTAAGCTTTTTTCTGAACAGCAGGGGTCCTCCACTAGTTTCTGGTGCCGGAAAGAATCACCGCCGGCGTGCAATCCTGATCTGCCGGCGAGCAATCCCGTTCAACCCCAAATCTCACAGCCGCAATTATCGCTGCCTAATCCGGGCGTGATTGGAGACCCCAAGGGGAAAGCTAGGATCACGGAGGAAGTTGATACAGTTCAGGATATGGCGGCGAAATTCCAGGCCCCACCAAATCCTTCTTTATTTGACAAGCAATTTTTAAATATCTCAGGTATGGCTGATTCGAGTCTTAAGATTCCAAATGCTGAGATTCCTGTGGTCCCGGATGCTGTGATTCCTGTGGTCCCAACTTTACCAACAATTCCGCCACCTATCATCGAAATCAACTCAGATTCACCCAAAGACAACTTGAATATACCATCAGAAGCCTCCCAGATTCGACCCCACAGCTCTGCAAATTCTCATGACATCGCTGCGGATGAGCAGCACTGCTATTTGACCTAGGAAGGGAAACTTGTTAGTATCCCCCAGTCTCTCTTTGATCGAATCAAGCCAGCCATTGAGCACGCCCTTGATGCAGAGGTAGGGAAGCAGGACTCCAAGTCCGACAGTGCTCAGCCGTTACACTTCAGTTCTAAAGCACTTGGTGCCGCAACCTCTACCTTCCGAACCAGGTCGCTCATTCCGCGGCGACAAGCAGCCACCTCCTCCACAGATTCTGTTCCTCCGGGCTTTGATGAAGGCACTAGTAAGCGTCGTAAACGTATCCGCTCGGCTACTAGACTGCCAACCACCAGGCCTTTCATTCAGCATCTGCGTGCCTCCGCTAAGAGTGCGTCCCTCCGCAAAGCGTCAGGTACATCCTCATCGAAGAACTCTTTTAATTCAGTCTGCCAAAACCCTTTCGATTTGTTATCAAATGATGATCTTCTGGAAGTTGCGGAATCGGTGGGAGTGGCGGCTGCAGGGCCACATTCGCTCACCAAACTCAAGCAAGTTGCGGAGATTGCAGTTGATCACCATGATCAACAGCAACATCTCAACTAGAGCTTGAGGCTGATGCATGTTTGATTTTATTGTGCTTTTTGCTGTGCATTTTCAATTTCAATGAAGATAGCAAGCTGGAATGTTAGAGGTTTAGGCAACCCCTATAAGTGTGCCTTAGTTAAAGACGGTCTGCGGAATGCTAAGATAGATGTGGTATGCCTCCAAGAGACCAAACTCTCTGCTCCTACCCTTAGAAAGCTGTCCTCAATTGGAGGCAATTTTATCAATTCCTGGCGATCCCTCGATGCGATTGATAGCCGAGGGGGCATTCTTATTGGCTGGAATGACAATCTTTTCGATAGCACTTATTGTGCCATTGACATCTTCTCTATCTCCGTCTCCTTCCGCACCAAGGCTTCAGGAGTTGAATGGTCACTTACCTCAGTTTACGCTCCCTTTGAGCTTGATGATAGGGAACTATGCTTCCATGAAATAATACAACGGAGTAAGCTTCTCAGCGATACATGGGTTATTTGCGGAGATTTCAATGTGACCCTATCCAACCAGGAACGTAATCGAGGCTCTGGCTCTAGCAGAGACATGAAGCACTTCCGTTGTTGGATACAACAGCTGCAGCTTATTGATTTGCCACTTGCAGGAAGGAAGTTTACATGGACCAACCTTCGCCAAAATGCTTCTTGTGCAAGACTAGACAGATTCCTTATCACTAGTCAGTTTGATCAAGTATTCCCCTCTTGCGTCCAACATTCCCTGCCCCGAATCGCTTCAGACCATTGTCCTCTTATTCTAGACACTCAGGCGATGCAACACAAAATTCATTATTTTAAATTCGAAAAGGCCTGGGCATCACATGATGATTTCAACCACAATATTATGTACTGGTGGAATAGCTTTGATTGTACAGGTTCCAAAGTAGACATTCTTGCAAACAAGCTTAACCTCCTTAAGAGGAGATTAAAACGATGGAGATACGAGGTCTTTGGCCATATCCCTAAGCGCAAAGACTCTCTACTGCAAGCTATCCATAACCTGGAAGTGATTGCTGATTCACAACCCCTTAGCACTGCACAAGAAGTTGAGCTCAACTCTGCTCGTTCAGATTATCACAAACTCATTCAAGCTGAGACTATTTACTGGAGACAGCGTTCACGTATCACTTGGCTCAAAGAGGGGGACGCCAATACCAAGTTCTTTCACTCAATGGCTAATGGGCGAAGGCGGAGGAACTTCATTTTCTCACTGCTACAAGATGGAGATTTGATCATAGATCAATCGGCCATCCGATCCTGCTTTGATGCACATTTTCAGGAAATTTGTGGTTCCAACACCGACTCTGATTTCAGAATTGAGTGGTCGACGTTGTATCCTTCCACTAATGTGGACCTTTCTGCTCTAGAGGCTGACTTCAGCAGAGAGGAAATCAAGAAGGCTATTTTTGACATGAATGGGGACAAGGCACCAGGACCTGATGGCTTCCCTATGTACTTCTATCAGCAACATTGGGATACTATCCAGGACGATCTTTGCAACATGCTCCTAGCCATTCAGCGTGGTGAAGCCTCATTAGACAGGTTAAACTACTCAACCATTGTGCTCATCCCCAAGTGTGATGGAGCCTCCACTGTGTCAGATTTCCGTCCAATCAGTTTGTTAAACTGTTCGATGAAGATCTTCACTAAGATCCTTGCCAATCGACTGAGCCCACTCCTTCACTCTCTTGTTTCCTCTTCCCAAAGTGCTTTTCTCAGGGGCAAATCTACAATAGACTGCTTTCTAGTCGCACATGAAGCCATCAATCTATGCTGCTCAAAGAAATCAGACACTATTATGTTAAAGATTGATTTTCGCAAAGCCTTTGATATGCTAAATTGGGACTTCTTGGATCAGCTGCTAACTGCTAGAGGGTTTGGGCCACGTTGGTGCTCGTGGATTAGGGCAATGCTGCACTCCACCAAGTCTAACATCTTAGTCAATGGAGTTGGGGGGAAGACCATTTGTTCCAAGAGGGGACTTAAGCAAGGAGACCCTCTCTCTCCGATGCTTTTTATCCTTACTGTGGATGTCCTTGCGCAAATGCTGCGCGTAGGCAGGAACAATGACACCTTCTCCAGATTAGAGCTTAGAGGGTCCCTTGCAGACCTCTCTATATTACAATTTGCAGATGATACTTTGCTATTCTGCAAAGGAAATGAACAGGAAGTGTTGCATCTGAAGATTCTTTTGCATCTGTTTGCAAATGTCTCGGAACTTCATATCAACTTGTCTAAAACAGCCATCACCTATTTTGGGCGCTCTCAAGCTAAGCTCCACGCCTTCTCTCACATCCTTGGCTGTAAACTAGACACTCTGCCAACCAAATACTTAGGAATGCCTCTTGCGAAAGGCAGACTTAAGAAGAGGGACTGGCAGCCCTTATTGCTCAAAATTGAGCGCAGACTCTCAACATGGAAGGGCAAAATGCTTTCACGTGGAGGACGACTCATCTTGATTAACTCAGTACTCAGCGCACTTCCAACTTACTTTGCATCCTTTTTTATGTTGCCGCGATGGGTAATTAATCGCATAGACCAAATGAGAAGTCGATTCTTCTGGGTTGGTGGTGACAGGCAAGTATCGGGGACCTCTTGTACTAGTTGGAAGCGTATCTGTCAACCGAAACAACAAGGAGGACTTGGGGTGCTTGACCTTCAGGTCTTCAACCATGCACTCTTGATGAAGTGGTGGTGGAAGATATACACTGATAACTCCCTTTGCACGCAAACTTTAAAATCACTATACTTTCAAAGTGACAGCAACAGCTTTATATGTTCGGCCAACTCTTCTGATTTTTGGAAAAACTTATGCAAGCTCAAAGAGCAATTTGATCAAGGGGTCTCATGGGAACTTGGGGACGGGGCTCTCCTCAAATTCTGGACATCGAAGTGGATCAACAAAAGCTGCATTGCTTCCCTATACCCTAACCTTTATGATGCTGCTTGGAACAAGGCAGCCTCCCTTAGATCACAAGGATGCTTTCATCAGGGGCAATGGACTTGGCGACCAAGTCTTCATATATCTTCCAACAGTGTTATTCTAGCTGAAAAGCGTCAGTTGCTTCAAAACATCTCTTCACTTCAGCCATCTACTCTTCAACCCGACAGAGCCATATGGAACCACGACTTCTCTGGGTGCTTCTCAGTCAAGTCAGCCTACCGCTTCTACATCACCTCTGGCTTACTTTCTCCATTCTATCGAGCATGCTGGAATAACTGTGCGCCCCTCAAATGCAAGATATTTATCTGGATGTTGAGTGGGGAGAAGCTCAACTCCAGAGACAGACTTCATTCCAAAGGTTGGAATGGAGATACAGCCTGTAGCGACTGTGATTTTCACACCGAGACCACCTACCATATCTTCTTTGAGTGCCCAAAAGCTACTCACACATGGCTTCACTTTTCCAGAGCCTTTGACATACACACACTGCCGGCATCTATTGCGGAATGTTTTTCCACATGGTGTTTTGACAACACGAAGCACAAATTCTCTCATGCATGGCACCTCATTACTATTGCTTTATGTTGGTTAATCTGGAATGCTAGAAATGATAGAATTTTTTCCAACAAGCAAACATCGGTGATTAAGTTGATTGCTAATACTAAATTCTGGTTTTCTCAATGGTTAGATTCGAGTGATGCTTCAAAGAAGAAGACCAGAATCATGGAGGAGTTGGGACGAACAGGAGACAGTGATCTTATGCGGCCTGCTCAAGGGGGGACATCCGGCAGAAATGCAACTTAAGTGTTTCGGTTGCACCTGCTTTTAGTTTTTGTGTTTTGTATGTATTTTGGGACTGGTCTGTATTTTGGGACTTAGACTTGTACTTCTTTAGCACTATCTCCTAATCTGTTTTACTGCAAGGGATTGAATGTCTCGGATGATTGTAAGAGAGGGGAAGGGGGATGAGATCATGGTGATGGGCCTAGTTGAGGTGTACGACAGACGTCCGCTGCCCTCTCTACGGTCCACCGTCATGCCATCTCGAACTCAACTCCTCTCATTTCCTGAGCATCTCCCTACAGCAGTTTTTTGTACTAGATACTTTGACTTATATATATATATAGTTTCTTGAGGTAGGCTTGACCTACCTTTTCCAGTCAAAAAAAATAATTGTTAAAGAGGTATAAAGAGGTATATTGAATGATAGTGCATAAATTTATAACTCTAACTATATTAAATGTATAATGCATAAATTTATATGCAGTTCACCCAACTAAATAACTCTAACTAAATTTATATGCAGTTCCGAATACGTGCCGTAGGCACGTGCCACGGGCATACCTAGTATATAATAAAACACAAAGAAAGCTATCAAGTGGCTCTCCTTCAATTCCTCCAAAAATCAAAGGTCCAGATCTAACCTCACAAAACATATTTTCCCTTCCAAAAGTTTTCCCCCAAAACTCAAATACAAATCCTCCACCCAAAACAACTCCTATATTTATTTTTTATTTTTTCTTCTCTCTCTCCCTCCCTCCCTCTTCTATTCAAAAAAATTAAGAAAATAAAAAATTTTAAAATTTTAAAAAGATTAAAAAAAAATTAAAAAATTAAAAAAATCAAAAAATTAAAAATTTAAAAATAATTCAAAAAAAGTCATATAATATGTTTTTTGTTGGACCCCAAAAGTTTCTCATATAATATGTTTGTTACTTCAATTAATTTGCTAGATCTCCAAAACTATTTTATATAATCAAATAAGGTGCATCGTTCCGAAGACGTGCCGTAGGCATGTGTCAATGAGCAAACCTAATATATATATATATATATATATATATATATATATATATATATATATATATATATACACACACACACACACACGAGCCAGCCCGGACCGGCCCAGTCCGGATCGGGCTAGATCCGAGTGTTCACGGGTCGGTTTAGGTTGAGTTATTGAATTCTCAATCCGGGCCGGACTGACCTGAGTATAGAGACGACCTGGCCCAGGACCGCACTCACCACGGACAAACTTGCCTGGTTTGGGCCCGAACCAGCCCATCTGCCATCGCTTAAATATGCTCATTCTTTGCTCGGAGTTCAACACATCTTCCTAACCTCGCTCTGCATCACAACCTTAAAGCTTCATTCTGGAACTACCACTATCTATTTCATCGATCTCTTCTACACAACTCTAGAAACCCTAGATTCAAACAAATTACATACATGACAAGCGAAATCGACAACAATCGGCCCACAATGAACCATTGCATCTCCTGGCCAAAATAGAAGGTAGTGAAGTGAATCTCCTCCAATCCACAACCAGAATCTCTATCTGGTACACGTGGAATTTTCACAACTCACCAAGTTCTTCAACCTCTCAAATCAAATCCCAATTACGTACCCACCAAAAACTTTTGTCCTCCTTAACAAAATCTACACTTCGCATACGTGGCCTCTTCACCACCCACCATCCTCACACTCTCCCTATCTCCTTCTCCTTCAATAAATACCCTCCATTGTTATTCTCATATTGATCAAGAATTGAAGCATAGGAATTAATTAGCTCAAGTCATGGCTCAGTCTACTGCATTCATGTCCAGCTTTGTGAACAAGTCATTGCTCTTCCAATCTCAAGTCGGGCGACTTCGCCCGACTCCATTGTCTCATCTCTTCCTCTCACAACCTTCATGCAAGAACTACTACTTCCCTTCTTCGTCTTCGTTCTCTTCTGTGCCGACTCTGGCTCTGTTCAAGTCTAAAACTAAGGCTCCTCCTAAAAAGGTATACACTATAACTTAGTTGAGCTTAATTTTTATTTGTGTAGTTGTAGGACAATTTTATTAAGCTAAGTTCGATTGTTGTACTACTTTTGCACTACTATTTCAGGTGGAGAAACCGAAGTCGAAGGTTGAAGATGGTATATTTGGGACATCAGGAGGGATTGGTTTTACCAAGCAGAACGAGTTGTTCGTGGGTCGTGTTGCCATGATTGGATTTGCTGTGAGTCGATCCGTTCTTATACTATATATACCTTTTCAAGAGAGAATGCCAGCAAAAATGAGAGAAATTTTCACTAGCATTAAGGCATTTTTTAGTAGGCGGACAAGTAAATTTTAAATTAAAAATAATATTTTACCTTATTTCTATATTTTTAGAGCATCTGTAGTCGTTTCCTTTTTTCCAAAATTTGGAATATATAGGAAAGAGTCGTTTCCCTATATTTTCAAAATTTTGAAAAGAAAAAAAAAACTATAGTAGCCATTTATATTTGAGAGAAGATTTAAGAAATCTTCAAATATAGGAATCGCAAGATCATCTTGTGTCTGTTCTAAAAAATTGTCTCGAATGCAAGAAGATCTTGCATTTGAAGAATAAAATTAAAAAAAAAAACACAGGTCGGATGCAAGATCATCTTGCGTCCGATCAAAAAAAATTTTAAAAAATGTGTCGGACGCAAAAACATTTTGGGTTTGCCAAAAAAAAATCCGCTGAATCAATTGAACGCAAGAAGAAAAAAAATTGGAAAAAGATCTTACGTCCGATCGAAATATTAAGAAAAAAAAGCCACGGACGCAACAAGATGTTGCGTCCCAAAATTTTTGCCCCCATTTTATCAATTTAATTTCTATGGATTAGACCCTAGAATTATTTATGCATATCTCGACTACTATAATGGGAGAATGCCTTAGTGTAATTTGTCCATATCCCAACCCGTGCAACTCACGTCTATCTCTATCTCTTTAGTCTTCATATATCTCTATATATATAATAGGAAATGGGTGATGACTGATGGGTCTACAGTGTAATTCATTTTTTTCTTTTTTTTTTCCTTTTCAATTCCCCCCCCCCCCCCCCCCCCCCCCCCCCCCCAAAAAAAAAAAATTTCCCCCAAATACTAGTAAAGATAATCAGAGATTGGTTTGATTAGTTGACCAAGGGATGAGATGGAATGAGATCGACTATAAGAATTATATATTGTGTGTTCGTATGTATACAAATTTTTATTTTTATAAATATTTTGGATAATTTTTAAAAAAAAACTAACGGCTGAGATTAAAAATAAAACGATCATCCACTATTGAACCAAATTTTGGATTTCAACGACTACAGCCCAACTCAAAATTTCTATTTGTAAAAGCCAAATATAGAAAATTTTGAGTGTAACGAATCTTTTTAAAAATTTTGAGTGTAACGAAATCTTGTTAACTCAAAATTTCTATGTGTAAAAGCCAAATATAGAAAATTTTGAGTCTAACGGATCTTATTAAAAAAGTTAACTACACAACAACTGTGTAGGGAAAAAAATTTAAAAATTTTGCTGAAGTTTTTTGCAATAGTTTTCTTGAATCAAAAATACTGTGAATCACATTTTTTAATTGGGTGAATGAAGTGCCTATTCACCCGATTTAGGCTTCAAAATTATCTCTACTACTATAATGGGGGAATCTCTACTACTATAATGGGAGAAGGCCTTAGTGTAATTTGTCCTTAATCCAACCCGTGCAACGTACGTGTTGGTAGATTTTTTTTTTTGCCATTTTCATTCCCCCAATTTTTCCCACGTGCACAGCACGTGTATATTACTAGTAAGTATAGTTGTATATATTACATCTCCATAAATATTCATACATACCTTCATATGATAGATACATTTTTCTTCAATATATCATAGTTTAACTTATATTGATTCTCTGTATAAGAAAAAGGAAAAACATACTACAACATAAGACTATCAATTGAACCATCCTATACTTGGTAAATCTCAACTCATACATTCATAGAGGCAACCCTTTCTCTCGTAATACTTTAGGTAGAATTCATGGACAAACTCTCTCTTTTCCATTTTTATTCATTAGTTTCTTCTCCATATAGTTAAAATTTGTCTTGTGAATCGTGGTTCTTGTCTCCATAGTTATTCCCCAATTAGAATATTACGTCCTCCTTCGACAATGTTTTTAACTTAGTAATAATATTTTGGGAGGAAACTTAACTATATTGTTAAAAAGTGTGGGATATATATATCTTTAATCTCTAATATTATAATGGAAGAAGACCTTAGTGTCATTTGTCATTTTGTCATTCTACCAACATGTGAAACTCACGTACATAACTAATGTAAATGAGGTTTTCGATTTAAATCTTTTCTACGTCAGAGTTTTCATTTTTATTTTTTGAAATTACTAGTATACATAGGAGATATAGAATTTGTTTAGTGGAGAGATGAAAAGTTTTTTTTTTTAGGGAAAGGTGGAATAAGGCCACCCTGTTTCATTAATAAGTAGTTAATAAAACAACCCCGGCGTACCGGAGGAAAACAGCAATACAAAACAAAAGTACAATGCGGAAAGAAAATGACAGAAAGCAAACATACACCCCCAACAAGCCCTGGGGAATGGGACAAATTACTCATAACATCAGTCCTCCCGACCATACAATAGGCAGAACCAAGAAGACACCCGCTGACCAAAAACACTGTCGTGACTGGTGAAGCCAGTCCCTCAGTCCAATGTCGGGCCTATCTCCACCTCCTCATCATCAAACTCCTCGACCTGGAATGCTCTGGCTATCCTCCCTCTCGCCCCCGTTGCCGCCGCTGCTGCCCAAAAAGAGATAAGATGCATGATGTGAGACAGGTTACCAGAAATACTATTACATTTAGCACGAAAATAGAAATTGTTTCTGTCAAGCCATAACACCCATGTTGTTGCTGCTATTGTGATGTACCACGCCTCCTTCATATCATGGCGAATTGTGGCAAATTTGGGGCCAATCCATAGATCCTCATATACGTGGGGGTAGTCGCCTGTACCTAAGGCTCGGAGTACTTCAACCATAGTTGCCTTACTTCTGGGGCAATGGATGAAAAGGTGATTAAGATCTTCCACTTGTGCTTTGCAAAAACCGCAGTTGGTCGCCACCTGTGGTTGTCTCTTAGCAAGGTTTTGCCTCGTTAGAATAGCATTATTGAGCACTAGCCATAGGAACACTCTGACTTTGAGGAGAGTTTTCGCCTTCCACAACACCTGTGCCCAGCTTGGTCTGCAACCTCGAAAGTGGATCCGATGATACAGAGACCTCACTGAGAAGGTTCCCTTGGTCTCAAGTCCCCATCGCTTCTGGTCTGGGCCTTGAGTGCACCTTGTGTCTGACCGTGAGATGTGTGCTTGCATGTCAAGCAATTGCTGTTGTAAATATGGAGTAAGCATACCTCTGAATGCTGGCTTCCAGCGTCCCCTTTTCCATCCTTCGGCAACGGTCAAATTCGGTCGCATCGACCTCTCGTACAATTCTGGGAACGTTTCCTTCAGTGTGTGGGAACCACACCACCTATCCCACCAGAATCTGGTGGACCGGCCATTGCCAATGGTAGACGAAACTGCCGAGTTGAAGGGACCGCTGGCCTTGGCAATTCCTTTCCAGAGTCGCGAAACTTTCGCCCCTACTCGGAAGCCTAAGTTTCTAGTGCCTTTACCCCTGAGATAGGGTTGGATGAAGTCCTGCCAGCCTTCACCACTGTTGTGGAATACCTTCCACCACCACTTCCCCAGCAGGGCAAGGTTCATATCTCTGAGGTCGATGATGCATAGCCCTCCATGCTTCTTCTTCATGCAAGCGATACTCCATTTGATGAGGTGATAACCTCCTTTATCCGAGTCAGCCCCCTTCCAAAGGAATCGTTTTCGAATTCGGTTAATCCTTTGAATCACCCACCTTGGGAGTTCAAAAAATGACATGTAGTAGATGGGCAGGTTAGACAACACTGAGTTGATGAGAACCACTCTACCCTCGATAGACAGCGATTTACCTTTCCAACCCGACAGTCTGGCCTCCACCCTGTCTATGATAGGCAACCAGTCTGCTTTAGATAATTTCCCTGGTCTGAGTGGTAGCCCCAGGTATTTAATAGGGAAGCCACTCGTCATATAGTTCAGGATAGAAGCGAGTTCCCCTGCTTCATCATCGGATAGGAAAATTGGGGTCAGCGCGCTCTTGTTGAAATTAATTCTAAGGCCTGACCAGGCCTCAAAACAGTACAGGGTCCCTTTAAAGCAGGCAGTTTCTCGTCTAGACCCATTACCAAAGAGCAGGGTATCATCTGTGTATTGCAAGATCGTACACCCTTTAGTAGACGCGGAGCCGGCCACTGGCGTGATCCAACCTTTTTCCTGGAAATTCTCCAGCATAACCCTCAAGACATCTGCTACGATACTAAACAGTAACGGCGATAGCGGGTCCCCTTATCTGAGGCCCTTCTTGCAAGGGAACGACTGCCCCGACCTACCATTCACTGAGATGGCCGTTTTGCTAATCTGCAAGCACTGCCTGATCCAGCAGATCCATTTATTCCCGAAGCCCCTACCCCTAAGCGCTTCCAGCAAGCATTCCCAATCGACCGAGTCATAGGCTTTCTCAAAATCCAGCTTGAGCAGAAAGCTCTTCGAATTGGTCGTATGGCAGCGGTGGATAACCTGTTCTGCCGTTGCCACACAATCTAGGATATTTCTGCTCTTAATGAAGCTCGACTGAGATTTGTTAATGAGGTTGTCCATAATATCCCCCAGTCGGATGGCTAGTATTTTTGTAATAATCTTCGCCGAACAATTAATCAGACTGATCGGTCTAAAATCTCCCACTTTCAACGCCTCTTCCTGTTTAGGAATTAGGACAACGTCCGCAAAATTGAACATGCCTAATCTGAGCTTATTGTTAAAAAAGTCATCCAGTAGTGCCATATAGTCCCCTTTAATTTCTTCCCAGAAAATTTGGAAGAACACCATTGGGAAGCCGTCTGGCCCTGGCGATTTATCTGCTCCCATTTGATTGATGGCCTTTTTAACTTCCTCCTCCGAGAACGGATACTCCAGGTCTGCTAGTGAGGGCTTAGACTCGTTCTGATAAGAGTGCCAGAAGTCTTCCCTAAGTGGGACCTGGAAGTCATTCTTCTTCCCCAGTAGGTTCTTGTAGTAACCTTGAAAGGCTGAGCGAATCAGATGTTCCTCCTGTACAGTACCCGAGCTTGTTTCTAAGGATAAAATAAGATTGGACCTGCGACTTGCGCTTGCTATACGGTGGAAGAAGGCAGTGTTCGCGTCTCCCTCTTTAAGCCACGAAATTCTAGATCTTTGCTGCCATTTAATCTCATCCATTTTATAGAGGTTGCCAATATTCTCACGGAGTTCTAGGAGTCTATTTCTTTCCTCCTGTGACAGGTCTCTCGACTCCTCCGCTCTTTCCAGATCGTCAATTTCTTCCAACATGGAGTCTTTTGCGCGCCAGACTGATGAGAACCTAGATCGGTTCCATTTACGAAGCCGCTTTCTTAATCTGCGAATTTTTTCACACCAGCGGCCTGCAGCATCTGTGCCAGACACTGGAAGCGCCCAGTTTTCCATCACCAGGTGGTGAAACCCTTGAATCTCCAGCCAGGCCTTCTCAAATCGGAATTTTCTATATCTTTTGTCTCCCTAAATCCCAATGTCAAGTAAGATTGGAGTGTGATCAGACGTTGGTCTAGGGATTGATCTAGCAGTTGCAAAGGGGAATTTAGATTTCCAATCCATAGATACGAGAATCCTGTCCAATTTTGCCATAATCGGGGTAGCCTGCATGTTCGACCACGTGAATAGTCTATCATTAATGGGGATATCTATCAATTCCAGATCTGTTATCACCCTATTGAACTCTGCTCTATGCCTGTCGCTGGAGCCTGTACCCTTGTGTTCGAACGCAAATCGGGTAATATTGAAGTCCCCCCCGACAATCCACGGCCCCGGCCAACAGAGACGTAAATTGTTCAGCTCTTGCCAAAAGGCCTCACGCTCTGAAGCCTCGTTCGGTCCATAGACAACTGTGATAAGCTGCAAATACTTATCCGCTCTACTTTCAAGACGAGCAGTCAGGGTGAAAGAACCCTTGTAGACCTCTAAACAAGTAAGCTGGTCAGAGTTGAAGCCAATGGCAATTCCCCCAGAGGCTCCCTCGGATGGGCGAAATACCCATTCCGTGATCCTATTCCCCCTACTCTCTTGAGCTTGGTCCCATGAGTAAGTTTGGTCTCCTGCAGACCAACTACATCCGCTTTGGACTTCGAGATAACATCTCTAACCATATCTCTTTTCCCTTTATCCCCCAGACACCGGACATTCCAGAAAAGTGTATTCATTGGGGAACCATGTCCTGAGAAACGGTAAGTGAGGGACTCGGGCGTGTTTCGCCCTCGGAAATCGTAATCCCCCTAGTGTTGGTACCTAGCTCCGACAGACCACTATCTTTAGCCCTATCAGATTCCCAACCCTTCATTTTGTTAAGAAGTAAGGCGTTGCGTTCTTTATCGTGCACTTCCAAACCACAGGTCGTAGCTAATATAAAAACTTCAGAATCTGACATGAAATTTAAAATATTAGTAAGGAAAGTTTCTGTACCTCCATTGACGTGCTTAGCTGCTTTGGCCGTCGTAGCTCTCTCCAGAAAGTCATCCAAGGACTCCGCATGAGCCCTCTTTGGTGAGCGTAGAACTCTGAACCCCACTGTCCTCTGAGACGACCCTGTGCTTCCTCTTGGAGCAGACTCAGGTAGTGTGGAGAGTACCATCTCAGGGGAAATCTCCTTCTGAGTGTTGGCAATGAACTCGAGATCCTCTGACTCCTCATCTATGAACGAGAAATCTACATCTAGGTTGAGCCGCCCTTCTAGTTCCTCCTCACTATCTGATAGTTGTTCCACCCTCTGTGGGCTAGACATTCTCAAAGCAGACTCCTCATTGAGCCCGTAGATTGGAGATTTGCTAATCGCAGGTTTGCCCCCCAATGTGGACCCCACCGTGGGCCCACTCCCAATATGGTATAGTTTCTCCCTGTCCGACATAATAGTGTTTCCAGACTCAAAATTAGTAACAGTCTCTATAGACCCCTCAATGGGCCCATTAGACCCTATAAAAATCCCATTAGAGGACCCCTGAATCCCACCCTTAAACGTTGCCTTCATATCAATACACCCGCGGTGCATCGTATCGCGTCCCTCGAGGAGAGCGCGATCTGTTCCATCACAGCTGCCAGCATCGCCAGCTGGCAGCGCGCTATTGGTAAAGACAGCGGCAGCTGGCGTGGTCTTCGAGGACAGCGGCAGCTGGCGCGGCAGCTGGAGAGATGAAAAGTTGTGCAGTAAGAAGTTGAAAATGTTATTTTAGCTCATTATTTCTTTTACCAGGACTTGTTACCTTGTCACCTTGATGTCACGTGGCATTTCTTGGTGCAAATGTTTGTATTTCGTGACATCACGTTGTACAAAAGTTTCTGAAATTATATAATACACACGTTTTAATAATTTCAAAAAATAAAAATAAAAACTTTGACGTAGGAAGAATTAGAACTAGAAATCTCTTTTATATTAGTTATGTACGTGCGTTGCACATGTTGGTAGAATGACAAAATGACAAATGACACTAAGGCCTTCTCCCATTCTAATATTAGAGACATGTAATCTTCACGTGCAATGTACATTTTTTTCTTTTCCGTAAGCTCCTACTTTTTTCAAATTACTTTTAGTGGCACCAACTTTTATTTTATATGTATGACACTTTCGTAAATAATTATGTCGCAAATACATTTAAACTTTGAGGGTATTATGGTAATAGACAACAATTGGGTAAATATGTGGTCAATATAACTCTTACTTAAAAATGTGTGGTTTAGATTAATTGAGTTGATTTATGTACAAATTACACAAATTTATCTCTTAAATTATAGTCGGACTAGTAATTTTCATGTGCGATGCACGTCTTAATAAATATTTTTTTAAAGTATAGAATACGGTATAGTCTGGCCTCGAACCTGAGATCTCTATTAAACATCCCAAACCCTTATTTGTTATGCACGGATGATGTACGTAAGTTGGTTTATCTACATTTATAAATTGAGTTGTTTGTCTACAACACAATCACAATTCATTTATTAAAGTATTAGACTAGTAATTTACACGTGTGATACACGTCTTAATAAATATAGTTTTTTAAAAGTAAAAATTCCTATGTAGTCTAATGCTTATACCCGAGACCTTCTTTATAATAGTTATACACGGACGATGCACGAGTTTATTTGTTTACAAATGACAACTCAACTTTCTCATTATAATATTAGAAATTAGAGATTGGAGGTTATATTAAATTAGATTAAATTTTATACAGCATCCTCC